>CAWUFW010013537.1:0-470100 GCA_963921515.1 Calotriton arnoldi
CTGCAGTTGCTGGTGACACTCCTGCACCCACCACCCCTTCACTGCCTCACTCTGGCATCCCCTGATCCTGTCCCTGCGGTGCCTGGCCTGCCCCTTGTATGCCCCTCCAAGGGGATGTCCCCTGTCCCTACCAGTGCAGGCAAGCAATGGGTGACAAGTTGTCACATATCACCCTGTTGGGACTGTGTATTTGGACTGGCCATTGGCCTTAGTTTAATTTGGACTTCTGATTTTTTATTGACATTTGCTGAATAAAGCCTATTTTTGTTTACTTGTGGTTTTTCTTTTGATGTACATGATGTACATGAGTTATCATCATGCATTTGCAGTTGTAATAGTGTTCAGATCAGGGAAATGAAGTGTTGCAGTGATGGACTCCATGTGGTCCATGGGATATGTGTCCTGTTGTAGTCTGGATCTATGGCATCCTCTGCTGCAGTCTGAGGGTGTGATGTTCAGCATATGACACAGGGATGTACGTTTTGCATTTGTAAATTAACATCTTTGTCTTACAGTGATGCACATCTGGTGGGCTTACCACTGTTCAATGTTTCTATTTCCCTGACTGTGTGCCCATCTCCACTGGACATGCAGTTTAGCACACCAATGTTGAAGGACTCATCAGTGTATACAGTGCACCTTGCTTGACACGTGTTTTGGGTGTATGCAGATGACTGACGTGACACTCCCGTACCCAGGCTGATGTGAGCAGAGCCTTCAGTGTGTTGTAGTTGTTGACTCACTGACCGAGTGTTCTGCCGACATGTTTGAGTCGTGCACAGACAAGGTTTGGCACAGCGGACCTTCCACAACAGTGGAGTGCCCTCATGGCAGTGTGTAATCCTGTGACATTGCCTGGGCCCGTGTTTTGTGTTGTGTAAGCATGTCTGTGCGTGTACCCTTCCCTTTTCCTACACAGGCTGTGTCCCTACGGATGTTCCTGTTTCTGATGCTTGCTGAGTTGTTCTGTGTTCATCCAGCATCTTGGACCTGGTTACTCCGGGATGTGGGTGCATGGCAAACTAAGGTTCATCAGGTTGTCATCCCAGGTTGTCTTTGTTGTCAGGGCTGGGGATGTGGGCAAACGCAGATGGGACACATTCAGGATTCCCCTTGGCACTTGTTGGTTACACATGTCATGTAATTTACAGTCTGTGGTAGCTTTCAGTGATTGTGACACGTTGTGTGTGTGACTGCTGCCACTCCTCAGGGTCAGAGCTGCAATGTTGGAAGTTGTGTACGTGTGTTCTTTGTGTGTCACCTTGTCTTCTTCATTGGTGTGTGACTATGGCCAGGATCCCATTGATTGTGGTGGATTTCACGTCATGCCCATGTACCGCGTAGTGTGCAGTGTGTCAGACATTCACGAGTCTTGTTGACTGGCCATGTGTGATGGGTTTCTGCACCTTAGTTCCCACCACCACCCCTGGGATTGTCATGGGTGCATGTGCAATGTCACCAGTCCATGTGAGCTTCACTGCTGCACATTGGTGGAGATCAAGGTGTGTGGTGTTGAGTGTGTGCAAATGTGAGTTGTTGCACGGCTAGACCCCTACCTCCATATTGGCCATGGCTGGCAGGCCGTGCTGTTTGATTTGTGCTTGTGTAGGTGTGATGGTAGTTTGTTGCTCAGGACACATGGCTGTGGTTCACAGTGTGAATGACATCTACCTTTGTCATCACAGTGGGATTATCATGCAGGCTAGTGTCACCACAATGTGGGGTCCCTGGGGGTAGTGCTGTGGTGGGTCTGTCTCTTGCTGTGTTAGTTGCTGTTCCTACTAGCTTGTGTGACATGTGTAATTTGGGCTCCCTCTCATCTAACAATGCCTCTTTGCCCACATAGGGGAATCCGATCCATGAGTTACTTTTGTATGGCACTGTATACACATCTGTGTACTTGGAATTCAGGCCTCCTCATGTGTTGTGTGGTTGCCTGGGGACACTGGCACACACCCCCATCACCTGTTGTGTTTGATATGCAGTGTGAGTCTGCCTGTTTGTGTTTGTGCATTTGCACCACTGCATTGGCATATCTTGAGTGTGCCATTGGCTGTATGTTGTTTGGTGGCTTTCCCCTGCTGTCCCTGGGACTCCTAGGTCATCAGTCAGCACAATAATCATGGTTTGTATGTCCCATTGCTGCCATGGTATGGTATTTGTTCACCTGACATCTACAGTCTCCACAGGATATCTACATTTGTGTGTCCATTGGTGCAGATATGTGGGTCTGCATTATGATGGTCACTTCTGTCATTGTGTTATTTGTGAATGTTGACAATGTGAGCCCCCATGGGTGATGTTTGTATGCACATGGCCAAAGGTATGTTTTATTTGCACTGCACTGTTTGCCTCACCCAATCTATGTTGCTATGGGACACAAGCACTACTATGCCACTGATGTGTTTGTTGTTGTGTGACCAGGAATCATCCATGCAGTTTGGCTTTGGCAGCTTTTACCCTGACTACACTTCCCTTTTGATCACTGTGGTGATGGTGCTTTGGGCCCCATTGCCACACTGTTCAAAATGTGCATCAGCTATGGACCCCACACCTACCTTTTGGTCACTGTGTTGATGGGGCTTTGGGCCCCATTGCCACACTGTTCAAAAGGTGCATCAGCTATGGACCCCACACCTACCTTTTGGTCACTGTGGTGATGGGGCTTTGGGCCCCATTGCCACACTGTTCAAAAGGTGCATCAGCTATGGACCCCACACTTACCTTTTGGTCACTGTGGTGATGGGGCTTTGGGCCCCATTGCCACACTGTTCAAAAGGTGCATCAGCTATGGACCCCACACCTACCTTTTGGTCACTGTGGTGATGGGGCTTTGGGCCCCATTGCCACACTGTTCAAAAGGTGCATCAGCTATGGACCCCACACTTCCCTTTTGGTCACTGTGGTGATGGGGCTTTGGGCCCCATTGCCACACTGTTCAAAAGGTGCATCAGCTATGGACCCCACACCTACCTTTTGGTCACTGTGGTGATGGGGCTTTGGGCCCCATTGCCACACTGTTCAAAAGGTGCATCAGCTATGGACCCCACACTTACCTTTTGGTCACTGTGGTGATGGGGCTTTGGGCCCCATTGCCACACTGTTCAAAAGTGCATCAGCTATGGACCCCACACTTCCCTTTTGGTCACTGTGGTGATGGGGCTTTGGGCCCCATTGCCACACTGTTCAAAATGTGCATCAGCTATGGACCCCACACTTACCTTTTGGTCGCTGTGGTGATGGGGTGTTCAACCCCATTGCCACAGTGGCCATGGTCGGCTTGCATTGTGGAGGCCACACACATTTATGTGTGACACATGTGCTAGGGGGTCACATTGTATGTTCAATGTCATGTTCAGTGTTGTAGGCATTTGTCACAGACTACACACGCTTGTCATGGTGTTGGGGGATGTAATTTTCAGACATTCCTTATGTGGGAGTATGCTGGTTGTGTCATGCATTACCCGTCCTATGAGTAGGGGTGGAGGTAGTGGCAGGCATCCAGCCCCCCCTGAGTAGGGGTGGTGGTAGTGGTAGGCATCCATCCCCCTAAGGGTGGGGATGGTAGTAGTGACAGGCATCCAGCCCCCCTGAGTGGGGTGGTGGTAGTGGCAGGCATCCATCCCCCTAAGGGTGGGGATGGTAGTAGTGATGGGCATCCAGCCCCCATGAGTGGGGATGGTAGTAGTGATGGGCATCCAGCCCCTATGAGTGGGGATGGTAGTAGTGATGGGCATCCAGCCCCCTATGAGTAGGGGTGGTGGTAGTGGTAGGCATCCAGGCCCCCCTGAGTAGGGGTGGTGGTAGTGGTAGGCATCCAGCCCCCCCTGAGTAGGGGTGGTGGTAGTGGTAGGCATCCATCCCCCTAAGGGTGGGGATGGTAGTAGTGACAGGCATCCAGCCCCCCCTGAGTGGGGTGGTGGTAGTGGCAGGCATCCATCCCCCTAAGGGTGGGGATGGTAGTAGTGACAGGCATCCAGCCCCCCCTGAGTGGGGTGGTGGTAGTGGCAGGCATCCAGCCCCCCTGAGTAGGGGTGGTGGTAGTGGTAGGCATCCAGCCCCCCTGAGTAGGGGTGGTGGTAGTGGTAGGCATCCATCCCCTAAGGGTGGGGATGGTAGTAGTGATGGGCATCCAGCCCCCTATGAGTGGGGATGGTAGTAGTGATGGGCATCCAGCCCCCTATGAGTGGGGATGGTAGTAGTGATGGGCATCCAGCCCCCTATGAGTAGGGGTGGTGGTAGTGGTAGGCATCCAGGCCCCCCTGAGTAGGGGTGGTGGTAGTGGCAGGCATCCAGCCCCCCCTGAGTAGGGGTGGTGGTAGTGGTAGGCATCCAGCCCCCTAAGGGTGGGGATGGTAGTAGTGACAGGCATCCAGCCCCCCCTGAGTGGGGTGGTGGTAGTGGCAGGCATCCATCCCCCTAAGGGTGGGGATGGTAGTAGTGACAGGCATCCAGCCCCCCCTGAGTGGGGTGGTGGTAGTGGCAGGCATCCAGCCCCCCCTGAGTAGGGGTGGTGGTAGTGGCAGGCATCCAGCCCCCCCTGAGTAGTGGTGGTGGTAGTGGTAGGCATCCAGCCCCCTGAGGGTGGGGATGGTAGTAGTGACAGGCATCCAGGCCCCCCTGAGTAGGGGTGGTGGTAGTGGTAGGCATCCAGCCCCCCTGAGTAGGGGTGGTGGTAGTGGTAGGCATCCATCCCCCTAAGGGTGGGGATGGTAGTAGTGACAGGCATCCAGCCCCCCTGAGTGGGGTGGTGGTAGTGGCAGGCATCCATCCCCCTAAGGGTGGGGATGGTAGTAGTGACAGGCATCCAGCCCCCCCTGAGTGGGGTGGTGGTAGTGGCAGGCATCCAGCCCCCCCTGAGTAGGGGTGGTGGTAGTGGTAGGCATCCAGCCCCCCCTGAGTAGGGGTGGTGGTAGTGGTAGGCATCCATCCCCCTAAGGGTGGGGATGGTAGTAGTGACAGGCATCCAGCCCCCTATGAGTGGGGATGGTAGTAGTGATGGGCATCCAGCCCCCTATGAGTGGGGATGGTAGTAGTGATGGGCATCCAGCCCCCTATGAGTGGGGATGGTAGTAGTGATGGGCATCCAGCCCCCTATGAGTGGGGATGGTAGTAGTGATGGGCATCCAGCCCCCTATGAGTAGGGGTGGTGGTAGTGGTAGGCATCCAGGCCCCCCTGAGTAGGGGTGGTGGTAGTGGCAGGCATCCAGCCCCCCCTGAGT
The DNA here is from genome assembly GCA_963921515.1 of Calotriton arnoldi. NCBI lineage: Eukaryota > Metazoa > Chordata > Amphibia > Caudata > Salamandridae > Calotriton > Calotriton arnoldi. The sequence goes on from CAWUFW010013537.1 coordinate 5,223, forward strand.
AGGGGTGGTGGTAGTGGTAGGCATCCAGGCCCCCCTGAGTAGGGGTGGTGGTAGTGGTAGGCATCCATCCCCCTAAGGGTGGGGATGGTAGTAGTGACAGGCATCCAGCCCCCCTGAGTGGGGTGGTGGTAGTGGCAGGCATCCATCCCCCTAAGGGTGGGGATGGTAGTAGTGACAGGCATCCAGCCCCGCCTGAGTGGGGTGGTGGTAGTGGCAGGCATCCAGCCCCCCCTGAGTGTGGGTGGTGGTAGTGGCAGGCATCCAGCCCCCCCTGAGTAGGGGTGGTGGTAGTGGTAGGCATCCAGGCCCCCCTGAGTAGGGGTAGTGGTAGTGGTAGGCATCCAGCCCCCCCCTGAGTAGGGGTGGTGGGAGGGTGGTGTTGGTGGTAGGCATCCATCCCCCTATGGGTGTGTATGGCATTGGTGATGGCCATCCCACCCCTATGGTTCTGCTGTTGCTAGTGTACGTCATTTGTGCATCCCTATGTGTGTGTGACATATTTCGGGTACGTGTCGTTTGTTTGTATTGTCGGTGTTTGACTTACCGTCTGCACCGTACGTGTCCGTGCCGGTCCCGGTAATAGATGTAGAGTATAGGTAGGACCTGCGCAATGGGATTCATGCTTGGATCGTCTCGTTCGGGTTTTTCGTGTCTTCGAGTCATACTCGTAGCAGGCTTGTTCGTCTCGTAGCCGTGGATCGTCTTGTGGCGCGAAACGGAGCTTATGTACGGCTCGCCCGGATGCTCAAACGTCCCGGACGTAGCGACGGGTTCGGCGCGAACGGAGTGCGCATCGTACTCGTCCGGCCGGAAGGTGCTGTGTATTTGCTTCCGTACGACTCGATTCGGCATTTATGGATCCGGCTCGGGCTGGGAACAGGAGCTGGATTGGGTAAGTACGGCTCGCTCGGAAACTGGGTTGTTAGACGCATCGTACTTGTTCGTCCGGACGAATGTTCGAATCGGTCGGGAAACACGCAATCGGCTGTTTTTTTTTCCGGACAAATACTGTTAGGTGCGCTTCCGGCCGAGATCGGAATCGACCCCTCTGTCTGCTTAAGTGCTTATCTCAGTGGGCTGATATGTAGTTTAAGTGGGACCTCACTCTGCCTGCTTAAGTGCTTACCTCAGATTTGAAGTGTGGTTTAAGTAAGACCGCCAAGTGAGCCCGAACTAGGTTTGGACTTGTGCAGCTGCCGTATACTTTGGAGAGAGGACGGCCATTTTGAATTGGGAATTGTTAGCTTTATATCAAGGCACAGGGAGCGGCCATATTTAGAACTAGAATGAATGTATTTTCTAGTCAGTTTCATGTCGACGCAGTGCGAGACGGGTGGCTCAAAGGAATGCTGGTATTTGATGTTCTGTGAGGAATGTGGGTGAATTATCAGTAGTGAAAAGAAGTTTTTTTTTCACAACAAATTTTATTCATTTTCAAGGGTACAAAGTGGGCTGAGCCCGGCAAGTACATAACCAATGATGCAGGATTATACAGTACCCGGTTTATTGTCCCAAAACAAGTGGGCCTGTAGAATGCCAGGCCAAATGAGCCACCAACGACACCCAACCCCTCCAAATATATATATATGCAAGCTGTTACAAAAAAAAAAAAAAATTGGGAAAAAATAAAGGAAGAACAGTACAGTTAGTGAACCATTTACTGTGCTATGATATCGGAATGGGGAACGTGAGTAAAATCCCGGGGTCGCACAAGTCTAGGTGTGGTAGGGGGGGTAGGTCAATGCCCCTATATATCGCCCAACGAGACCAGATCTTCCTGTGCTTCTGCGGGCACCCCCTTGCTTCGAAGACTACAATTTCTGCCCCCATGCACCTGTCCATTGCTCTCTTCCAGCCCCCCACGCTAGGTGGAGAAGACGCCTTCCAATTCTGCGCTATGTCTCTCTTGGCTAGAGTTAGACCTAGGAATAGGAGGTGATGCTTGTAGTGGTTCCCCCTACCTCATCTCTGCTATGGAGAAGAAGCAGACGAGGATCAAGTGGAATGGTCCATGCCAGCACCCGGCCTAGACATGATGCCACTTTCTCCCCAAAAAGTTGTATCCCAGTACATCCCCAGATGGTGTGCAGGAAGGAGTCCTCCTCCGTAGAACATCGGAGACACTGGGGGGACTGAATGGCACCCATCTTTCATAACCGGTATCAAGTGTAATATACCCTGTGTAGGTACTTAAACTGACTGAGGCGGTAGCGCGAGGACACCGCCACATGTCGGGGGCTAGCCAGAGCCTCAGTCCAGTCGTCACCTGTCAGCGTTGGCAGGTCCGCTTCCCACGCTGTTCTTGTCTTGTGTAACCTATTGGGCCTGTGAGTAGTTAATGTTTGATAGATCTGTTTAATCTTATGGGTCCCAACGTCACCCGTTAATAACCGACCTTCCAGAGGGTGAAATTCTGGAAGTGTCTCTATGTTACGAATGTAAGGGACTATGGCATGGCGCAATTGCAGGTAGCGGTGAAACTGGGATTTGTGTAATTGAAAGTCGGTCTGTAACTGCAGAAACGAGTGTGGTGCCCCGCATGATGTCCCCTAATGTGGATATTCCGATGAGGTCCCACCCGAGGAAGCCCACCAGAGCCGAAACGGGGCGCAGATACGTGCCTTGCCAGAAGGGGGTAGTTTGTGTCACCTTCCCCCAGTCTTGTCACCTTCCCCCTCCAGCCCATGGATTTCACTGTGCGTCTCCATAATTGCACGACTGTTCTGCAAGCCGGGGGAAGGGTGGCAAGACTGGTCCGGCTGTAGAGTAGGTTCTGTAGAGAACTGCCTGACATAGCTAGCCGCTCCACTGCGTATGCTGGCTCTGATTGAGAACTATACAACCACTCATTAATGACCAGAAGATGGGAGGCGGCGTAATATGCAAACAGGTCTGCTGCTGCGATGCCACCGCAGTAGGTAGACTGAGTACATGTGTGAAGTGCAACCCGAATCGCCCCTCCTTGCCACAAAAACCCATTCAGGATCGCATTTAATTGCGTAAACCAAGAAGGGGGAATGTCATATGGAAAGTTTTGTAGTCGGTAGACCAGCCTGTAGTGTGGTTTGTGGCCTCATTGTCTACATCGCTAAGTTAGCTTAGGCCTGGCTGCCATGATGCCTTTTTTGCACACGTTACTCTGTGACTTTGTTTTTCCAGACTCTGCTTGTGCCCGGCTATATTAGAACTGTCTGCCTTTTTGTCTTTCACCTTTTCTCATGTTCCCTGTGGGTTTCGTCTGCACACCATGTACAGGGTCAAAAAACAACGTCCCTTGTTATTGCTGATCTGGTCAGCCCCTCGCACTTAGACATAACACGAAATACAGCTGCACTGGAGAAATTTGTGTGCTTTTAATATTGTGATCTCCCTTTGGTGGCACTTGGAGAAAAACCTTTCCAGGGAGAAGAGCTGTGCTTGTCTGATGATGTAAACCTTGCATCTAGATATTGAGGTATGGGGGTCCGCCTGACAAAGCCCAGAGGTCTTCTATTTTTATAATAAACTAGTTAATAGCACGGGGAGGGTGGTAAGGCAATTTAGCCCTATATCCACTGTCTTTATAAAATGCTGTCCCCGTTTGTATTCTATGGAATTGTAACCATGCTTATTATTTTATCGTTATGCATTATGCTGATAGTACTGGCACGTGTACTTTATCTTAGAGCACGATAGTTGAAATAAACATTTTAAACTATACTGTGTCTCTTATTACGCACTTTGTGGACAAGTATGAGTGAGTAATGAAAGAGTGTTCTTGCTCCCGCAATTCCTGAGAGAGTCCGTGTTCTGGGATGTCTAATCATTGGTAGCTTCGCTGTAGTACGGAGAACGAATGAGACGCTAAAGCTAGTCGGATTGGGATTGTGGGTACTAAGGTGCATGGTTGGTACACCACTTTACACCAAGGTCCTATTTTCCTGTGCATAGCTCTGTATATGTGCAGAATCCCCGCAACAAGCCGTGGTAGGGATACCATTTTAAAAATGGCTGAGTGCCCATACAACGAAAGGGGCAACTGGGACCACACGGCGGTCTCGTTGCGAACCGCGGGGAACAGTGGGGCTATGTTATGTGACCACGAAATTGAAGGACACGACAATATAAACACGCCCAGATATTTAAAACCATCAATGGCGTGGGATAATTGAGATGCCCAGACCTGGCGCCTCTGATCACCGCACACAGGAAATGAAATAGATTTAGAGGGGTTAGTTCCGAGCCCGGAGGTTTCCCCAAAGATACGGAGGATCTGGAGGACACGGGTTCCCGATGACCACAGATCCGTCAGGAAAAATAAGGCATCATCGGCATAGAGTGCGATTCTGTCAGAACACTCCTGTGTCCATTCAAACCCACGGATCAACGGATCTTGCCGGATCCACACCGCCAAGGGCTCAATGGCCAGAGCAAAGAGCAATGGGGACAGGAGGCAACCCTGTCGCGTACCACGACGGATGGAGAAGGGGGTCGACCGATGTCTCGCGACGAGCACGGATGACGAGAGATCAGTATATAACAGCTGAATGTACGCTAGAAAGCAGGGGCCTAGGTTTAGAGCACAAAGGAGTTTGAAGAGATAAGGCCAGCTTAGGGAGTCGAACGCCTTATCAATGTCGGCTAGCAGAAGCGCCGCAGGGCGGCCCAGCTCAGGGGCTCTGGCGATGGCGTTGTGGACACGTCTAATATTATGTCTAGTGGAGCGTTGTGGCATGAAACCGGACTAGTCCAGATGAACAATATCTTGAATGCATGTACGTAAGCGATCCGCTAACATCTTGCCTAAGAGCTTGGGCTCAAAGTTAAGCAATGAGATAGGGCGATATGAAGCCGGATCTTCAGGAGGGCGGCCCGGCTTGAGAAAAACTACAATTTCTGCATGACGCCAGTCAGGGGGTAGGATGTGTTGCTCAAGGGCTTCTTGTATGACTGCTAAGAAGTGTGGGCCCAGGGTCGTCATGTGCGGCCGCAGGAAGTCACTAGGGAATCCATTTGGTCCCGGCGTTTTACCGGGGTGAATGTTGGTCAGAGCAACACCCAGCTCTTCCAGAGTTATAGGGGCGTCTAGGGCGTCTCTCACTTAGTCCAACAATTTGTGGGGGGAATATCGGACAGAAACTCATCAATAGGAGCTTCAGATATAAGCTCCCGCTGCTGGTATAGCGTGGCATAAAAAGTCACGAAGGCCTGGACCACCGACTCCGGAGATGTGCATAGTGTGCCGTCGGCGTCCCTTAATATCAGTACTGGCATAGGAGCTGCTCTGGCCTGACAGAGCCAGTGTAGCATTTTGCTGGACTTGTCGCCCCACTGATATATCCTATGTTGTGTCGCTAGCCAGGTATCTTTAGCCTCATCAGTAAGAAGTTGGTGGATTTGCTGCTGGATAAGCAAGAAATTACGCCGAGATCCAGGTACAGTCCCGGGCACCACCTGCGCTTCTAATGAGCGCTGGCGGTCCTCCAGCGCAGTTATTTGAGCCAGGCGTGCACGTTTCTCTCCGGTACGAAAACTGATATCCACACCCCGAATGACAGGTTTAAGAGCCTCCCATAAGATAGTTTGCGATCGGGCTGTATTTAGGTTTGACAAAAGGAAATCTGAGATGGCCTTGCGCAGGACCTCTTGATAGTGAAAATCTTTGAGGAGCCAAGGGGACATGCACCAGCTGTAGATAGCCCCGGTGTGTATTGAGGCGCAGCTTAAGCTGAACCGGCGAATGATCTGACAGCCCCCGGGGTAAGATGCATGTAGAGGACACCCTATGGATGTAACTATGGGGGAGGAAAAAATAGTCTAGTCGTGATAATGTATCATGCACCGCTGATGTAAATGTGAATCCGCTAGTCGAGGGATTAAATGTGCGCCATGCATCTGACCAACCCAGTGTATTGGCTAGAAGGCTCAGTTTGGATGTGGTGAGGGGGGGGTCCTGCTGCGTGGCCCGGCATCTGTCTTGTGGTGTCATGACATCATTCCAGTCCCCACCCAGGATCGTCAAGCCCTCGGGAAGGTCGCCCCACAGCTGCGTGAATTTATCTACAAATGTATGTCCCAGTGGGGGTGGGGCGTATATACTACCTAGAGTTAATTGCACCCCAGCTATTGTGCCCATGACTACCGTGTAGCGTCCTCCTGGGTAGGTCCAATGTTTGGAGATGAGGTATGGTACACGTCGATGCACTAGGACTGCCGTACCGCGAGAGCCACACGTGAACCCAGAGTGGTATACCATGGCATACCCAAACCGACTAAGGCATGGGGCTTTAGTGCCAAGGAGATGAGTCTCCTGAAGTAGGAGTATGTCTGCTTCATAACGTTTGGCTAAGCGAAGTACTGCTCCCCTCTTAATTTTATTCAAAAGTCCCCTGACATTCCAAGATAAGATTTTTAGTTCCTCCAGTGGAGGGCTGCATGCGGGGGATGTCATCTATCTACCATAGAATCTTCAGCTGCAAATACTAGGATGTCGGTGCATAGGCTTAGTGTGCGTTTGGTGGCTAAAACTGTATAAGCAATGTAAACCCACAAAACCCATCCCTCCCCCCCAATACTTCCAAGAACAAGGAGTATCTGTCGCGGTGGAAACTGCTCCGGGGCTGCAACCGGGAGGAGCCAGAGAGCTCCACCAATGGTGCCCAACTGTCCCAACATCACACAAGATAGAACCAGATGTCCTGGGGCGTGGACAGATCGTTCATGGCCATAAGCCATTTTGTAGGACCCCAGAGTTAATATGCAAACCTGTAGGTACGCTGGTGCTCAGCTGGGCGTTATGCCACAAAGTCATTCTGGTTTACATCACTCTCCGGTCTCAGTCTGAGTCTGGGCTCGCCAATTTGAGCGTAATCTATGCAGTTGGTTTGAGTTGCCTTTGTGTTGTCTGCCTCTCTGTGAGCCTTGGAAGGAATCAGAGTCCGGCGGCAGCGGGGAATGAGGCTTAAGGCGGTTCGATTCGTCAACCCAAGCGAACACTGCTTCCGGATAGTCGAAAAAATAGGATTTTGAGTTAAAAATCACCTTCAGCCTAGCAGGATATAGCAACATATAGGAGACATTTAGTTGCCTGAGTCTGCGCTTCGCAGTGACTAAGTACTGGCGTTGCTGCTGCATGAGCCGGGTGTAGTCAGGAAATACCATGATCGGGTGTGAGTCAAAGAGCAGTTTATTTCTGTGGGATCTCGCAAACTGGAGAATGGCATCCCGATCTGCATAATTGAGAAGTTTGGCTATCACTGGATGTGGGCACTTGCCGGGCGGTGGTTTCTTTGTCAGAGCTCTGTGGGCTCTCTTGACTACAAAGCATGAGGAGAGAGATACTGCAGGAAGCACAGCTTTAAGCCAGGTTGTGAGGAAATTGTTCATCGATGCACCCTCGCATCCCTCTGGAAATCCCACCAGGCATACGTTGTTGCAACGGGCCCTACCTTCCGCGTCTTCGGCCCGCGATGCCAGTTCTTGCACCACGACTGTGAGTTTGTTGACTTTCTTCTGCAGAGATGACACTGTGTCTTCTATTGTGGAGACTCGGGTTTCAGCTTCGGTGATTCTATCTACCACCTTGCGGAGATCTTGACGCAGGAAGGAGACCTCCGATCCAACTGCTCCAATCTGCACCTCAAGTGCTTCCCTCGACTGGGTAATTGCCGCAAGTAAGGTGGCATTGTCTGGGGAAGGGCCTCCAGCCCCCTCGCCTCCTGGGCCCAAGCCTGTGGTGGTATAGTGGTCCAAGGTACTTTGCTGTGATGCGGCCGCCCCTTGCTTATCTTTGCCCATCGTGGAGGGGGGGAAAAGCTGATAGTGTAGGGGGGAACTTACTGATGCGGAGTGGCTGCTCGACCCCCTCGATAGCTTCCCCGGGTGCAGCAGCGGGATAGCAGAACTGGGCAGGAGCCGGGCTGCCTGCGTCACCAGCAGTGCACCCGCCAAGGTGGAGTCCCGGGTCAGGCCTCACGGAATCTGACTCCCCGGGCCGCAAGCCGCATCAAGCCTAGCTTGGCTGCTTTCACAACCCTGGGAGGTCGGCCAAGTAGGCCCCCTATAGGGACCAGACTCGCCAGACCCCCGGCCTGGTAACCACCCTGGCAGCGCTACGCTGATGTAACTTCCTTGTGGCTGAGGATCGTGATCCGCGGTAGGCCAGGCGCACATTAGGCCCCGCTCAGCGTTCACCAGTCTGCAGGGTCTTTCAGTCTGGGCCCACCAATCTGTGCTCTCTACAAATTATGGGTGCTCCCAATGAGCAATGAGGTGGGGGGAGGCCCCCTTGATGTATCCCACGACGGGGGCGGGGGACCCCACAGCCACCCGTTCTGTCTGCACGGTCACGGGTGCTGCACCGCATCCAGCAATTAGGCCAAGAGTTCTGGGCCGGGGGACCGCCAGCACACAACTGCGAGTCCTATGCGGGGTCTGCCTCCGACGCAGTGAGCGCAGAGGGAGGGGAAGAGGGTCACCCAGCAGCTGGGAGGTCTCTTCGGCCGGAGCCCTTGCACGCATACGCTACGGCCACTAGGCCCAACCAAGAGCGATGATAGCCTTACCGGCCCGGGCCCCCTGCGTCGGCAGCTCTCTACTCGTCCGGGGCACCGGCAGCTCTCCACGAGGTGCGCCCCAGGTGGCGCCTCCTCCCATGCGCCGCCGAGGGTAGGTGAAGTATGCCTTGGCCGCCGGCCCCAACTGACGCCACCTGCGCCGATGGAAAAGGGGGGGCCGTCTCCAAGTCGGTGTCGCGCGCTCCTCCTCTGAGTAGGTCCGTGGGGTGATCAAGAGCGGATCCGGCCTCTGCTGTGACCGGACGCCTCCACCTCGGCTAAGGCACAGGATCAGAGCTCTGGGGTCAGGAGAAATACAGGATAAAAGGTGGATTTGGGCTTAGGCTGACGGAGCTCTTCTAGAGCACGTCCGCCATGTTAGGCTGCCAACGGACCCCAGTACTGAAAATAAGTTTTGATGGAATTTTACAGGAGAGGAAATTGTTGGGACAGATTAGATTGGTTTATTTTGCAAGGAGTATGGAGAGCAGCTGTGCATCAGAGAAGAGTTTAGATGAGAAGGTGCAGGAATGTATCAGTAAGGTGGTTTCTTCTTTGGCAACCCAGTTGGGGAAGAAATTAGATGACTGTATGGAGAGACTGGAAGGGAAATTTGGTGGAAGTAAAGCAGAGGACGAACAGTTTTGGTCTGTGGAGGAAGCGGCTGTAAAGGCTGGAGGATCAAATAGGGGATGTAATATGACTCAGATAAGGAAGCATCTCCAAAAAGAGAAAAGCTATATGGCAAAAGGACAATATGGTTCAAAAGAAAAACAAAGGGCAACTCGTATGGAGTTCAATGAGAAGCCTATAAGGCCGGAAAAAGGGATCACAGAGCAGTGGCCTGGGATGAGTCTTCCAGGAGCGGGGACATTGTGATATCATGTTCGTCATATTTGGGAGACACAGAGGATGAGGCGACAGAAAGCAAAAGAGTTAAGAAAGAAATTGAGGGAAAAGATCAGGTTGATCGGGTGAAGGATTCCTTGGTTCACTTTATGTTTGACACACATTCCATACAACATAATTTGTCACCTCAGTGGGTTGCGGCACGGCAGGTGGTGGAATATGTGGAGTGTGGGATTAGGCGGGCGATGCCTAAAGAAGTTAGAACTAGACTTCGATCTGAATGCCCAAGGCCTTCTTTGGCTAATTAGGTGGCATTTATGCCCGAGCTAGACTCCAGGATGTTGATGTTTCTGAACAAGTCAGTAAGAGATCCCAGAAGAGGTCTGGACAAAGGTTGAAGGGTTGTCAGGATCATTTGTCAGATGTTTTTGGGCCCATAACAAAGATTTTTGACATTTGTGAAGAGGCTTATTTAAAGGAGACTGTTGTGGATGTATTAGAGCTGTGGCAATGGGTACAGCGGGCTGTGTGTTTGTTTGGAAACACAAATGCAGCTTTGTGTACTGAGCGTAGGAAAAGTCTCCTAATGAAAATTGATCCTTAATTAGCAGAGCTTGCTGATAAGGAGTCGTGCCAGAAGGCAAAAGGCCTCCTGTTTAGAGATAAGTTTTTGAAAGAGATGGCAAAGTATGCCTGGGCATTTATCTCCATACAAAAGGTACAGAAGATATCAGAAAGGTTTTCAGTGGGGACGGGAAAATGCGGGGGGATTCCCCGGCCGTGGATTTGGAATCATGCGGATATCATTCTTGCATGGATTCAGGCCCTATAGATATCAGACAGCTGGTTTCTATCCCCAGTGACAAAGGGGAAGAAAATGGACTAGAGGAGATAGGAGGGCAAGAAGAAGACAACAAGGTATGTCTGGCAAAATACCCTTTGTGAATCCCAATAAAACTGGGTGGCAGACTCGCTCAATTTTAGAGAGATGGAAAGAGATAATGGCAGATCATGGGTGTTCCAGACAGTGCAGGGGTATTGGATAGATTTTGTTGAGGTTCCGGTGCAGGAGAGTTGGCCAAGGGCCCTAAGATTTTGAATGGAAGAAGAGATGATGGTATATCAGGACGTAAGAGAGCTGGAGAACAAAGGGGCTATAGAGAAGGTAGAAAATATGATACTAGGGTTTGTAAGCAACATATTTTTAGTGGAGAAGAAGGACAAAGGGAGGAGGCCTGTAATGAACTTGAGCGAGTTGAGCAAATGGGTTCAGTACAATCACTTCAAGATGGAAGGGATTCATATGCTGAGAGACCTGTTAAAGAAGGGAGATTAGGTAACACGTCTAGATTTGAAGGACGCGTACTTGACAGTCCCAGTTTGCAGGGAACAGAAATAATTTTTGAGATTCCTTTGGCAAGGAGTAATGTGGAGGTTCAAGAGCCTTCCATTTGGTTTGACATCAGCTCCCTGGTGTTTTACCAAGGTGATGAGGCCAGTTGTGACTTGACTGCAGACAAAAGGGTCCGGTTAATTGTGTATTTGGATGACATTTTGATTATGTCAGAGAGCAAGGAATTAGCTCAGGAGCATACAGAGTTAGCAGTGCGAGTGTTGGAGGATCTTGGGTTTGAAGGACATCATGTCTGGAGCCAGTACAGGAGATGGTGTTTTTAGGCTTTCAGATTTGGACGTTGGAATGTATGTTGAGGTTACCCCTGGAGAAAGTAAAGAAGATCCGCAGGGAACTTAATAGGATGTTGCTGTGTGAAGGGGTAACTATATGTCAGATAGAAGGATACTCGGTTTGTTATCAGCATCAATACATACAGGCGATGGGAGAAAGACACAAGTTGGTTTTGCAGGGTCAGTTGAGGTTGATGGGATGGTTGATTTTGGGAGAGCTTGGCAAGTATCAGGCTTATCGTCGGAGGCTTCAAAGCTCATTAAGGATTCAATGGGTTCTAGGAACGTCTAAGGCAAACAGGTTTCCATGGGAAGAGATGGTTTTGTTGGTGAGTTTCATGGAGTTTGGATCCTGTATCAGCCCCTGTGGTAGAGGTGGCAAACTTTTTGATGGAGGTTTATTTGAAAGGAAATTTGTACAGTTCAGTGAAAGTTAGTAGGTCAGCAATTTCTGCAGGCCACAATCTGGTGAATAGCTTGCCTATGGGACAGCATGATGTAGTGAAAAGGTTGTTGAGGAGTGTACGGTTGAGGATACCTCAGAGTCCAAAGTATTCTTCTTTGTGGGATGTTGATATAGTTTTCAGGGAGTTGGTTGTTTGGGCAGAAAATGAATTTTTAGATTTAAAGAGTCTGTCATTCAAGTTGGTCATGCCTCTTTGTTTAATTTCTTTTTGGAGGGTTTCGGATGTTAAGGCCTTGGAGGTAAAATCACAAAGCTATTTACCTGAGGGAGTATATTTCAATGTTAGGAAAAGGCTATATCTCAGACAATTTTTTATCCTATTCTGGAGGAGAACAGGATGTTATGTGTGGTTAGATGTTTGTGTGAGTATGAGAGAAGAACAGAGAGTTTGAGGAGTCAAGGAGAAACGCAGTTGTTGATTTCATTCAGGTACCCTTTTAAGCCTGTCTCTAGCCCTACGCTGGCTAGATGGGATAAATAGGTCATGAAAAAGGCAGGAATAGATGTTACAAGATTTGAAGCGCATTCAGCAAAGGGGCAATGGCTTCTGAGGTTTTGGTGACAGTCAGTGATTTGAATAGTATCTTAGCTGCAGCAGATTGGCAATCAGATTCTATATTTAAGAAATGTTATTTTAAACCGGTAGAATGTGCTGTGAGGACTATCATGGCAAGGCCTTAAACATGCATAATATTGACCTCCGTGCCTTGCCATAAAATTCAGATTCTCCACAGCAGGGATGGATAGAAAATCATGATTTTATTAAAGACACAGTGGCTAATATTATCCCTTCCTGTGTATTGCCCACCCTATAATATGTTTTTATGTTCTAGGAGGAGGTGACTCAAGAAGTAAATAAGAAGATCGGGAAAGTTTGGAAACGAAAGTTTGTTTCCACTTTGGGATGATTTAAGTTTGAAATGGAACTGTGTTCTTTCAAGTCACAGCAAAAAAAAGGAAGATGGCTGCCTGACAGGGTATTATATAATGCATTAGAATGTTCCTAAGATTCTTCTTCTAAGTTCTAAGCATTTGTTGAAGTTGCTGCTGTGAGTTAGCAATAAAGAGGATATGAATAATATTAGCCTCTGTGTCTTTAATAAAATCATGATTTTCTACCCACCCCTGCTATGGAAAATCTGAATTCTTCACAATTTGAGTGCCAAGGCTTCATGCCCGAGTATTCTTACTCTCTAGTCAGAAACCTTCATTTGGTATTCTGGAGCTGACACCGTATCTATTTTCCTAAATAAATGTCTTTTTCAACCTACCCTTACTTAATTTATATTAGGGGTTTCCTATATGTAACACACTTTCTGGATATCCCGTATTCTTTATGTCATTTTGCTACCTGTAATGTTTTTCCATGTTCTAAAATATCAGCTTTTGGACGGTTTAAATGTGTTACAATTATTCATAAGATTAAAACATCCTTCTTGTCAAATGATTTTTATTTGGTTACATTTTTAATTAATCCCTTCAACTCTTTTTGTCACTTCATGTGGAGCCCAATGGTTTCACTATTTATGGTAATACATGTAAATGCTGGTTCCTAGTAACCTCTTCACATCGACAAACAAAGGTCCATACAACCACTGGCAAGGTTTGTATGACAATTATACTCATAGAATGAGATTTAATGATCACGCTCCGTCATACCTGAAAGTAACCCTTAAGAAAATGAAGACGTAGTAGAACCTACTGGTGAGAGAGAGACTACAGGCATTATGTTCAACAACTTTCACAAAGAAGTAAGATAATATAGGGCAACATATGCTGAAATACCTGACAAAATACATGTTTTTGCTGCTGTGAGCATTACAAAGCACAAACACTAAAAATTGATAACTGTGCAAAGAATGAAGAGCAAGACCTTATTCAGTGATTGAAACTTGCACTGTAGTGTTTTGATCCATGTATCAATCACTTAGTGAGCAAGAATTGTGTAAGTAAACTGGATGACAATAAAATGGCTGCTAGAGGTGTTCACAATAAGTTAGAAATGTTCCCAATCCCCCAGAACCTCAGGAGCTCAATATATATGAGAGTATTCTGATCCAAACAATATGCCCTTTGCAGTACGATAGTACAAATGCAGTCCGAAACTGCAAAATTATCTCCAACTGAATTAGTAAAAGGCCTTGTATACCTTGCACTGCACTTTAAACAGAATATTGAATCTCTTGGTGTAGACCGAGAAGTAGACAAACCACTAGTGGTTTTAGTAAATTATTTGGCAGGAATTGGTTAGTATAGAGAAAGTTCAGGAAGACATATTGATGGAATTATTTGTTAGTAGTGGTTTAGGGTACTGCTCTGATGCAGAAAGATCCTAAAGATGAGTCGACAGTGGGATTTGCTTCTAGATCCCTGCGCCCTGTTAAACGCAAGCAATAAATGATTGAAATAGAATTACTAGCATGTGTATGGCGTGTAAAAATGTAAGATTATCTTTGGGGTAGTCCATTCATTTAAAGGACTAACTATTGTCTATTAGTAGATATATATATTCTGGGAACAAGATCAAGAGAACAATGGCAAGAACAGCTAGGATAGCCACTAAATTACTGAAATTCTAATTTTTGGAATTCTAAGTCCAGGTGGAAAAAATTGTGGAGCAGACAGTTTGTCCAGATTACCCATTGAGAGTGAGAAGGAACTTGAATGGGAAAATGAAATTGAAGAGTGCATTATTACAAATGTTGTTGACATGGTAATTTGTGAATACAACAGCATATGGGAGAAGGCGTTAAAGAGTGATCAAACATTAGATGAGTTGAAGTTATGCGACATGTAACACATGGTTGGCCCAAGGAGAAAAGTTTGCCTAGAGAAGTTCAACCTTTTTCGAAAATAGCTAACAAATTGTCTAAAAAGTGTAATAAGTTGGTTTGTGGAGACAATCTGGTACCACTTGAATTTATTCGCGATCACATCATACAAGCTGTACATTGTGGTCATCTAGGTTATCTAGGTCTGACAATAACTAAAAGAAAAGTCAGTGGGGATTTTTGGAAGCTGGGAATGGACAGGGATGTTGAGCAGAATGTCAAAGTGTGTATCAGGTGTAGTGTGAGCGAAAAATCTCTTCTCATCAAAATGGTTGACAAAAAAGTTACATTTTGCACAGAAAGGGATTGGCAGAAAATTAGTGTGGATTTTCTAGGACCCTATCAAGTATTACCACATCCGTTGAGATATTTTGTTGTTTTAATGGATCATTTATCTAAGTGGGTGGCAGTTAGACCTGTCAATGAGACAACAACAAACTATGTCATTGAGTTTTTTATAGATGTATTCAAAAGAGAAAGCATGCCCGAAACAAATTACCACAGACCATAGGGTACAATTTAGATCTTGTGAGATGGTTGAGTATCTGAGCAAATGTGGAATCAGACACACTAAAACTCCATCGTATCACCCCCAAAGCAATGGAAAATTATAAAACGTTAATAAAGTATTAGTGGAGAGCATTTAAACTGCCTGCAAATGCAAATCAGATGTTTGGAAAGCAATAGAATATTTGGGGCCTGATTTAGATCTTGGTGGACAGGTTACATCATCACAACAGTGACAGAAATCCCATCCGCTGAAATAAAAATCCCATAGGGTATAATTGGATATATATTTCGGTGGACGGGATATGTTTGTCACCGTTGTGATGGAGCCACCCGTCCGCCAAGACCTAAATCAGACCATTTGGTTTGGTCATATCACAGCACTCCACGTGTGCACACTAAAACAATGCCTTTTGAGTTGATGCAAGAAAAGAAGATTTTATATAACTTATGTCCATTCTGGGTAGTCAAATTATTTGCAAGAGAAGAAGGTGCCAAGAGTACTAGGGTGAAGGTTAAGGAGACGTCTGATGAGATCAGTATGCAGAAGCTCATGAATATAAATACATATGGAATATCATGTAGATTGAGGGGCTGGTGATTAGTTGAGAGTAAAAAATCATATTTTAGTCAGTAAAGGATTGTCTAAATTTTGAGATACTGTGAAAGTATGTAAAATACGGGGAAATGCAGTAAAGTTATCTCATGGAGGATGGTGGAATGTAGCATTAAACACAGAAAGGAATTTGATTGATATTAACCATAATCATCTGCTTAGTCAGAAAACAATATCACCTCTTCAGAAAAGAAGGATGGGAATTCAAGAGTCACTCAATGATAGTGTAAGGAAAAGCTCTTACAGAAGAAAATTGCCAGTTAGGTTTAAAGTCTGTGAAATGTCTTAAGGAATTTTTTTGTCAACTCAGCAAATGTCAATTTAGATTCATACTTCACCAGGCATATATAGTTATTTTAGTTGTTCGATGTTCATGTTTTTTTTTTTTTTTTTCTCTCAGCTTGTAGTCTTCTTATATATTTTATAACTATTTTTCTGATGGAGGGTGTGGGAATATCAATAGTACCATGACATGGAGTGGAATGTTGATGCAATGATGTGTCATTGAATGATATGATGTGATAGAATGTTATGACGTGAGAGTGGTGCCTGCTCAGTGAAATGACAGTTGAGCTCGAGTCCCTGCTGTGTAAGCTGTATTAATAAACTTACGTTTACATTGCTACAGAGTGAAGAGGTTACTCCAGACTTGCTAAATTGTAAGATTTGTTCATGTTAAAGAACTTGTGTATATTATCAAAATGATGGGTCTCTCTTCTTTATCACCAATGTAACTATGAAGACGTGCATAATTGTTTTTAATTTTGTATACCACTTTGTTTTGAGATGAGGGGGTAGAAACCCTAACTTACACATTTTGTTGATAATATTAATGTGATTATCCTGGCATGATTGTTTCTTTTTCAAATTCGTAGACCATTTGATTAATTCTGTGTCCTCTTATATTGATTTTTCAAGAGCCCGAAAGAAGTGGCAAACAGCAAAACCATGAAAGATGAACATGTGTTGACTATATTGTGTTCGTACTTTAGTGGACAGAGTCCATTTAAAAAGCATCAATTTTGGCAAAATCAAATTAACATATCTGCAGTAGGATTGAATGAATAGGGCTACTGGATTAAATTGAGATATATAATTTTTTTTTTTATTAATGTTTGAGTTTTTTGACTAATGCATTTTAACAAATAATTGATTGATGATAAATGTTGATGAGTTCTAATCAATATAATATGTCAAGCCCACTTATATCCTCTATGAAATGTACTGATACAGTAATAATGAATGTAATTGAATGTATGAAACCTAATGATTTTTGTTTAGAAGATTATTAATGGAGAATGCTTATCAATTTGAATTCATTTTGTAAAATGTTATGAATAAATCAGATGAATGAACAATATATTTCTTTATTTGTCATAGAATTGTTTCTTCACTCTCCACCAATTGTAACATTTATTGATACAGTGCAAATTGACTACCTAAACCATAACGTTTTTTAAATTATTTTTTTCTGCAAATTTCTGATGTGTTTTAAAAGTAACATGAATAATTTAGACGTGGTTTAGTTAGAATGACTAGGCAACACACCCGCCGTTCTTGTGGGCAGCTCGTATTGTACAGGGCCTGTGTTCACTCTCGCAGTCTCTGTCCTTTATTCCTGATTATAGCAGTGCCTTTTGTCTGATGGTAAAACACATAATTCAAGCCCTTTATAAGCCTTTCACATTTCATGAAAAGTCAGCTTTTCTGCTAGTGAATTTAAAAGGCAATACATCTCTAAATTTAAAATGTAGGCTCTGAACCTAGCTGCTGTGCTTGGAAAAATGCTGTGCACATCAGGTCCAGGGTCTGTGCGCTGAGCCTGCACAACACAGCTGAAGGTTTTGCACAGGCAGGTCAGTGATCCAAGCGCTCACTGTGCACTGCTGAAAGCCTTGTGCTGTGGTTTTGGAGGCACTGAATCTAAAGGACATCCTAGGTGTGGACTTGGTCCTGCTCCCAGAGTATGCTCTTGTTAGCATGAGACTGGCATAAGGCTATGCTGTAGGCCAGGGACTGTATCCAGCAATGGCGGCTCCTATGCTAAGATGGAGGAGCGTCGCCCCACTGCTTTTTAGCAGTTAAATAAAGCAAAAATAAAATGATAATAACTTGCGGTTATTCTCATTTTATTTTGTCCTGTTGCTGCAGGTTTGCAGGGCGGGGCGGGGCTGCTCTGACGACAGGAGCAGGGGGGTGATGAGCACACTTTGTAAGTGCGCATGAATGTTTGGCCAGCTGTCTCGGGCCAGCCAAACATTCATGCGCACTTTGCATGTTCTCCACCCAGGCTGTAAGGCAGCCTGGGTGGAGAACATGCCCAGGCTCCCACTGCCTGTCTGAGCGCCGAACCACTGTGCTCAGACCAATCACAATGCTGCATTGCAGCGTTGTGATTGAATATGGGCAGCCTGGGTGTGCTTCCTGTTTCCGCCTGGAGTGAGGGACTATGGAGGAAACGTGGCGAGAAGGTACATTTTTTCCTTTTTTTTTACACCCGCTTCTCCCCACGTCTCCCTGTCCCACGTCCACCCTTCCACCCCCGATATGTGCTGGCCACCAGTGGCTTCCAGAGTCCCAGAACCTCTTGTGCATAGCTGAGGCCATGTGCAGCTGGGTCAGTGGCACGCGTTCCTTTATGGCTTAAGCAAAGGACAGCAGAACTCCTGTCACTGACAAATGCAGCGACCTGAAGGTTCAAAAGTTCAAATCCAAATAAGGTAGACACAGGCTTTATTTCTTTTAAGGTTGGCAAATTGAAAAATAATTCTTGTTGCGTACAGCATTTAGAAACAACATAGATGGAGTGTGAAGTACTATAAAATAACACATTATCGCGTTTTTTTTTTTTTTTTTTTATAATAATTCATTCTGAGTGTTGAATAGCATCAAATGTATGACAACTCTACAAAATGCAAAACATGAATATTATGAATTATAAAATATGGTGGCGCATATGCTTTATTGTTTGTGTTTTAAACAACAGATATTTTGTACATTAGAACAGAAAACAACATCATTTACTACTCACAGATGCTGATGTTGTTTCTGAGATAACTTCACACTTCAAGGATAAAACGACATTTCTGAAAACAAGTTCTTAACAAGTCTCAATATGCTGTTATCCTGTTGTCATTTTGGAGACGCTTAAGGTGGGTTTTGTATAATTTGCTAGACGACATTCTAAAAGTCAAAGTATCTCATTTGAGGACCACATTTGCACATTCTATATTGAACATGATTGTGTTCAGTATCTGAAAGACCCATAAAAAGTAAATAATGACTTACAAACGGTAAATTGTGTTTCATAGTTTTTTAATGACTTTTCACTTTTGCAACTCATCACTATCAGTTTGTGTTGCCATTTTCTATGAACATCAGGCAGATGGAGGACTATTTGGGGTTTAACTGGCCCCAGAAATTCAATTAACAGTATAGGCAATAAATGAGCAATTGTTTATTAAAGAAACCACTGCTGACTAGTCTGTTAACTAACACCTGATTTAGATAGCCCCTTGGGGACGGAGTACCATCTGTCTGAGTGGCAGAGGATTTAATGTCTGCCAAGCTGACAGACTGTAGGTCATCTATTAACTTTCAAAGGAACAACCATCACAGCGCATCCCTTTAAGATACAAAACATTTGGTTTGGGGGGGTGGGGGTCACTGTCCGTTTTGATGGCCGTCCACCAAAGGTCTAACCTTTTATGTTTTGCAAATAGAAACCCCCAATGTGGGAGTTTGTTATTGAAAAACTTTGGGTAGTGTAGGGGTCGTGCTGGGGGTAGTGGTTTAGGGTTTAGGGTAGTGCAGTGGTGTTTGGGTAGTGTAGGGGTACTGCTGGGGGTAGTGTTTTAGGGTTTAGGGTAGTGCAGTGGTGTTTGGGTAGTGTAGGGGGTACTGCTGGGGGTAGTGTTTTAGGGTTTAGGGTAGTGCAGTGGTGTTTGGGTAGTGTAGGGGTTCGTGCTGGGGGTATTGTTTTAGGGTTTAGGGTAGTGCAGTGGTGTTTGTGTAGTGTAGGGGGTAGTGTTTTAGGGTTTAGGGTAGTGCAGTGGTGTTTGTGTAGTGTAGGGGGTCGTGCTGGGGTTAGTGTTTTAGGGTTTAGGGTAGTGCAGTGGTCTTTGTGTAGTGTAGGAGGTCGTGTTTTAGGGTTTAGGGTAGTGCAGTGGTGTTTGGGCAGTGTAGGGGGTCGTGCGGGGGGTGGTGTTTCAGGGTTTAGGGCAGTGCAGTGGTGTTTGGGCAGTGTAGGGGGTCTTGCTGGGGGTGGTGTTTCAGGGTTTAGGGCAGTGCAGTGGTGTTTGGGTCGTGCAGGGGTCATGCTGGGGGGAGTGTTTTAGGGTTTAGGGCAGTGCAGTGGTGTTTGGGTAGTGTAGGGGGTCATGCTGGGGGGAGTGTTTTAGGGTTTAGGGCAGTGCAGTGGTGTTCGGGCAGTGTAGGGGGTTGTGCTGGGGGAGTGTTTTAGGGTTTAGGGCAGTGCAGTGGTGTTCGGGTAGTGTAGGGGGTCGTGCTGGGGGAGTGTTTGAGGGTTTAGGGCAGTGCGGTTGTGTTCGGGTAGTGTAGGGGGTCGTGCTGGGGGAGTATTTTAGGGTTTAGGGTAGTGCAGTGGTGTTCGGGTAGTGTAGGGGGTCGTGCTGGGGGTTGTGTTTCAGAGTTTAGGGCAGTGCAGTGGTGTTCGGGCAGTGTAGGGGGTCGTGCTGGGGCTGGTGTTTCAGGGTTTAGGGCAGTGCAGTGGTGTTCGGGCAGTGTAGGGGGTCATGCACGGGGTGGTGTTTCAGGGTTTAGGGCAGTGCAGTGGTGTTCGGGCAGTGTAGGGGGTCGTGCTGGGGCTGGTGTTTCAGGGTTTAGGGCAGTGCAGTGGTGTTCGGGCAGTGTAGGGGGTCTTGCTGGGGGTGGTGTTTCAGGGTTTAGGGCAGTGGTGTTCGGGCAGTGTAGGGGGTCTTGCTGGGGGTGATGTTTCAGGGTTTAGGGCAGTGCAGTGGTGTTCGGGCAGTGTAGGGGTCTTGCTGGGGGTAGTTTTTCAGGGTTTAGGGCAGTGCAGTGGTGTTCGTGCAGTGTAGGGGGTCGTGCTGGGGATGGTGTTTCATGGTTTAGGGCAGTGCAGTAGTGTTCAGGCAGTGTAGGGGGTCGTGCTGGGGCTAGTGTTTCAGGGTTTAGGGCAGTGCAGGCAGTGGTGCTCGGGCAGTGTAGGGGGTCGTGCTGGGGGTGGTGTTTCTGGGTTTAGGGTAGTGCAGTTGTGTTCGGGCAGTGTAGGGGTTCGTGCTGGGGCTGGTGTTTCAGGGTTTAGGGCAGTGCAGTGGTGTTCGGGCAGTGTAGGGGGTCATGCTGGGGCTGGTGTTTCAGTGTTTTGGGCAGAGCAGTGGTGTTCGGGCAGTGTAGGGGGTCGTGCTGGGGGTGGTGTTTCAGGGTTTAGGGCAGTGCAGTGGTGTTCGAGTAGTGTAGACGGTCGTGCTGGGGGTGGTGTTTCAGGGTTTAGGGCAGTGGTGTTCGGGCAGTGTAGGGGGTCTTGCTGGGGGTGATGTTTCAGGGTTTAGGGCAGTGCAGTGGTTTTCAGGCAGTGTAGGCGGTCGTGCTAGGGGTGGTGTTTCAGGGTTTAGGGCAGTGCAGTGGTGTTCGGGCAGTGTAGGGGGTCGTGCTGGGGGTGGTGTTTTAGGGTTTAGGGCAGTGCAGTGGTGTTCGGGCAGTGTAGGGGGTCGTGCTGGGGCTGGTGTTTCAGGGTTTTGGGCAGAGCAGTGGTGTTCGGGCAGTGTAGGGGGTCGTGCTGGGGGTGGTGTTTTAGGGTTTAGGGCACTGCAGTGTTGTTCGGGCAGTGTAGGGGGTCTTGCTGGGGGTGGTGTTTCAGGGTTTAGGGCAGTGGTGTTCGGGCAGTGTAGGGGGTCTTGCTGGGGGTGATGTTTCAGGGTTTAGGGCAGTGCAGTGGTGTTCGGGCAGTGTAGGGGGTCTTGCTGGGGGTAGTGTTTCAGGGTTTAGGGCAGTGCAGTAGTGTTCGTGCAGTGTAGGGGGTCATGCTGGGGGCGGTGTTTCAGGGTTTAGGGCAGTGCAGTATTGTTCGGGCAGTGTAGAGGGTCGTGCAGGGGGTGGTGTTTCAGGGTTTAGGGCAGTGCAATGGTGTTCGGGCAGTGTAGGGGGTCATGCTGGGGGGAGTGTTTTAGGGTTTAGGGCAGTGCAGTGGTGTTCGGGTAGTGTAGGGGGTCGTGCTGGGGGGAGTGTTTGAGGGTTTAGGGCAGTGCAGTTGTGTTCGGGTAGTGTAGGGGGTCGTGCTGGGGGAGTATTTTAGGGTTTAGGGTAGTGCAGTGGTGTTCGGGTAGTGTAGGGGGTCGTGCTGGGGGCTGTGTTTCAGGGTTTAGGGCAGTGCAGTGGTGTTCGGGCAGTGTAGGGGGTCGTGCTGGGGCTGGTGTTTCAGGGTTTAGGGCAGTGCAATGGTGTTCGGGCAGTGTAGGGGGTCGTGCTGGGGGTGGTGTTTCAGGGTTTAGGGCAGTGCAGTGGTGTTCGGGCAGTAAAAGTGGGTCATGCAGTGGGTGGTGTTTCAGGGTTTAGGGCAGTGCAGTGGTGTTCGGGCAATGTAGGGGGTCGTGCTGGGGCTGGTGTTTCAGGGTTTAGGGCAGTGCAGTGGTGTTCGGGCAGTGTAGGGGGTTGTGCTGGGGGTGGTGTTTCAGGGTTTAGGGCAGTGCAGTGGTGTTCGGGCAGTGTAGTGGGTCATGCAGGGGGTGGTGTTTCAGGGTTTAGGGCAGTGCAGTGGTGTTCGGGCAATGTAGGGGGTCGTGCTGGGGCTGGTGTTTCAGGGTTTAGGGCAGTGCAGTGGTGTTCGGGCAGTGTAGGGGGTCTTGCTGGGGGTGGTGTTTCAGGGTTTAGGGCAGTGGTGTTCGGGCAGTGTAGGGGGTCTTGCTGGGGGTGATGTTTCAGGGTTTAGGGCAGTGCAGTGGTGTTCGGGCAGTGTAGGGGGTCTTGCTGGGGGTAGTGTTTCAGGGTTTAGGGCAGTGCAGGGGTGTTCGTGCAGTGTAGGGGGTCGTGCTGGGGATGGTGTTTTAGGGTTTAGGGCACTGCAGTGTTGTTCGGGCAGTGTAGGGGGTCTTGCTGGGGGTGGTGTTTCAGGGTTTAGGGCAGTGGTGTTCGGGCAGTGTAGGGGGTCTTGCTGGGGGTGATGTTTCAGGGTTTAGGGCAGTGCAGTGGTGTTCGGGCAGTGTAGGGGGTCGTGCTGGGGTGGTGTTTCAGGGTTTAGGGCAGTGCAGTGGTGTTCGGGCAATGTAGGGGGTCGTGCTGGGGCTGGTGTTTCAGGGTTTAGGGCAGTGCAGTGGTGTTCGGGCAGTGTAAGGGGTCTTGCTGGGGGTGGTGTTTCAGGGTTTAGGGCAGTGGTGTTCGGGCAGTGTAGGGGGTCTTGCTGGGGGTGATGTTTCAGGGTTTAGGGCAGTGCAGTGGTGTTCGGGCAGTGTAGGGGGTCTTGCTGGGGGTAGTGTTTCAGGGTTTAGGGCAGTGCAGGGGTGTTCGTGCAGTGTAGGGGGTCGTGCTGGGGATGGTGTTTCAGGGTTTAGGCCAGTGCAGTAGTGTTCGGGCAGAGTAGGGGGTCGTGCAGGGGGAATGGTGTTTCAGGGTTTAGGGCAGTGCAGTGGTGTTCGGGCAGTGTAGTGGGTCATGCAGGGGGTGGTGTTTCAGGGTTTAGGGCAGTGCAGTGGTGTTCGGGCAATGTAGGGGGTCGTGCTGGGGCTGGTGTTTCAGGGTTTAGGGCAGTGCAGTGGTGTTCGGGCAGTGCAGTGGTGTTCGGGCAGTGTAGGGGGTCTTGCTGGGGGTGGTGTTTAAGGGTTTAGGGCAGTGGTGTTCGGGCAGTGTAGGGGGTCTTGCTGGGGGTGATGTTTCAGGGTTTAAGGCAGTGCAGTGGTGTTCGGGCAGTGTAGGGTGTCATGCTGGGGTGGTGTTTCAGGGTTTAGGGCAGTGCAGTGGTGTTCGGGCAGTGTAGGGGGTCGTGCAAGGGGTGGTGTTTCAGGGTTTAGGGCAGTGCAGTGGTGTTCGGGCAGTGTAGGGGGTTGTGCTGGGGCTGGTGTTTCAGGGTTTAGGGCAGTGCAGTGGTGTTCGGGCAGTGTAGGGGTCATGCTGGGGCTGGTGTTTCAGGGTTTAGGGCAGTGCAGTGGTGTTCGTGCAGTGTAGGTGGTTGTGCTGGGGCTGGTGTTTCAGGGTTTAGGGCAGTGCAGTGGTGTTCAGGCAGTGTGGGGGGTCGTGCTGGGGCTGGTGTTTCAGGGTTTAGGGCAGTGCAGTGGTGCTCAGGCAGTGTAGGGGGTTGTGCTGGGGGTGGTGTTTATGGGTTTAGGGTAGTGCAGTGGTGTTCGGGCAGTGTAGGGGGTCGTGCTGGGGCTGGTGTTTCAGGGTTTAGGACAGTGCAGTGGTGTTTGGGCAGTGTAGGGGTCGTGCTGGGGCTGGTGTTTTAGGGTTTAGGGCAGTGCAGTGGTGTTCGGGCAGTGTAGGGGGTCTTGCTGGGGGTAGTTTTTTAGGGTTTAGGGCAGTGCAGTGGTGTTCGTGCAGTGTAGGGGGTCGTGCTGGGGATGGTGTTTCATGGTTTAGGGCAGTGCAGTAGTGTTCAGGCAGTGTAGGGGGTCGTGCTGGGGCTGGTGTTTCAGGGTTTAGGGCAGTGCAGGCAGTGGTGCTCGGGCAGTGTAGGGGGTCGTGCTGGGGGTGGTGTTTCTGGGTTTAGGGTAGTGCAGTGGTATTCGGGCAGTGTAGGGGTTCGTGCTGGGGCTGGTGTTTCAGTGTTTTGGGCAGAGCAGTGGTGTTCGGGCAGTGTAGGGGTTGTGCTGGGGGTGGTGTTTCAGGGTTTAGGGCAGTGCAGTGGTGTTCGAGCAGTGTAGGGGGTCGTGCTGGGGGTGGTGTTTCAGGGTTTAGGGCAGTGGTGTTCGGGCAGTGTAGGGGGTCTTGCTGGGGGTGATGTTTCAGGGTTTAGGGCAGTGCAGTGGTGTTCAGGCAGTGTAGGGGTCTTGCTGGGGGCAGTGTTTCAGGGTTTAGGGCAGAGCAATGGTGTTCAGGCAGTGTAGGGGGTTGTGTTGGAGGTGGTGTTTCAGGCTTTAGGGCAGTGCAGTGGTATTCGGGCAGTGTAGGGGGTTGTGTTGGAGGTGGTGTTTCAGGCTTAAGGGGAGTGCAGTGGTGTTCAGGCAGTGTAGGGGGTCGTGCAGGGGCTGGTGTTTCAGGGTTTAGGGCAGTGCAGTGGTGTTCGGGCAGTGTAGGGGGTCGTGCTGGGGGTGGTGTTTCAGGGTTTAGGGCAGTGCAGTGGTGTTCGGGCAGCATAGGGGGTCATGCTGGGGGTAGAGTTTTAGGGTTTAGGGCAGTGCAGTGGTGTTCGGGCAGTGTAGGGGGTCATGCAGGGGGTGGTGTTTCAGGGTTTAGGGCAGTGCAGTGGTGTTCGGGCAGTGTAGGGGTCATGCTGGGGGTGGTGTTTCAGGGTTTAGGGCAGTGCAGTGGTGTTCGGGCAGTGTAGGGTGTCGTGCTGGGGGTGGTGTTTCAGGGTTTTGGGCAGTGCAGTGGTATTCGGGCAGTGTAGGTGGTCTTGCTGGGGCTGGTGTTTCAGGATTTAGTGCAGTGGTGTTCGGGCAGTGTAGGGGTCTTGCTGGGGGTGGTGTTTCAGGGTTTAGGGCAGTGCAATGGTGTTCGCGCAGTGTAGGGGTCTTGCTGGGGCTGATGTTTCAGCGTTTAGGGCAGCGCAGTGGTGTTCGGGCAGTGTAGGGGGTCTTGCTGGGGGTGGTGTTTCAGGGTTTAGGGCAGTGCAGTGGTGTTCGGGCAGTGTAGGGGTCTTGCTGGGGCTGGTGTTTCAGGGTTTAGGGCAGTGCAGTGGTGTTCGGGCAGTGTAGGGGTCTTGCTGGGGCTGGTGTTTCAGGGTTTAGGGCAGTGCAGTGGTGTTCGGGCAGTGTAGGGGGTCGTGATGGGGCTGATGTTTCAGGGTTTAGGGCAGTGCAGTGGTTTTCAGGCAGTGTAGGCGGTCGTGCTGGGGGTGGTGTTTCAGGGTTTAGGGCAGTGCAGTGGTGTTCGGGCAGTGTAGGGGGTCGTGCTGGGGGTGGTGTTTCAGGGTTTAGGGCAGTACAGTGGTGTTCGGGCAGTGTAGGGGGTCGTGCTGGGGCTGGTGTTTCAGGGTTTTGGGCAGAGCAGTGGTGTTCGGGCAGTGTAGGGGGTCGTGCTGGGGGTGGTGTTTTAGGGTTTAGGGCACTGCAGTGTTGTTCGGGCAGTGTAGGGGTCTTGCTGGGGATGGTGTTTCAGGGTTTAGGGCAGTGGTGTTCGGGCAGTGTAGGGGGTCTTGCTGGGGGTGATGTTTCAGGGTTTAGGGCAGTGCAGTGGTGTTCGGGCAGTGTAGGGGGTCTTGCTGGGGGTAGTGTTTCAGGGTTTAGGGCAGTGCAGGGGTGTTCGTGCAGTGTAGGGGGTCGTGCTGGGGATGGTGTTTCAGGGTTTAGGCCATTGCAGTAGTGTTCGGGCAGAGTAGGGGGTCGTGCAGGGGGAATGGTGTTTCAGGGTTTAGGGCAGTGCAGTGGTGTTCGGGCAGTGTAGTGGGTCATGCAGGGGGTGGTGTTTCAGGGTTTAGGGCAGTGCAGTGGTTTTCGGGCAGTGTAGGGGGTCATGCAGGGGGTGGTGTTTCAGGGTTTAGGGCAGTGCAGTGGTGTTCAGGCAGTGTAGGGGGTCTTGCTGGGGGTGGTGTTTCAGGGTTTAGGGCAGTGGTGTTCGGGCAGTGTAGGGGGTCTTGCTGGGGGTGATGTTTCAGGGTTTAGGGCAGTGCAGTGGTGTTCGGGCAGTGTAGGGTGTCGTGCTGGGGGTGGTGTTTCAGGGTTTAGGGCAGTGCAGTGGTGTTCGTGCAGTGTAGGGGGTCGTGCACGGGGTGGTGTTTCAGGGTTTAGGGCAGTGCAGTGGTGTTCGGGCAGTGTAGGGGGTCGTGCTGGGGCTAGTGTTTCATGGTTTAGGGCAGTGCAGTGGTGTTCGGGCAGTGTAGGGGGTCATGCTGGGGCTGGTGTTTCAGGGTTTAGGGCAGTGCAGTGGTGTTCGGGCAGTGTAGGTGGTCGTGCTGGGGCTGGTGTTTCAGGGTTTAGGGCAGTGCAGTGGTGTTCGGGCAGTGTAGGGGGTCATGCTGGGGTTGGTGTTTCAGGGTTTAGGGCAGTGCAGTGGTGCTCAGGCAGTGTAGGGGGTCGTGCTGGGGGTGGTGTTTCTGGGTTTAGGGTAGTGCAGTGGTGTTCGGGCAGTGTAGGGGGTCGTGCTGGGGCTGGTGTTTCAGGGTTTAGGGCAGTGCAGTGGTGTTCGGGCAGTGTAGGGGGTCGTGCTGGGGCTGGTGTTTCAGGGTTTTGGGCAGAGCAGTGGTGTTCGTGCAGTGTAGGGGTCATGCTGGGGGTGGTGTTTCAGGGTTTAGGGCAGTGCAGTGGTGTTCGGGCAGTGTAGGGGGTCTTGCTGGGGTAGTGTTTCAGGGTTTAGGGCAGTGCAGGGGTGTTCGTGCAGTGTAGGGGGTCGTGCTGGGGATGGTGTTTCAGGGTTTAGGCCAGTGCAGTAGTGTTCGGGCAGAGTAGGGGGTCGTGCAGGGGGAATGGTGTTTCAGGGTTTAGGGCAGTGCAGTGGTGTTCGGGCAGTGTAGTGGGTCATGCAGGGGGTGGTGTTTCAGGGTTTAGGGCAGTGCAGTGGTGTTAGGGCAATGTAGGGGGTCATGCTGGGGCTGGTGTTTCAGGGTTTAGGGCAGTGCAGTGGTGTTCGGGCAGTGCAGTGGTGTTCGGGCAGTGTAGGGGGTCTTGCTGGGGGTGGTGTTTAAGGGTTTAGGGCAGTGGTGTTCGGGCAGTGTAGGGGGTCTTGCTGGGGGTGATGTTTCAGGGTTTAAGGCAGTGCAGTGGTGTTCGGGCAGTGTAGGGTGTCATGCTGGGGGTGGTGTTTCAGGGTTTAGGGCAGTGCAGTGGTGTTCGGGCAGTGTAGGGGGTCGTGCACGGGGTGGTGTTTCAGGGTTTAGGGCAGTGCAGTGGTGTTCGGGCAGTGTAGGGGGTTGTGCTGGGGCTGGTGTTTCAGGGTTTAGGGCAGTGCAGTGGTGTTCGGGCAGTGTAGGGGGTCATGCTGGGGCTGGTGTTTCAGGGTTTAGGGCAGTGCAGTGGTGTTCGTGCAGTGTAGGTGGTTGTGCTGGGGCTGGTGTTTCAGGGTTTAGGGCAGTGCAGTGGTGTTCAGGCAGTGTAGGGGGTCGTGCTGGGGCTGGTGTTTCAGGGTTTAGGGCAGTGCAGTGGTGCTCAGGCAGTGTAGGGGTTGTGCTGGGGGTGGTGTTTATGGGTTTAGGGTAGTGCAGTGGTGTTCGGGCAGTGTAGGGGGTCGTGCTGGGGCTGGTGTTTCAGGGTTTAGGACAGTGCAGTGGTGTTTGGGCAGTGTAGGGGGTCGTGCTGGGGCTGGTGTTTTAGGGTTTAGGGCAGTGCAGTGGTGTTCGGGCAGTGTAGGGGGTCTTGCTGGGGGTAGTTTTTCAGGGTTTAGGGCAGTGCAGTGGTGTTCGTGCAGTGTAGGGGGTCGTGCTGGGGATGGTGTTTCATGGTTTAGGGCAGTGCAGTAGTGTTCAGGCAGTGTAGGGGGTCGTGCTGGGGCTGGTGTTTCAGGGTTTAGGGCAGTGCAGGCAGTGGTGCTCGGGCAGTGTAGGGGGTCGTGCTGGGGGTGGTGTTTCTGGGTTTAGGGTAGTGCAGTGGTATTCGGGCAGTGTAGGGGTTCGTGCTGGGGCTGGTGTTTCAGGGTTTAGGGCAGTGCAGTGGTGTTCGGGCAGTGTAGGGGGTCATGCTGGGGCTGGTGTTTCAGTGTTTTGGGCAGAGCAGTGGTGTTCGGGCAGTGTAGGGGTTGTGCTGGGGGTGGTGTTTCAGGGTTTAGGGCAGTGCAGTGGTGTTCGAGCAGTGTAGGGGGTCGTGCTGGGGGTGGTGTTTCAGGGTTTAGGGCAGTGGTGTTCGGGCAGTGTAGGGGGTCTTGCTGGGGGTGATGTTTCAGGGTTTAGGGCAGTGCAGTGGTGTTCGGGCAGTGTAGGGGGTCATGCAGGGGGTGGTGTTTCAGGGTTTAGGGCAGTGCAGTGGTGTTCGGGCAGTGTAGGGGTCATGCTGGGGGTGGTGTTTCAGGGTTTAGGGCAGTGCAGTGGTGTTCGGGCAGTGTAGGGTGTCGTGCTGGGGGTGGTGTTTCAGGGTTTTGGGCAGTGCAGTGGTGTTCGGGCAGTGTAGGTGGTCTTGCTGGGGCTGGTGTTTCCGGATTTAGTGCAGTGGTGTTCGGGCAGTGTAGGGGGTCTTGCTGGGGGTGGTGTTTCAGGGTTTAGGGCAGTGCAATGGTGTTCGCGCAGTGTAGGGGGTCTTGCTGGGGCTGATGTTTCAGCGTTTAGGGCAGCGCAGTGGTGTTCGGGCAGTGTAGGGGGTCTTGCTGGGGGTGGTGTTTCAGGGTTTAGGGCAGTGCAGTGGTGTTCGGGCAGTGTAGGGGGTCTTGCTGGGGCTGGTGTTTCAGGGTTTAGGGCAGTGCAGTGGTGTTCGGGCAGTGTAGGGGGTCTTGCTGGGGCTGGTGTTTCAGGGTTTAGGGCAGTGCAGTGGTGTTCGGGCAGTGTAGGGGGTCGTGATGGGGCTGATGTTTCAGGGTTTAGGGCAGTGCAGTGGTTTTCAGGCAGTGTAGGCGGTCGTGCTGGGGGTGGTGTTTCAGGGTTTAGGGCAGTGCAGTGGTGTTCGGGCAGTGTAGGGGGTTGTGCTGGGGGTGGTGTTTCAGGGTTTAGGGCAGTACAGTGGTGTTCGGGCAGTGTAGGGGGTCGTGCTGGGGCTGGTGTTTCAGGGTTTTGGGCAGAGCAGTGGTGTTCGGGCAGTGTAGGGGGTCGTGCTGGGGGTGGTGTTTTAGGGTTTAGGGCACTGCAGTGTTGTTCGGGCAGTGTAGGGGGTCTTGCTGGGGATGGTGTTTCAGGGTTTAGGGCAGTGGTGTTCGGGCAGTGTAGGGGGTCTTGCTGGGGGTGATGTTTCAGGGTTTAGGGCAGTGCAGTGGTGTTCGGGCAGTGTAGGGGTCTTGCTGGGGGTAGTGTTTCAGGGTTTAGGGCAGTGCAGGGGTGTTCGTGCAGTGTAGGGGGTCATGCTGGGGATGGTGTTTCAGGGTTTAGGCCATTGCAGTAGTGTTCGGGCAGAGTAGGGGGTCGTGCAGGGGGAATGGTGTTTCAGGGTTTAGGGCAGTGCAGTGGTGTTCGGGCAGTGTAGTGGGTCATGCAGGGGGTGGTGTTTCAGGGTTTAGGGCAGTGCAGTGGTGTTCGGGCAGTGTAGGGGGTCATGCAGGGGGTGGTGTTTCAGGGTTTAGGGCAGTGCAGTGGTGTTCAGGCAGTGTAGGGGGTCTTGCTGGGGGTGGTGTTTCAGGGTTTAGGGCAGTGGTGTTCGGGCAGTGTAGGGGGTCTTGCTGGGGGTGATGTTTCAGGGTTTAGGGCAGTGCAGTGGTGTTCGGGCAGTGTAGGGTGTCGTGCTGGGGGTGGTGTTTCAGGGTTTAGGGCAGTGCAGTGGTATTCGTGCAGTGTAGGGTGTCGTGCACGGGGTGGTGTTTCAGGGTTTAGGGCAGTGCAGTGGTGTTCGGGCAGTGTAGGGGGTCGTGCTGGGGCTAGTGTTTCACGGTTTAGGGCAGTGCAGTGGTGTTCGGGCAGTGTAGGGGGTCATGCTGGGGCTGGTGTTTCAGGGTTTAGGGCAGTGCAGTGGTGTTCGGGCAGTGTAGGTGGTCGTGCTGGGGCTGGTGTTTCAGGGTTTAGGGCAGTGCAGTGGTGTTCGGGCAGTGTAGGGTGTCGTGCTGGGGGTGGTGTTTCAGGGTTTTGGGCAGTGCAGTGGTGTTCGGGCAGTGTAGGTGGTCTTGCTGGGGCTGGTGTTTCCGGATTTAGTGCAGTGGTGTTCGGGCAGTGTAGGGGGTCTTGCTGGGGGTGGTGTTTCAGGGTTTAGGGCAGTGCAATGGTGTTCGCGCAGTGTAGGGGGTCTTGCTGGGGCTGATGTTTCAGCGTTTAGGGCAGCGCAGTGGTGTTCGGGCAGTGTAGGGGGTCTTGCTGGGGGTGGTGTTTCAGGGTTTAGGGCAGTGCAGTGGTGTTCGGGCAGTGTAGGGGGTCTTGCTGGGGCTGGTGTTTCAGGGTTTAGGGCAGTGCAGTGGTGTTCGGGCAGTGTAGGGGGTCTTGCTGGGGCTGGTGTTTCAGGGTTTAGGGCAGTGCAGTGGTGTTCGGGCAGTGTAGGGGGTCGTGATGGGGCTGATGTTTCAGGGTTTAGGGCAGTGCAGTGGTTTTCAGGCAGTGTAGGCGGTCGTGCTGGGGGTGGTGTTTCAGGGTTTAGGGCAGTGCAGTGGTGTTCGGGCAGTGTAGGGGTTGTGCTGGGGGTGGTGTTTCAGGGTTTAGGGCAGTACAGTGGTGTTCGGGCAGTGTAGGGGGTCGTGCTGGGGCTGGTGTTTCAGGGTTTTGGGCAGAGCAGTGGTGTTCGGGCAGTGTAGGGGGTCGTGCTGGGGGTGGTGTTTTAGGGTTTAGGGCACTGCAGTGTTGTTCGGGCAGTGTAGGGGGTCTTGCTGGGGATGGTGTTTCAGGGTTTAGGGCAGTGCAGTGGTGTTCGGGCAGTGTAGGGGGTCTTGCTGGGGCTGGTGTTTCAGGGATTAGGGCAGTGCAGTGGTGTTCGGGCAGTGTAGGGGGTCTTGCTGGGGCTGGTGTTTCAGGGTTTAGGGCAGTGCAGTGGTGTTCGGGCAGTGTAGGGGGTCGTGATGGGGCTGATGTTTCAGGGTTTAGGGCAGTGCAGTGGTTTTCAGGCAGTGTAGGCGGTTGTGCTGGGGGTGGTGTTTCAGGGTTTAGGGCAGTGCAGTGGTGTTCGGGCAGTGTAGGGGGTTGTGCTGGGGGTGGTGTTTCAGGGTTTAGGGCAGTACAGTGGTGTTCGGGCAGTGTAGGGGGTTGTGCTGGGGCTGGTGTTTCAGGGTTTTGGGCAGAGCAGTGGTGTTCGGGCAGTGTAGGGGGTCGTGCTGGGGGTGGTGTTTCAGGGTTTAGGGCACTGCAGTGTTGTTCGGGCAGTGTAGGGGGTCTTGCTGGGGATGGTGTTTCAGGGTTTAGGGCAGTGGTGTTCGGGCAGTGTAGGGGGTCTTGCTGGGGGTGATGTTTCAGGGTTTAGGGCAGTGCAGTGGTGTTCGGGCAGTGTAGGGGGTCTTGCTGGGGGTAGTGTTTCAGGGTTTAGGGCAGTGCAGGGGTGTTCGTGCAGTGTAGGGGGTCGTGCTGGGGATGGTGTTTCAGGGTTTAGGCCATTGCAGTAGTGTTCGGGCAGAGTAGGGGGTCGTGCAGGGGGAATGGTGTTTCAGGGTTTAGGGCAGTGCAGTGGTGTTCGGGCAGTGTAGTGGGTCATGCAGGGGGTGGTGTTTCAGGGTTTAGGGCAGTGCAGTGGTGTTCGGGCAGTGTAGGGGGTCATGCAGGGGGTGGTGTTTCAGGGTTTAGGGCAGTGCAGTGGTGTTCAGGCAGTGTAGGGGGTCTTGCTTGGGGTGGTGTTTCAGGGTTTAGGGCAGTGGTGTTCGGGCAGTGTAGGGGGTCTTGCTGGGGGTGATGTTTCAGGGTTTAGGGCAGTGCAGTGGTGTTCGGGCAGTGTAGGGTGTCGTGCTGGGGGTGGTGTTTCAGGGTTTAGGGCAGTGCAGTGGTGTTCGTGCAGTGTAGGGTGTCGTGCACGGGGTGGTGTTTCAGGGTTTAGGGCAGTGCAGTGGTGTTCGGGCAGTGTAGGGGGTCGTGCTGGGGCTAGTGTTTCACGGTTTAGGGCAGTGCAGTGGTGTTCGGGCAGTGTAGGGGGTCATGCTGGGGCTGGTGTTTCAGGGTTTAGGGCAGTGCAGTGGTGTTCGGGCAGTGTAGGTGGTCGTGCTGGGGCTGGTGTTTCAGGGTTTAGGGCAGTGCAGTGGTGTTCGGGCAGTGTAGGGGGTCATGCTGGGGTTGGTGTTTCAGGGTTTAGGGCAGTGCAGTGGTGCTCAGGCAGTGTAGGGGGTCGTGCTGGGGGTGGTGTTTCTGGGTTTAGGGTAGTGCAGTGGTGTTCGGGCAGTGTAGGGGGTCGTGCTGGGGCTGGTGTTTCAGGGTTTAGGGCAGTGCAGTGGTGTTCGGGCAGTGTAGGGGGTCGTGCTGGGGCTGGTGTTTCAGGGTTTTGGGCAGAGCAGTGGTGTTCGGGCAGTGTAGGGGTCGTGCTGGGGGTGGTGTTTCAGGGTTTAGGGCAGTGCAGTGGTGTTCGGGCAGTGTAGGGGGTCTTGCTGGGGTAGTGTTTCAGGGTTTAGGGCAGTGCAGGGGTGTTCGTGCAGTGTAGGGGTCGTGCTGGGGATGGTGTTTCAGGGTTTAGGCCAGTGCAGTAGTGTTCGGGCAGAGTAGGGGGTCGTGCAGGGGGAATGGTGTTTCAGGGTTTAGGGCAGTGCAGTGGTGTTCGGGCAGTGTAGTGGGTCATGCAGGGGGTGGTGTTTCAGGGTTTAGGGCAGTGCAGTGGTGTTCGGGCAATGTAGGGGGTCATGCTGGGGCTGGTGTTTCAGGGTTTAGGGCAGTGCAGTGGTGTTCGGGCAGTGCAGTGGTGTTCGGGCAGTGTAGGGGTCTTGCTGGGGGTGGTGTTTAAGGGTTTAGGGCAGTGGTGTTCGGGCAGTGTAGGGGGTCTTGCTGGGGGTGATGTTTCAGGGTTTAAGGCAGTGCAGTGGTGTTCGGGCAGTGTAGGGTGTCATGCTGGGGTGGTGTTTCAGGGTTTAGGGCAGTGCAGTGGTGTTCGGGCAGTGTAGGGGGTCATGCTGGGGCTGGTGTTTCAGGGTTTAGGGCAGTGCAGTGGTGTTTGTGCAGTGTAGGTGGTCTGTGCTGGGGCTGGTGTTTCAGGGTTTAGGGCAGTGCAGTGGTGTTCAGGCAGTGTAGGGGGTCGTGCTGGGGCTGGTGTTTCAGGGTTTAGGGCAGTGCAGTGGTGCTCAGGCAGTGTAGGGGGTTGTGCTGGGGGTGGTGTTTATGGGTTTAGGGTAGTGCAGTGGTGTTCGGGCAGTGTAGGGGGTCGTGCTGGGGCTGGTGTTTCAGGGTTTAGGACAGTGCAGTGGTGTTTGGGCAGTGTAGGGGGTCGTGCTGGGGCTGGTGTTTTAGGGTTTAGGGCAGTGCAGTGGTGTTCGGGCAGTGTAGGGGGTCTTGCTGGGGGTAGTTTTTCAGGGTTTAGGGCAGTGCAGTGGTGTTCGTGCAGTGTAGGGGGTCGTGCTGGGGATGGTGTTTCATGGTTTAGGGCAGTGCAGTAGTGTTCAGGCAGTGTAGGGGGTCGTGCTGGGGCTGGTGTTTCAGGGTTTAGGGCAGTGCAGGCAGTGGTGCTCGGGCAGTGTAGGGGGTCGTGCTGGGGGTGGTGTTTCTGGGTTTAGGGTAGTGCAGTGGTATTCGGGCAGTGTAGGGGTTCGTGCTGGGGCTGGTGTTTCAGGGTTTAGGGCAGTACAGTGGTGTTCGGGCAGTGTAGGGGGTCGTGCTGGGGCTGGTGTTTCAGGGTTTTGGGCAGAGCAGTGGTGTTCGGGCAGTGTAGGGGGTCGTGCTGGGGGTGGTGTTTTAGGGTTTAGGGCACTGCAGTGTTGTTCGGGCAGTGTAGGGGGTCTTGCTGGGGATGGTGTTTCAGGGTTTAGGGCAGTGGTGTTCGGGCAGTGTAGGGGGTCTTGCTGGGGGTGATGTTTCAGGGTTTAGGGCAGTGCAGTGGTGTTCGGGCAGTGTAGGGGGTCTTGCTGGGGGTAGTGTTTCAGGGTTTAGGGCAGTGCAGGGGTGTTCGTGCAGTGTAGGGGGTCATGCTGGGGATGGTGTTTCAGGGTTTAGGCCATTGCAGTAGTGTTCGGGCAGAGTAGGGGGTCGTGCAGGGGGAATGGTGTTTCAGGGTTTAGGGCAGTGCAGTGGTGTTCGGGCAGTGTAGTGGGTCATGCAGGGGGTGGTGTTTCAGGGTTTAGGGCAGTGCAGTGGTGTTCGGGCAGTGTAGGGGGTCATGCAGGGGGTGGTGTTTCAGGGTTTAGGGCAGTGCAGTGGTGTTCAGGCAGTGTAGGGGGTCTTGCTGGGGGTGGTGTTTCAGGGTTTAGGGCAGTGGTGTTCGGGCAGTGTAGGGGGTCTTGCTGGGGGTGATGTTTCAGGGTTTAGGGCAGTGCAGTGGTGTTCGGGCAGTGTAGGGTGTCGTGCTGGGGGTGGTGTTTCAGGGTTTAGGGCAGTGCAGTGGTGTTCGTGCAGTGTAGGGTGTCGTGCACGGGGTGGTGTTTCAGGGTTTAGGGCAGTGCAGTGGTGTTCGGGCAGTGTAGGGGGTCGTGCTGGGGCTAGTGTTTCACGGTTTAGGGCAGTGCAGTGGTGTTCGGGCAGTGTAGGGGGTCATGCTGGGGCTGGTGTTTCAGGGTTTAGGGCAGTGCAGTGGTGTTCGGGCAGTGTAGGTGGTCGTGCTGGGGCTGGTGTTTCAGGGTTTAGGGCAGTGCAGTGGTGTTCGGGCAGTGTAGGGTGTCGTGCTGGGGGTGGTGTTTCAGGGTTTTGGGCAGTGCAGTGGTGTTCGGGCAGTGTAGGTGGTCTTGCTGGGGCTGGTGTTTCCGGATTTAGTGCAGTGGTGTTCGGGCAGTGTAGGGGGTCTTGCTGGGGGTGGTGTTTCAGGGTTTAGGGCAGTGCAATGGTGTTCGCGCAGTGTAGGGGGTCTTGCTGGGGCTGATGTTTCAGCGTTTAGGGCAGCGCAGTGGTGTTCGGGCAGTGTAGGGGGTCTTGCTGGGGGTGGTGTTTCAGGGTTTAGGGCAGTGCAGTGGTGTTCGGGCAGTGTAGGGGTCTTGCTGGGGCTGGTGTTTCAGGGTTTAGGGCAGTGCAGTGGTGTTCGGGCAGTGTAGGGGGTCTTGCTGGGGCTGGTGTTTCAGGGTTTAGGGCAGTGCAGTGGTGTTCGGGCAGTGTAGGGGGTCGTGATGGGGCTGATGTTTCAGGGTTTAGGGCAGTGCAGTGGTTTTCAGGCAGTGTAGGCGGTCGTGCTGGGGGTGGTGTTTCAGGGTTTAGGGCAGTGCAGTGGTGTTCGGGCAGTGTAGGGGGTTGTGCTGGGGGTGGTGTTTCAGGGTTTAGGGCAGTACAGTGGTGTTCGGGCAGTGTAGGGGGTCGTGCTGGGGCTGGTGTTTCAGGGTTTTGGGCAGAGCAGTGGTGTTCGGGCAGTGTAGGGGGTCGTGCTGGGGGTGGTGTTTTAGGGTTTAGGGCACTGCAGTGTTGTTCGGGCAGTGTAGGGGGTCTTGCTGGGGATGGTGTTTCAGGGTTTAGGGCAGTGCAGTGGTGTTCGGGCAGTGTAGGGGGTCTTGCTGGGGCTGGTGTTTCAGGGTTTAGGGCAGTGCAGTGGTGTTCGGGCAGTGTAGGGGGTCTTGCTGGGGCTGGTGTTTCAGGGTTTAGGGCAGTGCAGTGGTGTTCGGGCAGTGTAGGGGGTCGTGATGGGGCTGATGTTTCAGGGTTTAGGGCAGTGCAGTGGTTTTCAGGCAGTGTAGGCGGTCGTGCTGGGGGTGGTGTTTCAGGGTTTAGGGCAGTGCAGTGGTGTTCGGGCAGTGTAGGGGGTTGTGCTGGGGGTGGTGTTTCAGGGTTTAGGGCAGTCCAGTGGTGTTCGGGCAGTGTAGGGGGTTGTGCTGGGGCTGGTGTTTCAGGGTTTTGGGCAGAGCAGTGGTGTTCGGGCAGTGTAGGGGGTCGTGCTGGGGGTGGTGTTTCAGGGTTTAGGGCACTGCAGTGGTGTTCGGGCAGTGTAGGGGGTCTTGCTGGGGATGGTGTTTCAGGGTTTAGGGCAGTGGTGTTCGGGCAGTGTAGGGGGTCTTGCTGGGGGTGATGTTTCAGGGTTTAGGGCAGTGCAGTGGTGTTCGGGCAGTGTAGGGGGTCTTGCTGGGGGTAGTGTTTCAGGGTTTAGGGCAGTGCAGGGGTGTTCGTGCAGTGTAGGGGGTCGTGCTGGGGATGGTGTTTCAGGGTTTAGGCCAGTGCAGTAGTGTTCGGGCAGAGTAGGGGGTCGTGCAGGGGGAATGGTGTTTCAGGGTTTAGGGCAGTGCAGTGGTGTTCGGGCAGTGTAGTGGGTCATGCAGGGGGTGGTGTTTCAGGGTTTAGGGCAGTGCAGTGGTGTTCGGGCAGTGTAGGGGGTCATGCAGGGGGTGGTGTTTCAGGGTTTAGGGCAGTGCAGTGGTGTTCAGGCAGTGTAGGGGGTCTTGCTGGGGGTGGTGTTTCAGGGTTTAGGGCAGTGGTGTTCGGGCAGTGTAGGGGGTCTTGCTGGGGGTGATGTTTCAGGGTTTAGGGCAGTGCAGTGGTGTTCGGGCAGTGTAGGGTGTCGTGCTGGGGGTGGTGTTTCAGGGTTTAGGGCAGTGCAGTGGTGTTCGTGCAGTGTAGGGTGTCGTGCACGGGGTGGTGTTTCAGGGTTTAGGGCAGTGCAGTGGTGTTCGGGCAGTGTAGGGGGTCGTGCTGGGGCTAGTGTTTCACGGTTTAGGGCAGTGCAGTGGTGTTCGGGCAGTGTAGGGGGTCATGCTGGGGCTGGTGTTTCAGGGTTTAGGGCAGTGCAGTGGTGTTCGGGCAGTGTAGGTGGTCGTGCTGGGGCTGGTGTTTCAGGGTTTAGGGCAGTGCAGTGGTGTTCGGGCAGTGTAGGGGGTCATGCTGGGGTTGGTGTTTCAGGGTTTAGGGCAGTGCAGTGGTGCTCAGGCAGTGTAGGGGGTCGTGCTGGGGGTGGTGTTTCTGGGTTTAGGGTAGTGCAGTGGTGTTCGGGCAGTGTAGGGGGTCGTGCTGGGGCTGGTGTTTCAGGGTTTAGGGCAGTGCAGTGGTGTTCGGGCAGTGTAGGGGGTCGTGCTGGGGCTGGTGTTTCAGGGTTTTGGGCAGAGCAGTGGTGTTCGTGCAGTGTAGGGGTCGTGCTGGGGGTGGTGTTTCAGGGTTTAGGGCAGTGCAGTGGTGTTCGGGCAGTGTAGGGGGTCTTGCTGGGGTAGTGTTTCAGGGTTTAGGGCAGTGCAGGGGTGTTCGTGCAGTGTAGGGGGTCGTGCTGGGGATGGTGTTTCAGGGTTTAGGCCAGTGCAGTAGTGTTCGGGCAGAGTAGGGGGTCGTGCAGGGGGAATGGTGTTTCAGGGTTTAGGGCAGTGCAGTGGTGTTCGGGCAGTGTAGTGGGTCATGCAGGGGGTGGTGTTTCAGGGATTAGGGCAGTGCAGTGGTGTTCGGGCAATGTAGGGGGTCATGCTGGGGCTGGTGTTTCAGGGTTTAGGGCAGTGCAGTGGTGTTCGGGCAGTGCAGTGGTGTTCGGGCAGTGTAGGGGGTCTTGCTGGGGGTGGTGTTTAAGGGTTTAGGGCAGTGGTGTTCGGGCAGTGTAGGGGGTCTTGCTGGGGGTGATGTTTCAGGGTTTAAGGCAGTGCAGTGGTGTTCGGGCAGTGTAGGGTGTCATGCTGGGGTGGTGTTTCAGGGTTTAGGGCAGTGCAGTGGTGTTCGGGCAGTGTAGGGGGTCGTGCACGGGGTGGTGTTTCAGGGTTTAGGGCAGTGCAGTGGTGTTCGGGCAGTGTAGGGGGTTGTGCTGGGGCTGGTGTTTCAGGGTTTAGGGCAGTGCAGTGGTGTTCGGGCAGTGTAGGGGGTCATGCTGGGGCTGGTGTTTCAGGGTTTAGGGCAGTGCAGTGGTGTTCGTGCAGTGTAGGTGGTTGTGCTGGGGCTGGTGTTTCAGGGTTTAGGGCAGTGCAGTGGTGTTCAGGCAGTGTAGGGGGTCGTGCTGGGGCTGGTGTTTCAGGGTTTAGGGCAGTGCAGTGGTGCTCAGGCAGTGTAGGGGGTTGTGCTGGGGGTGGTGTTTATGGGTTTAGGGTAGTGCAGTGGTGTTCGGGCAGTGTAGGGGGTCGTGCTGGGGCTGGTGTTTCAGGGTTTAGGACAGTGCAGTGGTGTTTGGGCAGTGTAGGGGGTCGTGCTGGGGCTGGTGTTTTAGGGTTTAGGGCAGTGCAGTGGTGTTCGGGCAGTGTAGGGGGTCTTGCTGGGGGTAGTTTTTCAGGGTTTAGGGCAGTGCAGTGGTGTTCGTGCAGTGTAGGGGGTCGTGCTGGGGATGGTGTTTCATGGTTTAGGGCAGTGCAGTAGTGTTCAGGCAGTGTAGGGGGTCGTGCTGGGGCTGGTGTTTCAGGGTTTAGGGCAGTGCAGGCAGTGGTGCTCGGGCAGTGTAGGGGGTCGTGCTGGGGGTGGTGTTTCTGGGTTTAGGGTAGTGCAGTGGTATTCGGGCAGTGTAGGGGTTCGTGCTGGGGCTGGTGTTTCAGGGTTTAGGGCAGTGCAGTGGTGTTCGGGCAGTGTAGGGGGTCATGCTGGGGCTGGTGTTTCAGTGTTTTGGGCAGAGCAGTGGTGTTCGGGCAGTGTAGGGGTTGTGCTGGGGGTGGTGTTTCAGGGTTTAGGGCAGTGCAGTGGTGTTCGAGCAGTGTAGGGGGTCGTGCTGGGGGTGGTGTTTCAGGGTTTAGGGCAGTGGTGTTCGGGCAGTGTAGGGGGTCTTGCTGGGGGTGATGTTTCAGGGTTTAGGGCAGTGCAGTGGTGTTCGGGCAGTGTAGGGGGTCATGCAGGGGGTGGTGTTTCAGGGTTTAGGGCAGTGCAGTGGTGTTCGGGCAGTGTAGGGGTCGTGCTGGGGGTGGTGTTTCAGGGTTTAGGGCAGTGCAGTGGTGTTCGGGCAGTGTAGGGGGTCGTGCTGGGGATGGTGTTTCAGGGTTTAGGCCATTGCAGTAGTGTTTGGGCAGAGTAGGGGGTCGTGCAGGGGGAATGGTGTTTCAGGGTTTAGGGCAGTGCAGTGGTGTTCGGGCAGTGTAGTGGGTCATGCAGGGGGTGGTGTTTCAGGGTTTAGGGCAGTGCAGTGGTGTTCGGGCAGTGTAGGGGGTCATGCTGGGGGTGGTGTTTCAGGGTTTAGGGCAGTGCAGTGGTGTTCAGGCAGTGTAGGGGGTCTTGCTGGGGGTGGTGTTTCAGGGTTTAGGGCAGTGGTGTTCGGGCAGTGTAGGGGGTCTTGCTGGGGGTGATGTTTCAGGGTTTAGGGCAGTGCAGTGGTGTTCGGGCAGTGTAGGGTGTCGTGCTGGGGGTGGTGTTTCAGGGTTTAGGGCAGTGCAGTGGTGTTCGGGCAGTGTAGGGTGTCGTGCACGGGGTGGTGTTTCAGGGTTTAGGGCAGTGCAGTGGTGTTCGGGCAGTGTAGGGGGTCGTGCTGGGGCTAGTGTTTCACGGTTTAGGGCAGTGCAGTGGTGTTCGGGCAGTGTAGGGAGTCATGCTGGGGCTGGTGTTTCAGGGTTTAGAGCAGTGCAGTGGTGTTCGTGCAGTGTAGGTGGTCGTGCTGGGGCTGGTGTTTCAGGGTTTAGGGCAGTGCAGTGGTGTTTGGGCAGTGTAGGGGTCATGCTGGGGCTGGTGTTTCCGGGTTTAGGGCAGTGCAGTGGTGCTCAGGCAGTGTAGGGCGTCGTGCTGGGGGTGGTGTTTCAGGGTTTAGGGTAGTGCAGTGGTGTTCGGGCAGTGTAGGGGGTCGTGCTGGGGCTGGTGTTTCAGGGTTTAGGGCAGTGCAGTGGTGTTCGGGCAGTGTAGGGGGTCGTGCTGGGGCTTGTGTTTCAGGGTTTTGGGCAGAGCAGTGGTGTTCGGGCAGTGTAGGTGGTCTTGCTGGGGCTGGTGTTTCCGGATT
Organism: Calotriton arnoldi; assembly: GCA_963921515.1. Taxonomy (NCBI): domain Eukaryota; kingdom Metazoa; phylum Chordata; class Amphibia; order Caudata; family Salamandridae; genus Calotriton; species Calotriton arnoldi. The sequence continues at coordinate 45,218 of CAWUFW010013537.1, forward strand.
TAGTGCAGTGGTGTTCGGGCAGTGTAGGGGGTCTTGCTGGGGGTGGTGTTTCAGGGTTTAGGGCAGTGCAATGGTGTTCGCGCAGTGTAGGGGGTCTTGCTGGGGCTGATGTTTCAGCGTTTAGGGCAGCGCAGTGGTGTTCGGGCAGTGTAGGGGGTCTTGCTGGGGGTGGTGTTTCAGGGTTTAGGGCAGTGCAGTGGTGTTCGGGCAGTGTAGGGGGTCTTGCTGGGGCTGGTGTTTCAGGGTTTAGGGCAGGGCAGTGGTGTTCGGGCAGTGTAGGGGGTCTTGCTGGGGCTGGTGTTTCAGGGTTTAGGGCAGTGCAGTGGTGTTCGGGCAGTGTAGGGGGTCGTGATGGGGCTGATGTTTCAGGGTTTAGGGCAGTGCAGTGGTTTTCAGGCAGTGTAGGCGGTCGTGCTGGGGGTGGTGTTTCAGGGTTTAGGGCAGTGCAGTGGTGTTCGGGCAGTGTAGGGGGTCGTGCTGGGGGTGGTGTTTCAGGGTTTAGGGCAGTGCAGTGGTGTTCGGGCAGTGTAGGGGGTCGTGCTGGGGCTGGTGTTTCAGGGTTTTGGGCAGAGCAGTGGTGTTCGGGCAGTGTAGGGGGTCGTGCTGGGGGTGGTGTTTTAGGGTTTAGGGCACTGCAGTGTTGTTCGGGCAGTGTAGGGGGTCTTGCTGGGGATGGTGTTTCAGGGTTTAGGGCAGTGGTGTTCGGGCAGTGTAGGGGGTCTTGCTGGGGGTGATGTTTCAGGGTTTAGGGCAGTGCAGTGGTGTTCGGGCAGTGTAGGGGGTCTTGCTGGGGGTAGTGTTTCAGGGTTTAGGGCAGTGCAGGGGTGTTCGTGCAGTGTAGGGGGTCGTGCTGGGGATGGTGTTTCAGGGTTTAGGCCATTGCAGTAGTGTTCGGGCAGAGTAGGGGGTCGTGCAGGGGGAATGGTGTTTCAGGGTTTAGGGCAGTGCAGTGGTGTTCGGGCAGTGTAGTGGGTCATGCAGGGGGTGGTGTTTCAGGGTTTAGGGCAGTGCAGTGGTGTTCGGGCAGTGTAGGGGGTCATGCAGGGGGTGGTGTTTCAGGGTTTAGGGCAGTGCAGTGGTGTTCAGGCAGTGTAGGGGGTCTTGCTGGGGGTGGTGTTTCAGGGTTTAGGGCAGTGGTGTTCGGGCAGTGTAGGGGGTCTTGCTGGGGGTGATGTTTCAGGGTTTAGGGCAGTGCAGTGGTGTTCGGGCAGTGTAGGGTGTCGTGCTGGGGGTGGTGTTTCAGGGTTTAGGGCAGTGCAGTGGTGTTCGGGCAGTGTAGGGTGTCGTGCACGGGGTGGTGTTTCAGGGTTTAGGGCAGTGCAGTGGTGTTCGGGCAGTGTAGGGGGTCGTGCTGGGGCTAGTGTTTCACGGTTTAGGGCAGTGCAGTGGTGTTCGGGCAGTGTAGGGAGTCATGCTGGGGCTGGTGTTTCAGGGTTTAGAGCAGTGCAGTGGTGTTCGTGCAGTGTAGGTGGTCGTGCTGGGGCTGGTGTTTCAGGGTTTAGGGCAGTGCAGTGGTGTTCGGGCAGTGTAGGGGTCATGCTGGGGCTGGTGTTTCCGGGTTTAGGGCAGTGCAGTGGTGCTCAGGCAGTGTAGGGCGTCGTGCTGGGGGTGGTGTTTATGGGTTTAGGGTAGTGCAGTGGTGTTCGGGCAGTGTAGGGGGTCGTGCTGGGGCTGGTGTTTCAGGGTTTAGGGCAGTGCAGTGGTGTTCGGGCAGTGTAGGGGGTCGTGCTGGGGCTTGTGTTTCAGGGTTTTGGGCAGAGCAGTGGTGTTCGGGCAGTGTAGGGGGTCGTGCTGGGGGTGGTGTTTCAGGGTTTAGGGCAGTGCAGTGGTGTTCGGGCAGTGTAGGGGTGGTGCTGGGGGTGGTGTTTCAGGGTTTAGGGCAGTGGTGTTCGGGCAGTGTAGGGGGTCTTGCTGGGGGTGATGTTTCAGGGTTTAGGGCAGTGGAGTGGTGTTTGGGCAGTGTAGGGGGTCTTGCTGGGGATAGTGTTTCAGGGTTTAGGGCAGTGCAGTGGTGTTTGGGCAGTGTAGGGGGCCGTGCTGGAGGTGGTGTTTCAGGGTTTAGGGCAGTGCAGTGGTGTTCGGCAGTGTAGGGGGACGTGCTGGGGTTGGTGTTTCAGGGTTTAGGGCAGTGCAGTGGTGTTCGAACAGTGTAGGGGGTCGTGCAGGGGCTGGTGTTTCAAGGTTTAGGGCAGTGCAGTGGTGTTCGGGCAGTGTAGGGGTCGTTCTGGGGGTAGTGTTTTAGGGTTTAGGGTAGTGCAGTGGTGCTTGTGTAGTGTAGGGGGTCGTGCTGGGGGTAGTGTTGTAGGGTTTAGGGTAGTGCAGTGGTGTTCGGGCAGTGTAGGGGGTCTTGCTGGGGGTGGTGTTTCAGGGTTTAGGGCAGTGGTGTTCGGGCAGTGTAGGGGGTCTTGCTGGGGGTGATGTTTCAGGGTTTAGGGCAGTGCAGTGGTGTTTGGGCAGTGTAGGGGGTCTTGCTGGGGGTAGTGTTTCAGGGTTTAGGGCTGTCCAGGGGTGTTCGTGCAGTGTAGGGGGTCGTGCTGGGGATGGTGTTTCAGGGTTTAGGGCAGTGCAGTAGTGTTCGGGCAGTGTAGGGGGTCGTGCAGGGGGAATGGTGTTTCAGTGTTTAGGGCAGTGCAGTGGTGTTCGGGCAGTGTAGGGTGTCGTGCTGGGGGTGGTGTTTCAGGGTTTAGGGCAGTGCAGTGGTGTTCGGGCAGTGTAGGGGGTCGTGCACGGGGTGGTGTTTCAGGGTTTAGGGCAGTGCAGTAGTGTTCGGGCAGTGTAGGGGGTTGTGCTGGGGTTGGTGTTTCAGGGTTTAGGGCAGTGCAATGGTGTTCTGGCAGTGTAGGGGGTCGTGCTGGGGCTAGTGTTTCACGGTTTAGGGCAGTGCAGTGGTGTTCGGGCAGTGTAGGTGGTCGTGCTGGGGCTGGTGTTTCAGGGTTTAGGGCAGTGCAGTGGTGTTCGGGCAGTGTAGGGGGTCATGCTGGGGTTGGTGTTTCAGGGTTTAGGGCAGTGCAGTGGTGCTCAGGCAGTGTAGGGGGTCGTGCTGGGGGTGGTGTTTCTGGGTTTAGGGTAGTGCAGTGGTGTTCGGGCAGTGTAGGGGGTCGTGCTGGGGCTGGTGTTTCAGGGTTTAGGGCAGTGCAGTGGTGTTCGGGCAGTGTAGGGGGTCGTGCTGGGGCTGGTGTTTCAGGGTTTTGGGCAGAGCAGTGGTGTTTGTGCAGTGTAGGGGGTCATGCTGGGGGTGGTGTTTCAGGGTTTAGGGCAGTGCAGTGGTGTTCGGGCAGTGTAGGGGGTCGTGCTGGGGGTGGTGTTTCAGGGTTTAGGGCAGTGGTGTTCGGGCAGTGTAGGGGGTCTTGCTGGGGTGATGTTTCAGGGTTTAGGGCAGTGGAGTGGTGTTTGGGCAGTGTAGGGGGTCTTGCTGGGGATAGTGTTTCAGGGTTTAGGGCAGTGCAGTGGTGTTCGGGCAGTGTAGGGGGTCGTGCTGGGGGTGGTGTTTCAGGGTTTAGGGCAGTGCAGTGGTGTTCGAACAGTGTAGGGGGTCGTGCAGGTGCTGGTGTTTCAAGGTTTAGGGCAGTGCAGTGGTATTCGGGCAGTGTAGGTGGTCGTTCTGGGGGTAGTGTTTTAGGGTTTAGGGTAGTGCAGTGGTGCTTGTGTAGTGTAGGGGGTCGTGCTGGGGGTAGTGTTTTAGGGTTTAGGGTAGTGCAGTGGTGTTTGTGTAGTGTAGGGGGTCATGTTTTACGGTAGTGCAGTGGTGTTTGGGTAGTGTAGGGGTCGTGCTGGGGGTATTGTTTTAGGATTTAGGTTAGTGCAGTGGTGTTTGGGTAGTGTAGGGGATCGTGCTGGGGGTAGTGTTTTAGGGTTTAGGGTAGTGCAGTGGTGTTTGTGTAGTGTAGGGGGTCATGCTGGGGGTAGTGTTTTAGGGTTTAGGATAGTGCAGTGGTGCTTGTGTAGTGTAGGGAGTCGTGCTGGGGTAGTGTTTTAGGGTTTAGAGTAGTGCAGTAGTGTTTTTGTAGTGTAGGGGGTCATGTTTTAAGATGCAACGCTCCAATACCTGACCAGTCTGCACTACATAAAACTACAAAAAAACTAAAAATAAAAAGTGTTTTGCACACTTTTGTCATTGGGCTATATGTGGGCTACATCTGGGTAATATTTGTGCTACATTTGGGCTCTTTTTTCTCTGGTGGCCATCTTGGAAGACTTCTTTGTTATGAAGTTTCCTAATTTCCTCATTTACTGCAGTCTCCTCAGTAGGAAATGCTTTCAGTTTTTTACTTTGATTCCACAAAGAAGGCATTCAGATGTGTCTCACATTTGCCATAAATTCAGAATGTTAGCACTCTAGTTGCTCATTAGATCACTGTACTAAAGCTACTGCTCACCAGAGAGTTAACTGGAAGTCTGCTGCTGGTATTGAAAGTGATTGTTTCAGTCTGCATGTCAGAATTGTCTAATGAAATAGAAGAGGATTTGAGATCTCACTTAAAACATGCCCTCATTTTTCTTTCTGCAGCACTAACCATAATTTCTATTTAAAAAAGAACCCCCTCATTTTGTTCCTTTTTAAATTAAATGTTTTAAGTATTAACGGTTTATTCCAATCAAGATGGCTTCCGGTGTGCCATACTTTTGTCATAAGTAAGGCTGTTAGCGCTCTAGTTGTTCTTTAGAACACTCTGGGAAGCTGCAGTAGAACACAAAGGCATCAACTGGCAGGCTGCTCCTGTTGAAATATAACAGGAAGATATTTGAGATCTCACTTGAAACATGTCCTAATTTTTCTTTCTATAGCACTAACCATAATTTGTATGACAAAATGAACCCCATCATTTTGTTCCTTTTTAAATTAAATGTTTTAAGTGTTACCAGTTTATTCCAATCAAGATGGCTTCAGGTGTGCCATACTTTTGTCATAAGTAAGGCTGTTAGCACTCTAGTTATTCTTTAGAACACTCTGGGAAGCTGCAGTAGAACACAAAGGAATCAACTGACAGTCTCTGCCCTTGTTGGATGTACATGTTTTACTGAGAATGTCAGACTTCATTCTCACATGACTGAGAAACATAATGTGAATTTACAGAAAATATGCTCTCATTTTAGCTTCTGGAGCACCTTCCAAAACTGTATGGGACAAGCATGTGAAAATAGTTTTCTCTCAAACATGATTCATGATATCCCAGCAGAAGGTTTTTCACAGGGTAAAATCACCTTAGAACACACCACAATTCCTGAAATTAGTATGGTACCATCAACAAATGAATTCTAATGTAACTAAAGTCTGTTATCACCCTTAATAGTTCTCCTTTTGGTAACCCTCAAAATCTTTGATTCACTACAAGGCATTTCAATGGGGTACTATCATGTATATTGGTCTCAAGATGGCTGCCAGCAATTCCAGGATGAAGTGCTGACAGCCAATCAGATCTCACGATGACATGTGTGGTTAGGCTCCGCCCAGATATATATGTGTTTTTACTTTTGATTTTCTCAGCAACTACTGAACTGATTTACACCATTTAACAAAAAGGGTTCTTTCTGAACCAAAAACTACCTCTTTGGCAAATTTGGTGTAATTCCGTTCAGCAGTTCGGGCTGTAGCCTTGCATAAAGTTTCCTATGGAAAATTGATTTTTTGACTCTTATTTTTTAATTTCTCCGCAACTACTGAACGGATTTACACCATTTAACAAAAGGGTTCTTTCTGAACCAAGAACTACCTCTTTGCCAAATTTGGTGTAATTCCGTTCAGCAGTTCGGGCTGTAGCCGTGTCTAAAGTTTCCTATGGGAAAATGAATGGGGAAAACACGTTTTGGGACCCCCTTTTTCTCGGCCCCCGCTTGATGAATCACCCCGAGACTTTCAGGGTAGGAGCGGACCGGAGCGGGCCATAAAGTTTGAAAATTTCGCGAAGATTCGTCAACCGGCAAGAGAGTTATTTCAAATAGAATGTCGCGGATTTCCTATGGAAAATAGGTCCTAACTATAACTATCTACTGGCGACCGCCAGTAGATAATATATATATATATATATATATATATATATATATATATATATATATATATATATATATATATATATATTATTTCAAATAGAATGTCGCGGATTTCCTATGGAAAATAGGTACTAACTATAACTATCTACTGGCGACCGCCAGTAGATAATATATATATATATATATATATATATATATATTATCTACTGGTGGTCGCCAGTAGATAGTTATAGTTACAACCTATTATCCATAGGAAATCCACGACATTCTATTTGCAATAACGTTGGCGTCGGTTGACGAATCTTCGCGAAAGCTTCCAACTTGTTGGGGCGCTCCGGTCCGCTCCTACCCTGAAAGTCTCGGGGTGATACGTCAAGCGGGGGCCGAGAAAAAGGGGGTCCCAAAACGCGTTTTCCCCATTCATTTTTCCATAGGAACCTTTAGTCGCAGCTACAGCCCGAACTGCTGAACGGAATTACCCCAAATTTGGCAAAGAGGTAGCCCTTGGTTCAGACTGGTGCCTTTTGCTAAAATGGTGTAAATCCGTTCAGTAGTTCCTGAGAAATTCACAATTAAAATCACATATATATCTATGGGCGCGTCGGATCCGCGTACCCTCCCGATCACGAGCTGCATGCTAACTGGCTGTCAACACTCCAAATCAAGAAGTGTTGGCAGCCATTTTGTCCCTCGGTAGAACCGAGGGACAGAAACAAGTGCGCAAAGCGCAAAAGGGGGCAGGGTAGAAACACCCTGACCCCTAGGCCTGCTCAGGGGTCCCACAAGGACCCCCTGGGCAGAAAAAGATTATTTTTTTTTTTTAATCGGCGGGATGCGCTTAGGGTGCGCATGTCCCGCCGAGGAAAAAAAAAAGAAACAAGTGCGCAAAACGCACAAAGGGGGCAGGGTAGAAACACCCTAACCCCCTAGGCCTGCTCAGGGGGTCCCACAAGGACCCCCTGGGCAAAAAGCATTTTTTTTTTTAAAAAATCGGCAGGATGCGCTCAGGGTGCGCGAATCCTGCCAAAAAAAAATCGTAGCGCGGTCTCCCGCGCTTCGATAGCTACTGGCCCCGGGTGGGCCAAGTCCCGGGGGCATGCTGGGGGGGGTTAATTTTATGTGTGGGGGCCTCTAAGGGCCCCCAAGCCCGGGGACCACCACCCCCGGGGCTTTATGCATAATGGTTGCGGGAGGGCTCTGAGCCCTCCCGCAGCCCCGAGGACCACCACCTCCCCGGGGCTTCTTTTTTTAAATGAAAAACCTGTGTGGGGGGCTCCAGCCCCCACACGCCCCGGGACCGCCACCTCCCCGGGGCACTAAACATTTAAATATGGGGGTCCGTTACGGACCCCCAGAGCCCCGGGGACCACCACCTCCCCGGGGCTGTGCACACGATGGGAGGGGGCCGCGCGGCCCCCTCCTGGAGCCCTTGATGGCCCTGGGGACCGCCACCCCCAGGGCCGGCTCCTGCAGTGTCCCGGGGTGCCTACCCCGGGACACTGCTGTTTGCAATGACAGGACGGGAGCCTCGCGGCTCACGTCCTGTCATTGCTAGACTTGCTTTGGATATTGGAAGAGAGAGCAGGAAACCTGCTCTCTCTTCCAATATCCAAAGCCGATTGCTTTTCCACATGGGGAGCAGCATGTCAGCTGCTCCCCATGTGGAACAGCAATGCCGGCTCCCAAGGGACGTGGGGAGCCGGCGGGACTGTGGGGGGTTTGGGGACCCCCCCACAGTCCCCAACGAGAGGCCAGGCCCCGGGGGATGGGGTCCCCGGGGCAAGTAGTGGCCCGGGAGGGGGGCCACGCGGCCCCCCTCCCCAAAGTTTTCAAAAATAATTAAAAAAAAAAAAAAAAGGGTATGGCCGGCCCGGGGGATGGGGTCCCCGGGCCTTAAAATGGCCAGAGGAGGGGGGCCACGCAGCCCCCCTCAAAATATTAAAAATAAAAATAGAGGCCATGCCCCGGGAGATGGGGTCCCCGGGGCCAATACAGGCCCGGGGAAGGGGGGCCACGCGGCCCCCTTCCCGTTTTTTTATTTTGAAATTTAAAAAAAGGGGTAAGGCCCTGGGGGATGGGGTCCCCAGGGCCCGAAAACAGAAAAAGGAAGGGGGGCCACACAGCCCCCTTCAGGGGACAAAAAAAAAAAAAAACGATCGGGCCCGCAGGCCCCGCCCTTCCTTCACCACTCTGCAAACGCGCCCCCTGGCCCGTTTGCAGAGGGGGAACGAATTCCCCTTGAATACTGGGGGTCCCTGGGGGCCAACTAGCCCACCTGGAACCTCCAGTATGCGCCAGGGGCTGCCTTGCAGAGAGGTGTACAGAGGCCACGCCCCTTTTACACCTCTCTGCAACGCAGCTCTGTGGCGCTTTTGGAGGTATATGGTGGGCTAGTTGGACTCCGGGGACCCTCAGGATTCAAGGGGACTTAATCCCCCAACTTAAAACGCGCCACGGGGCGCGTTTGCACAGTGGTGAAGGGAGGGGCGGGGCTTCAGGTGACATGTGTGCAAACAGGCCCCGTGGCGCGTTTTAAGATGGAGAATTAAATCCCCTTCAATCCTGAGGGTCCCTGGGGGCCAACTAGCCCAACAGGTACATCCAGAAAGCGCCACAGAGCTGCGTTGCAGAGAGGTGTAAAAGGGGTGTGGCCTCTCTACACGTCTCTGCAACGCAGCCCCTGGCGCATATTGGAGGTTCCTGGTGGGCTAGTTGGCCCCTAGGGACCCTCAGGATTCAAGGGGACTTAATCCCCCAACTTAAAACGCGCCACGGGCGCGTTTGCACAGATGTAACCTCAGGCCCAGCCCCTCCCTTCACCATTGTGCAAATATTCCTCTAAAATCAGCCGAAATACGAATTCCGATTTACTCACCTGTTATCAGGAGAGACCTCAGTGCTGTATCTTTCAGCCCAGTACTGGTCCTGAAAAGTAATTCTAACCATACTTACCAGTAACTTGAATTTCCTTCCATAGGCTAACATTGACTGGTTTCACTTGGAAATTCTTCTAAGTGTGGAGTTTTGGAACTTTAAAATATTCCTCTAAAATCAGCCGAAATACGAATTCCGATTTACTCACCTGTTATCAGGAGAGACCTCAGTGCTGCATCTTTCAGCCCAGTACTGGTCCTGAAAAGTAATTTTAGCCGTACTTACCGGTAACTTGAATTTCCTTCATAGGCTAACATTGACTGGTTTCACTTGGAAATTCTTCTAAGTGTGGAGTTTTGGAACTTTAAAATATTCCTCTAAAATCAGCCGAAATACGAATTCCGATTTACTCACCTGTTATCAGGAGAGACCTCAGTGCTGCATCTTTCAGCCCAGTACTGGTCCTGAAAAGTAATTTTAACCGTACTTACCGGTAACTTGAATTTCCTTCATAGGCTAACATTGACTGGTTTCACTTGGAAATTCTTCTAAGTGTGGAGTTTTGGAACTTTAAAATATTCCTCTAAAATCAGCCGAAATACGAATTCCGATTTACTCACCTGTTATCAGGAGAGACCTCAGTGCTGCATCTTTCAGCCCAGTACTGATCCTGAAAAGTAATTTTAACCGTACTTACCGGTAACTTGAATTTCCTTCATAGGCTAACATTGACTGGTTTCACTTGGAAATTCTTCTAAGTGTGGAGTTTTGGAACTTTAAAATATTCCTCTAAAATCAGCCGAAATACGAATTCCGATTTACTCACCTGTTATCAGGAGAGACCTCAGTGCTGCATCTTTCAGCCCAGTACTGATCCTCAAAAGTAATTTTAACCGTACTTACCAGTAACTTGAATTTCCTTCCATAGGATATCATTGCCTGCTTTTTGCTGAAAAAGTTTCTAAGTGTTGATTTTTGAAACATACAAATATTCCTCTAAAATCAGCCGAAATCCAAATTCTGATTTACTCACCTGTTATCAGGAGAGACCTCAGTGCTGCATCTTTCAGCCCAGTACTGGTCCTGAAAAGTAATTTTAACCGTACTTACCGGTAACTTGAATTTCCTTCATAGGCTAAGATTGACTGGTTTTCAGCAAAAAAGTTTCAAAGTGTTGATTTTCACAAACTACAAATATTCCTTAAAAATCGCCTGTATGACTTAAACGCATTTTTTCAACTGTTTACAGGAGATGCACCAGTGCTGGATCCAGGATCCAACACTGAGTAAGAAAAAGTAACGATAACAGTTTTTACCTGCTAAGTGAATTTCCTTCCATAGGATAACATTGGTGATTCTATGAGAAAAAGTTTCTAAGTGTCAACTTTTAAAATACAATAATATTCCTTAAAAATCACGACTGTAACCAAAACGCTTTTACTCAACTGTTTACAGGAGATGTACCAGGACTGAATCTAGGATCCAGTCCTGTGGTTACAAAAGTAATCCATAAAGTAACTAATTGCATTTAACTAGAAATTCACATTGAGCTGAATGTTGCATTGTGTTTGAAAATGTGTTGCCCATTGCAACAACTGTAACTACTGTACTTAAAAGTCTATTGCCTATCTGCAAAGTATTTAAACTAAAGTAATTCATTCTGAGAAAGTATTTTTTGTAATGTAATGTATAATGTAATTACAATGTAATTTAAAAATAAAATATGTAAAAAAAATTGTTTCTAAAAATGTAGTAAATCAGTATGAAAAAAATTAATATAACAATTAATACATTTAAAAATTGTCATTTACAAAACCTTTGAAATTCACTGAAAAAACCGTAGGTTTCAGGCACGTTATAGTTAGAAATTAGCATTTAAAAAACCTTTGAAATTCACTGAAAAAACCATAGGTTTCAGACACGTTATAGTTACAAATTAGCATTTAAAAAAACTTTGAAATTCACTGAAAAAACCATAGGTTTCAGACACGTTATAGTTACAAATTAGCATTTAAAAAACCTTTGAAATTCACTGAAAAAACCATAGGTTTTAGGGACAGTTTTAGTTACTTGGACATTGCACTCGTACAAAACCCGTGAAATTCCCCGTTATAGTTAGTTCAGCTAACTATAACTCGCGCCCCGCAATGCACTGCTGATGACATCACATATTACATCACTCATGACATGGTCAGTGACATCACTGATGACATCACTGATGACATCTCAAATGACATCACTGATGACATCATCCACGTGATAATCTGATGCACCTCCTCACACCCTAATATAACCTTTGATACACCCACTCTAAATTACAGACTGCCATTCGCAAAACCATAGACACTCCAACACCAATAACTACATACCCACTCACTGATTCTTAGGTCTACACACACACATCCACTCACTCACCCGTACAGTCACTCATACTTACGGTCACTCAGTACAGGACTATCATATGCACTCTTACTCCTATATAGACACTCAAACAACGCCACTCATCCATAGAGATACTCACACACCTAGTCAGTCATGCAAATAATTAAACACACTGCCATTTACTCACCTATACAGTTATACACACACCAGCTCACTTACTCATACAAATAGTAGCACATTGTTACGCTCTTATACAATCACAGATACAAGCACACACTCATCCATACAGCCACTATCACAATCACTCACTCTTGCTTATAGCTATTTATATACTCCAACACACATATATACTGCCTTTCACATATGTAGTTACTCACACATGTACCACTGGGACATACATTCACTCACTAACACACTCTTACACACACTTACCCACCCATACAGTCTATCACAGATGCACTCTTGAAACCATCCACCCAGTGAATCACCCACTCACACATCTATGCACAGAGTTGCACACACCCCTCCCACACAAACACTCAGGCACCCATACAGATACTCAGACAAGCATTCAATAACTCATATAGACACTCATTTAGCTATTCACAAACACATGCAGCCACTTACACAGCAACAGACAGACGGATACAGACATTCACCCAGTTTAGTCACTAACCCATGCATTCAGTAAGATACGTTAAATCACTCACTTATAGAGTCAGTCACGCACCTACTAAATCATCCATACAGACACTTACACACCCACTCATTCTTCAATACGTCTTTTCCTATATATATTAAAAATATTTAAACTTTACAGAAACACACAGTCACTGGATGATGTTATCAGTGATGTCATTTGAGATGTCATCAGTGATGTCATCAGTGATGTCACTGACCATGTCATGAGTGATGTAATATGTGACGTCATCAGCAGTGCATTGCGGGGCGCGAGTTATAGTTAGCTGAACTAACTATAACGGGGGAATTTCACGGGTTTTGTACGAGTGCAATGTCCAAGTAACTAAAACTGTCCCTAAAACCTATGGTTTTTTCAGTGAATTTCAAAGGTTTTTTAAATGCTAATTTGTAACTATAACGTGTCTGAAACCTATGGTTTTTTCAGTGAATTTCAAAGGTTTTTTAAATGCTAATTTGTAACTATAACGTGTCTGAAACCTATGGTTTTTTCAGTGAATATATATATATATATATATATATATTATATATATTATCTACTGGCGGTCGCCAGTAGATAGTTATAGTTAGGACCTATTTTCCATAGTAAATCCGCGACATTCTATTTGAAATAACTCTCTTGCCGGTTGACGTATCTTCGCGAAATTTTCAAACTTTGTGGGGCGCTCCGGTCCGCTCCTACCCTGAAAGTCTCGGGGTGATTCGTTAAGCGGTGGCCGAGAAAAAAGGGGGGCCCAAAACGCGTTTTCCCCATTCATTTTTCCATAGGAAACTTTAGACACGGCTACAGCTCGAACTGCTGAACGGAATTACACCAAATTTGGCAAAGAGGTAGTTCTTGGTTCAGAAAGAACCCTTTTGTTAAATGGTGTAAATCCATTCAGTAGTTGCTGAGAAAATCAAAAGTAAAAGTACATATATATCTATGGGCACGGAGGATCCGCGCACCCTCCCGATCACGAGCTGTCTGCTAATTGGCTGTCAACACTCCAAACCAGGAAGTGTTGGCAGCCATCTTGTTCCTCGGTAGAACCGAGGAACAAGAAAGCAGTAAAAAAAGTGCGCAAAACGCACAAAGGGGGCAGGGTAGAAACACCCTGACCCCTAGGTCTGCTCAGGGGGTCCCACAAGGACCCCTGGGCAAAAAGCATTTTTTTTTTTTAAATCGGCAGGATGCGCTCAGAGTGCGCGGATCCTGCCGATAAAAAAAATCGAAGCGCGGTCTCCCGCGCTCGATGTTAATTTGCCCCCGGGTGGGCCAAGTCCCGGGGGCATGCTGGGGGGTTTATTTTATGTATGGGGGCCTCTAAGGCCCCCAAGCCCAGGGGACCACCACCCCCGGGGCTTTATCATAAATGGTGCGGGAGGGCTCTGAGCCCTCCCGCAGCCCCGGGGACCGCCACCTCCCCGGGGCTTTTTTTTTAAACCTGTGTGGGGGGGCTCCAGCCCCCCCACACGCCCCGGGGACCACCACCTCCCCGGGGCACTAAGAAAACTGAAAATGGGGGTCCGTTTTGGACCCCCAAGCCCCGGGGACCACCACCTCCCCGGAGCTTTCAAAATGTAGGGAGGGGGGCCACACGGCCCCCCTCCTGGAGCCCTTGATGGCCCTGGGGACCGCCACCCCCCAGGGCCGGCTCCTGCAGTGTCCCGGGGTACCTACCCCCGGGACACTGCTGTTTGCTATGACAGGACGGGAGCCTCGCGGCTCCCGCCCTGTCATAGCAAACTTGGTTTGCATTTTGAAAGAGAGAGCAGGAAACCTGCTCTCTCTTTCAAAATGCAAACCAATTGCTTTTCCACATGGGGAGCAGCATCTTAGCTGCTCTCCATGTGGAAAAGCAATGCCGGCTCCCATAGGACGCCGGGAGCCGGCGGGACTGTGGGGGGATTGGGGACCCCCCCACAGTCCCCAACCAGAGGCCAGGCCCCGGGGATGGGGTCCCCGGGGCCATAAGTGGCCCGGGAGGGGGCCACGCAGCCCCCTCCCCAAATAAAAAAATAATATAAAATAAAAAAAATAAGGGCAAGGCCGGCCCTGGGGGATGGGGTCCCCGGGGCCTTAAATGGCCTGAGGAGGGGGGCCACGCAGCCCCCTCCATATTTTTTATTTAAAAAGAGGGCATGCCCCGGGGGATGGGGTCCCCGGGGCCAATAGAGGCCCAGGGAAGGGGGGCCATGCGGCCCCCACGCTGAGCACCCGCTGCACGAGCGCACTGATCAAAGGGATCACATTGTGGACATATATATATATATATATATATATATACATATTAACAACAAAGGTAGCCCTCAAGTAAGGAAGCCACAAGCAGGTGAGTATTTTCAAAACTTTATGGAGTCAACTTGCCAGCAGGATACAACGTGGACTGAAACATCAAAGTTCAAAGCCGCCAGACGCATTTCGGGAACCGCGGTTCCCTTCCTCAATGGCTTGCAATCTGTAAAATGTCAGACGGCGTTCCCTGCACATTATAGCTTCCAGGGCCCGGCCCATGTGGGCGTGGCCTTCAAGGCCTTCTGGTTCCCGTAGCCCGGGGGAAAATGTTCTCAAGTGAGTCCATATGATACAACAGATTTTTTTTTTTTAAAGTAAAACCCATGTGGGTCGATGCAACAAGTCCCGTTTTGCACTCTGCCTTGCTTTCTAGTTGGGTCCATTTGAAACTGCCTCCCGTGTGCACAGGCACCAACATGACACCAGTGCAGGTCCGCTACAGCATGGCGGGCTTCCAAACGCGGCTGGGCTTAGCCGCTCAACATCAGCAACAAAGGTAGCCCTCAAGTAAGGAAGCCACAAGCAGGTGAGTATTTTCAAAACTTTATGGAGTCAACTCACCAGCAGGATACAACGTGGACTGAAACATCAAAGTTCAAAGCCGCCAGACGCGTTTCGGGAACCGCGGTTCCCTTCCTCAATGGCTTGCAATCTGTAAAATGTCAGACGCGTTCCCCGCACATTATAGCTTCCAGGGCCCGGCCCATGTGGGTGTGGCCTTCAAGGCCTTCTGGTTCCCGTAGTCCGGGGGAAAATGTTCTCAAGTGAATCCATCTGATACAACAGAAAAAAAAATGTAAAAGCAAAACCCATGTGGGTCGATGCAACAAGTCCCGTTTTGCACTCTGCCTTGCTTTCTAGTTGTGTCCATTTGAAACTGCCTCCCGTGTGCACAGGCACCAACATGACACCAGTGCAGGTCCGCTACAGCACGGTGGGCTTCCAAACGCGGCTGGGCTTAGCCGCTAAACATCAACAACAAAGGTAGCCCTCAAGTAAGGAAGCCACAAGCAGGTGAGTATTTTCAAAACTTTATGGAGTCAACTTGCCAGCAGGATACAATGTGGACTGAAACATCAAAGTTCAAAGCCGCCAGACGCGTTTCGGGAACCGCGGTTCCCTTCCTCAATGGCTTGCAATCTGTAAAATGTCAGACGGCGTTCTGCGCATATTATAGCTTCCAGGGCCCGGCCCATGTGGGCGTGACCTTCAAGGCCTTCTGGTTCCCGTAGTCCGGGGGAAAATGTTCTCAAGTGAGTCCATCTGATACAACAGAATTTTTTTTTTCTAAAGTAAAACCCATGTGGGTCGATGCAACAAGTCCCGTTTTGCACTCTGCCTTGCTTTCTAGTTGTGTCCATTTGAAACTGCCTCCCGTGTGCACAGCCACCAACATGACACCAGTGCAGGTCCGCTACAGCGCGGCGGGCTTCCAAACGCAGCTGGGCTTAGCCGCTCAACATCAACAACAAAGGTAGCCCTCAGTGGGGCTACTCTTCTGTTGGTGATGTTTAGCGGCTGAGCCCAGCCGCGAGAGGAAGCCCACCGCTTGTGTGCGGGCCCATGCTGGCACCACGATGGTGCTAGCATTATTGCGGGAGGCATTTTTCAAGCAGCAACTGTAAAGCATGGCAGGTTGTGAGCAGGACTTTGCATCAACCCACTTGGGTTATAAATTATGATTTATTGTCTGCTGTGCAAGATGGACTCACACAAGATAATTTTCTCCGCACTACAGGAACCAGAAGGCCGTGGTGGCCACGCCCACTGGGGCGGGACCCTGGAATTTAAAATGTACGGAGAACGCTGTATTGATGTTAGCAGTTCGAAAAGCCATTGAGAAAGGGAACGAGGTTCCCGAAACGCGTCTGGCTGGACTTTCATGCTGATGCCTATTCCACGCTGCTTCCTGTTGGCAAGTTGTTCTTATTAAATGAATGAAATACTCACCTGCCTGCTGGCTTCCTTTCAGTGGGGCTACTCTTCTGTTGGTGATGTTTAGCAGCTGAGCCCAGCCGCGAGAGGAAGCCCACCGCTTGTGTGCGGGCCCGTGCTGGCGCCACGATGGTTCTAGCATTATTGCGGGAGGCAGTTTTCAAGCAGCAACTGTAAAGCTTGGCAGGTTGTGAGCAGGACTTTACATCAACCCACTTGGGTTATAAATTATGATTTATTGTCTGCTGTGCAAGATGGACTCACACAAGGTTATTTTCTCCGCACTACAGGAACCAGAAGGCCGTGGTGGCCATGCACACCGGGGAGGGACCCTGGAATTTAAAATGTACGGAGAACGCTGTCTTGATGTTAGCAGTTCGAAAAGCCATTGAGGAAGGGAACGAGGTTCCCGAAACACGTCTGGCTGGACTTTCATGCTGATGCCTATTCCACGCTGCTTCCTGTTGGCAAGTTGTTCCTATTAAATAAATGAAATACTCACCTGCCTGCTGGCTTCCTTTCAGTGGGGCTACTCTTCTGTTGGTGATGTTTAGCGGCTGAGCCCAGCCGCGAGAAGAAGCCCACCGCTTGTGTGCGGGCCCGTGCTGGTGCCACGATGGTGCTAGCATTATTGCGGGAGGCAGTTTTCAAGCAGCAACTGTAAAGCATGGCAGGTTGTGAGCAGGACTTTGCATCAACCCACTTGGGTTATAAATTATGATTTATTGTCTGCTGTGCAAGATGGACTCACACAAGGTTATTTTCTCCGCACTACAGGAACCAGAAGGCCGTGGTGGCCACGCCCACCGGGGCGGGACCCTGGAATTTAAAATGTACGGAGAACGCTGTCTTGATGTTAGCAGTTCAAAAAGCCATTGAGGAAGGAAACGAGGTTCACGAAACGCATCTGGCTGGACTTTCATGCTGATGCCTATTCCACGCTGCTTCCTGTTGGCAAGTTGTTCCTATTAAATGAATGAAATACTCACCTGCCTGCTGGCTTCCTTTCAGTGGGGCTACTCTTCTGTTGGTGATATATATATATATATATATATATATATATATATATATATATATATATATATATGAGTGATGTAATATGTGATGTCATCAGCAGTGCATTGCGGGGGCGCGAGTTATACTTAGCTCAACTAACTATAACGGCCGAATTTCTCTGGTTTTGTATGAGTCAAATGTCCAACTAACTATAACGTCCCTAAAACCTGTGGTTTTTTCAGTGAATTTCTATGGTTTTTTAAATGCTAATTTCTAACTATAACGTCCCTGAAACCTATGGTTTTTTCAGTGAATTTCAAAGGTTTATTAAATGCTCATTTCTAACTATAACGTCCCTGAAACCTATGGTTTTTTCAGTGAATTTCAAAGGTTTTTTAAATGCTAATTTCTAACTATAACGTCCCTGAAACCTATGGTTTTTTCAGTGAATTTCAAAGGTTTTTTAAATGCTAATTTCTAACTATGCCTACAGAGGTAGGACATGTGCAGAAAGAGGAAGAAAGGCACAGAAAGAAGCAAGAGAAATGCAGAAAGAGGCAACAGGAGTCCAGAAAGACGAAGAAAGGTGCAGAAAGAAGCAAGAGATATGCAGAAAGAACCAACAGAGGTGCAGAAAGAGGCCTTGTTGCAAAGTCATCCTGTGCCCCCGACTTTTTGCTGACTGGTACTGGTGGTAACTGACTCTGACTAACCAGGCCTGGAGCCAGTGCTATGCTGAAAGACACTTAGAATACAGTGAAAACACCTATATACACTAGGGTACACTATGGGTTGGGGTACCCCTGTGATTGGCATGACCTCCCCTGTAAGGCCCTAGTACATAATAGGACAGGGGGATTAAAACTACCTCTAAGTCAGAGGTGCAGAAAGAGGCAAGAGAAGTGCAGAAAGAAGCAACAGAGGTGCCAAAACAGGCAAGAGAGGTGCAGAAAGAAGCAAGTGAAGTGCAGAAAGAGGCAAGAGAGGTGCAGAAAGAGGCAACGGAGGTGCAGAAAGAGGCAGGAGGGGTGCAGAAAGAAGAAAGAGAAGTGCAGAAAGAGGCAAGAGAATTGCTGAAAGAAGCAACAGAGGTGTGGAAAGAAGCTAGAGAAGTGCTGAAAGAGTCGCGAAGGGTGCAGAAAGAGCAAGAGAAGTGCAGAAAGAACCAACAGAGGTACAGAAAGAGGCAAGAGAGGAGCAGAAACAGGCAGGAAAGGTGCAGAAAGAGGGAACAGGGGTGCAGAAAGAGGCAAGAGAGGTGCAGAAAGAGAAAAGAGGGGTGCAGAAAGAGGCAAGAGGGGTGCAGAAAGAAGGAAGAGAAGTGCAGAAAGAGGCAAGAGAATTGCTGAAAGAAGCAACAGAGCTATAGAAAGAAGCAAGAGAAGTGCAGAAGGAGGCAAGTGAGGTGCAGAAAGAAGCTAGAGCAGCGCAGAAAGAACCAACAGAGGTGCAAAAAGAGGCAAGAGGGGTGCAGAAAAAGGTAGGAGAGGTGCACAAAGAGGCAAGAGAGGTACAGAGAGAGGCAGGAGGGGTGCAGAAAGGAAGCGAAGTGCAGAAAGAAGCAACAGAGGTGCAGAAGGAGGCAAGAGAATTGCAGAAAGAGGCAAGAGAGTTGCAGAAACAGGCAAAAGGGGTACATAAAGAGACAACAGGGGTGCAGAAAGAAGCAAGACAGGTGCAGAAAGAAGCATGGAAAGTGCAGAATGAAGCAACAGGGGTGCAGAAAGAGGCAAGAGAAATGCAGAAAGAAGCAAGTGAGGTGCAGAAAGAGCCAAGAGAGGTGCAGAAAGAGGCAAGAGAGATGCAGAAACAGGCAAGAGAAGCGCAGAAAGAGGCAAGAGAATTGCTGAAAGAAGCAACAGAGGTGTAAAAAGAAGCAATAAGAGTGCAGGAAAGAGGCAAGTGAGATGCAGAAACAGGCAAGAAAGGTACAGAAAGAGGGAAGACGAGTGCAGAAAGAGACAACAGGGGTGAGGAAAGAAGCAAGAGGGGTGCAGAAATTTGCAAGAGAGGTGCAGAAAGAAGCAAGAGCAGTGCAAAAGAACCAACAGAGGTGCAAAAAGCGGCAAGAGAGGTGCAGAAGGAGGCAAGAGAACTACAGAAAGAGGCAAGAGAGTTGCAGAAACAGGCAAAAGGGGTGCAGAAAGAGGGAACAAGTGGGCAGACTGAGGCAAGAGAGGTGCAGAAAGAGGGAAGAGGGGTACTGAAAAAGGCAAGAGGGATGCAGAAATTTGGATAAGAGGTGTAGAAAGAAGCAAGAAAAGTGCAGAAAGAGGCAAGTGAGATGCAGAAACAGGCAAGAAAGGTACAGAAAGAGGGAAGACGAGTGCAGAAAAAGACAACAGGGGTGCAGAGAGAAGCAAGACAGATGCAGAAAGAAGCATGGGAAGTGCAGAATGAAGCAACAGGGTGCAGAAAGAAGCAAGATAAGTGCAGAAAGAAGCAACAGAGGTGCAGAAGGAGGCAAGAGAACTGCAGAAACTGCAGAAACAGGCAAAAGAGGTACATAAAGAGACAACAGGGGTGCAGAAAGAAGCAAGAGAGGTGCAGAAAGAAGCATGGAAAGTGCAGAATGAAGCAACAGGGGTACAGAAAGAGGCATGGGAAGTGCAGAAAGAAGCAAGTGAGGTGCAAAAAGAGCCAAGAGAGGTGCAGAAAGAGGCAAGAGAGGTGCAGAAACAGACAAGAGAAGTGCAGAAAGAGGCAAGAGAATTGCTGAAAGAAGCACAAAGGTGTAGAAAGAAGCAAGAAAAGTGCAGAAAGAGGCAAGTGAGATGCAGAAACAGGCAAGAAAGGTACAGAAAGAGGGAAGATGAGTGCAGAAAGAGACAACAGGGGTGCAGAAAGAAGCAAGACAGGTTCAGAAAGAAGCATGGAAAGTGCAGAATGAAGCAACAGGAGTGCAGAAAGAGGCAAGAGAAGTGCAGAAAAAAGCAACAGAGGTGCAGAAGGAGGCAAGAGAACTGCAGAAAGAGGCAAGAGAGTTGCAGAAACAGGCAAAAGAGGTACAGAAAGAGGGAACAGAGGTGCAGACAGAGGCAAGAGAGGTGCAGAAACAGGTAAAGGGGTGCAGAAAGAGGCAAGAGGGTTGCAGAAATTTGGCAAGGGAGGTGCAGAAAGAAGCAAGAGCAGTGCAAAAGAACCAACAGAGGTGCAAAGAGGCAAGTGAGGTGCAGAAGGAGGCAAGAGAACTGCAGAAAGAGGCAAGAGAGTTGCAGAAACAGGCAAAAGGGGTGCAGAAAGAGGGAACAGGTAGGCAGACTGAGGCAAGAGCGGTGCAGAAAGAGGGAAGAGGGGTGCAGAAGAAGGCAAGAGGGATGCAGAAATTTGGAACAGAGGTGCAGAAAGAAGCCAGAGCAGTGCAGAAAGAACCAACAGAGGTGCAGAAAGAGGCAAGAGGGGTACAGAAAGAGGCAAGTGAAGTGCAGAACGAAGCAAAAGAGGTGTAGAAAGAACCAACAGAGGTGAAAAAAGAGGCAAGAGGGGTGCAGAAAGGGGTAGGAGAGGTGCACAAAGATGCAAGAGGGATACAGAAAGAGGCAGGAGGGGTGCAGAAAGAGGAAGAAACTGCAGAAAGAAGCAACAGAGGTGCTGAAAAAGGCACGAAGGGTGCAGAAAGAGACAAGAAAGGTGAAGAAAGAAGGAACAGAGGTACAGAAAGAGGCAAGAGTGGTGCAGAAAGAGGGCAGAGGGGTGAAGAAACAGGCAAAATGGGTGCAGAAAGTAGCAAGTTAGGTGCAGAAAGAGGCAGGAGAGGTGCAGAAAGAGGCAAGAGAGTTGCAGAAAGAAGCAAGATAAGTGCAGAAAGAAGCAACAGAAGTGCAGAAAGAGGGAAGAGGGGTGGAGAGAGAGGCAAGAGGGGTGCAGAAAGAAGCAGGACAGGTGCAGAAAGAAACAAAAGAAGTGCAGAAAGAAGGAACAGAGGTGCAGAAAGAGGAAAAATGGTGCAGAAAGACGTAAGAGGGGTACAGAAAAAGTCAAGAGAGGTGAAGAAAGAGGGAAGAAGGGTGCTGAAAGAGGCAAAAGGGTACAGAAAGAAGCAAATGAGGTGCAAAAAGAGGCAACAGACATGCAGAAAGAGGGAAGAGAGGTGCAGAGAGTAGAAGAGATTTACAGAAAGAGGCAAGAGAAGTGCAGAAAAAGAAAGAAATGTGCAGAAAGAAAAAACAGAAATGCAGAAAGAGGCAAGAGAGGATTGCACACCATTAGTACCAATTTAACACCCACATTTAGCAATAAGTATCAGGTGACCATTCTAGGTTTGCAAAGGACCTTCCACCATGCTGTAACACTTGTCGCTGCATTTTTGGTAATGTTTGAGCCGTTTGAGCTAGAAACAAGGATTTTTTTGTTCAAATCTGCAGATTAGGGAGCAGATGATGAATTATGTGGCTAATGCAGAAAATGTATAATTGTGCAAAAGTTGGTGCAGCCAAACAGTCGCATAATTCCAGTGGCCCTGCTCATACCTCTGACTAGGTCCGTCAAGTGCTCCTCAGTGATTCCTTCTTTTTTTGTCTCACTGAGTTCATAGTTGAGCTTCTATGGAAGCGAGGAAGACTAAACCTGAGGTTACCACTCCACAACACAGACTACCATACCACATAATTACTCTCCATAACATATAATCCCACTCTACATAATTCCTATACACTAAATACCACATACTTTCTATCCACATAATTTCACTGCACAACATACCGCATAATTCACTACACACAATGTACATCCACTCTACACCAAAAAACATTAGTAAAAATCTTTTACATTTACAACGCCAATAGCTCTAACTCTCGCATCCATTAGTCTGCCAGGAGGCACGTTTGCAGAGTGGTGGAGAAAGGGAGCGTGGCCTCCAAAGACTTCTTAGCAATCCTACTGTGTGGGACTTACTGGAGGTAACAAGAGGGGTAGTTGGCCCCCAAGGACATCCTTGGGGGTCAACTACCCCTCCTATTACCTCCAGTAAGTACCACACAGCAGGTTTGCTAAGTTCTCATACCAGGCCACGCCCCCTTTGCCCACCACTCTGCAAACACGCTCCCTGGGGCTCTTGGATGGGTATTGAAATCCCCTTCACTGCTGGGGTTCCTTAGGGGCCAACTAGCCTACCTCTTACCTCCAGTAAGCCCCACACAGTGGGATTGTTGAGAGGTGGACACAGGCCACGCCCCCTTTCTCCACCACTCTGCAAACATGCCTCCTGGCACACTCTTGGTTGGGGGAAGAAGTCCCCTTTCCTCATGAGGGTCCCTGGGGGACAACTAGCCCACCAGGTGCCTCCAGTAAGCCCCACAGAGCTGGATTGGTGAGAGTGGTCCGAGGCCATGCCCTTTTTTTACACCACTCTGAAAACGCACTACCTGGCGCACTGCTGCTTGGGGGATGAAGTCCACTTGTGTCCTGAGGTCCGCCGAGTTGGCGATGCAGCGAGCGCAAGGTAAATAATTTAATTTATTTATTTACTTACCTTACTCCTACCCGTCATATGTCCGACTCCAATACCCCCCACCCAGCCCCTCCCCTGCCCCACCGCCCCGCAGCACTCCCTCTGTGAGCCACCACTGGGGTCTCCCTAACAGGAGTCCTCTGAAAAGAGGTACAACCTTAGGAATCGTGATAACATTAAAAAACCTGACAGGTATCAGGACACTGATACACGTTCCTTTAGTTCCTTCCAGGGTTCATCAAAAAACTCGGAGAGGGACGGCCGATCAGACAAAAGCAAGAAGTTCGACCACAGACAAAAAGGGAAACACATCGCACTTCAAATTACCTTATCAAACAGGAAGAGCAACATAAAGCAAAACCTCAATTCAAAAAGAAGAAAGTAGCTAGCTTAAAACTTAGACATGCCCAGGTTACTGAGGACTCAGCTTCTGAACGGGGAATGGGCTCTGACGATGCTAGACAGCATGGCAGAAGAAACAATAGCTCCCCAGAACCTGAAGGATTTTCTGGTGACAGTAGTATTGAATGAGCACATCACGGTGGAAACACCTGATACCAAAGTTAGTGTCCCGCATAGATTGTATGAAATTATACTTCAAATAGAAGGGGGCATCTCAAGAAAGGTTAAAGGTCTCT
Source organism: Calotriton arnoldi (assembly GCA_963921515.1). NCBI lineage: Eukaryota > Metazoa > Chordata > Amphibia > Caudata > Salamandridae > Calotriton > Calotriton arnoldi. Next base: position 68,457 of record CAWUFW010013537.1, read on the forward strand.
TTTGGGAGAACTTAACATATGGATATGACATACTACCAGCAGAAAAAGATTGGCCGCCTGAATTTGTGATGGATTGCCCAAAAGAAGAAAGCATCATTTTGCCTGCTTTCTCCGTCCTCGAACCAGAATCTTAAAAAAATTCATACGCACAGGAGTAGGCGCTAGCACTAGCTCCAGCATTATATCGCAACCATGTAGGGTGGGACGTGGAGCCTACCCACCACAAAATCCCATTAAAATCTACTCGAAATCCACAGAGACAGTACCCTATAAAAAATAATGCAAAAAGACAGGTCAAAGAAATCTTAGACCAACTTGAATATCAAGGTGTAATTGAGACTTGCACCTCCCCGATGAATAATCTTTTGTTTCCAGTAATAAAACCTGACAATACATATCGTCTAGTTTTAGATTACCAACATTTAAACACATGCACATGAACATTTGCAGTTCAAAATGCACACAGTGCCGCATTGATGAATAACATCGTGCAGAAGAAATATAAAACGATATTAGATATCTCGAATGGATTCTTCTGCCAAAATATAGCTCCTGAAAGCAAATATTTGACAGCATTTTCTGCGCTCGGCACTCAGCAAGTTTTTTGTCAATTGCCTCAAGGGTATAAGAATAGCCCGTGGCTATTCTCGGCAAGAGTGTCAGAATTATTACAAACATGTGACGAGGAGGCTGTGTCCTATGTAGATTATATCTATCTGATGGATGATGAATTACTTGAACACTTGAGCAGGGTGAGCAAAATAATTGTGGGATTCGCCAATTTGGGCTACAAATTTAATTTCCAAAAATTGCCCATCTCAATGTCCTATTTTTGGGATATGAGCTATCAAGTGAAGGCAAGAGCCTGGCAGCCAAACTTTTAGAAAAATGTGCGCTGCTCAAACCTCCTAAGACTTTCAAAGGTTTGCAATCCATTTTAGGATTCCTAAATTTTGGAAGGACATACATTCTAGATTTTGCTGATAGAGTAAAACCTTTCTATGACTTAATTAGACCTGATTTAAACTCAAATTGTAGTAATGCATTTACTTGTTTATCACTGTGTTAGCCTAGCTCTATGGTTATGGAATGTTGATGTTCAAACTGCCAGGGACTGTTGGTGATTCCCTGGAAGCTGTGGAGATGAACGGTTAATAAACTTAAGGTTTCTACACTTACCTTGCCTGGTGTGGTCACTTCAAATTGGTGACGAGGATGGGATACGAACCCACGCATGCAAAGCACTGGAACCTCCTGATAGGAATCCTGTTTCGTATGAGGGTAGGAGGATTGATTTGAAAGGTTTTTTTGAAACCAAGTTGGTGTTCAAGGAGAGATGTATCAGTGGAAAGGTGTATGTTGCAAAAAAAGGTTTGAACATTTTGGGGTGGTACCACCAGGGGTTGTTTGGCATGACCCTTAGGCCTGGGACAAAGGAACCGGTGTCTGTTGTTGATGATGGTGTGCAAGGTGATGGCCTTTCTCATAGGGCTCTTAAATTCGGTAGTGTGTTTGCTGACAATTTAGGGCACATTAAGTGTTTCAAACATCTCATCAAGGTGAAGGATCAAGCTGTGCCTGTAAAACACAAGTTGCGCAATGTACCTTTTAGTGTCAGAGATGATTTAGCAGAGGAGCACAAGAGGATGTGTGAGTCGGGGGTCATTGAGCCGGTGGAATCATCCCTATAGTTATCTCCATTGGTCGTGGCCCGCAAAAAAAATGGTAATCTCAGGGTCTGCATTGACTTGCGCAGTTTGAACAAGGAGATATGGGTTGCTTCCCACCCCTTACCCCGTATCGATGATATTCTTTCCAAATTTGCAGGTTCTAAGTGGTTTTCTAAGATAGATTTATCTTCTGCGTACCATCAGGTTGAGCTGGACGCTTCTTGCAAGCATCTCACTGCTTTTGTTTCTCCCAATGGAACTTTTTAGTTTGATAGGATACCTTTCGGGCTTGCCTCGGCGGCATCCGTGTTTCAGCGTAATATGGAAAAGGTGTTAGAGGGAATTGAGGATACTGTTGTGTTCCAGGATGATATCTTGGTGGCGGGAAAGTGTAAGGCTTCGCATGACAAGAATCTTACCGACGTTTTGAGCAGGTTGCATGAGAAGGGGATTGTTGCCAACAAACCTAAGTGTTTGGTGTAGACTCCATTGAATATCTGGGCCATTGCATCTCCAGTGAAGGAATTCTACTGAGAGAGGGGTTGATTGATGCTATCATTAAGGCTCCATGTCCTAAGTCGAAGGAACAAGTGTCTTCGTTTTTGGGGGTCTGTGAGTTCTATACTAAATTTATCCCCAATGTTGCTGCTAAAACAGTGCATCTACGTGAACTTCTCAAGAGGAGGGTTACCTTTTTGTGGGATCAGGCGTGTCAAAGTGAATTTGATCAGATAAAGCGTGAGCTTGGTGTCTGTGAAATTTTAACCCCTATTGATTCTTCATTACAGTGCATTGTCTCTGTCGATGCCAGTTTGGATGGTTTGGGTGGTATGATTACCCAAATCAAGCAGGTTGTGGAGCACACTGTTGGGTTTGCCTCCCGTTCTTTGCGTCAAAGTGAAAAAAACGACTCCGTTATTGAAAGGGAGACGTGGGCTTGTTGTTGGGCCGTCGAAAGATTCAAGACCTTTTTGTGGGGGAGGACTTTCAAGTTGTTGACAGATCACAAGCCTCTTATTCCCATTTTGAATGGTCTTGTGGTGAAAGAGCATACCCCCAGAATTGCCAGATTAAGTTCTAAATTGCTTGAATACAATTTTTTGGTTGATTATATTTCGGGAGGAAGGAATACTAGAGCTGATTTTCTTTCAAGATCTCCGTTACCTTGTTGTGAGGTGGACTTACCTGGGGGTGACGATGATGAGGAGTTTTTGATTGCAGCTATGGATGTTTGCAGTATTGGTTTTTTCAATGAAAAGGAATGGTTCGATGCTTTGGAATCTGATTATTTACTTAAGAAAGTTAAGGATCATATTGTTCACGGTTGGCCCAAGGATAAACATCTTGATGGTGAGCTCCAACTGTTTTCCAAGATTGCTGATGAACTTTTGCTGGAGGGTGGTGAAATGATTTTGCGTGGTGATAAATTTGTGCCTCCTGATTGTTTGAGGGCTTGCATTGTTAATGCCAGCCATGAGGGTCATCTTGGACAGTCTAGCACCAAATGTAGTATTCGTGCTGCCTATTGGTGGCCTTCCATGGATCGTCAAATCGATGATGCAGTCAGAGGATGTGTTATTTGTTGCTCAAGTGACAAGGTGGTCAAAACTGTAACTCCTCCCACACAAGTTGTGGAACTTCCTAGTGGACCTTGGTTGAAGTTGGCTGTTGATGTTGTTGGACCTTTCAACGCTTTACCTAACAGGTACAAGTTTGCTTTGGTTGTTGCAGACTACGATAGCAAGTGGTGGGAGGTACATTTTATGGTTGATCCCAACACTCAAGAAGTTGTCAGATTTTTTCAGAGTCTTTTTGCCAGGGAGAGTTTCTCTAAAGAATTAGGGTCTGATAACGGGGTGCAATTTGTTTCAAAGGAAATGTCTGATTTTCTTGTCCAATCTGGGATTGTTCATCATCATGTCGCTCTTTATCACCCTCAAGCAAATGGTTTTATTGAGCGCAAGATTCGCATTTTGGTTGAGTGTGTTCAGTGGGCTGTTTCCAACAGGGTGGAGGTTAAAGAAGCTGTGCAGAGCATGTTGTGAACTCATCGCACTACCCCTTGTTTGGCTGTTGGGAAGAGTCCTTTTGAATTGTTGCGTGGGAGAGTTGCCACTTTTGGTATGTGTCCTGCTTGGATGAGGCAGTGGGGTTTGTGTTCTAAGGTTACCACCTCTCGGTCAGGTGTGGGGGGGGTGGTGAGCTGAGCAAGACTCCTATTGAGGTTTTCTCCAAGGGTGCCAAGAATGTGAAGGAATGGTGTTCTAAGGTTCAGGTGGGTGATTGGGTGAAGCATAGCTTCCTCACAAGGTTCCTAAGGGGTTGTCTAAGTTTGGTCCTCCTGTTCGTGTGGATGCAACTTCTCGTTATGCAGTAGGAGTCAACGGCAAGAGTTGGTGGAATCTCTCAAGGATTTACAGGATTCCCAATCAAATCATTCGCCAAATGGGATTGGAAGTCGGATTAGACCATTCTTCAGACAAGTCTGATCATGGTGTTTCCAATTCCAGCGTCTCTGGGAGCTCTTTTCAATCTCCTTTTACGCGGAGAAGTGGTAGAAAGAGAGTTCCACCGAAACACATGAATCTTTGAACATTGTTCATGTTTCTTTTTTTTGTTTTTGCTTAAGTATAATGTATACTTTGTGGTTGTTTGCTATGAAATGTTATTTGCTATGAAATGTGTTTTTCTTGTATCTTTTCGCTTTTGCATTATTCTTCTTTCTTTTTCTTTGTGTTTCTTTTCTTCTTTCTTTGCAGAGTTGTAGTTTTCTTCTGTTCTCTTACGCCTGTGTGGCAAAGAAGGAAGATGTTGTAGTAATGCCTTTACTTGTTTATCACTGTGTTAGCCTAGCTCTATGGTTATGGAATGTTGATGTTCAAACTGCCAGGGACTGTTGGTGATTCCCTGGAAGCTGTGGAGACGAACGGTCAATAAACTCAAGGTTTATCCACTTACCTTGCCTGGTGTGGTCACTTCACAAATCAGTGGACACAGCAACACACAGATACTAGCCGTTCAGTTCAGGCTGACATGATAGCATCTAAACATTTGCACACACGTGCGAATACAACTAACTTGGTGATCCGGGTCGCGCCTGGATTATCAGGATATCCTTACCTCACGTTCAATGAAGGTGAGACAGTTCCAATTGCATACAAATCACATTAATACACAAATGCTGAAATGCGATTTGCGGCAACTGAAAAAATATTGACCACAGTACAGACTGCTGCGGTGAGAGAAAGAGCACTAGCATAGTGGAAACGCATCATCGTTGTATCCCCGGTACCAACTTTAGAAGCTGTTACCAAAGCGAGCATTCCAAATGCGAAAGCATTACATCCACGATGGATAAAATGGGCTAATTCTCTCACTGTAACAGATGTAGATTACAGATATGATTCTACACTAAAAACACAAGCATTCCTGCAGTACGAACAAGAATACCCTCTCTCGAATGAAATCTTGCCTCTAGAGAAATATGAATACATCATTTATACTGATGGATCTGCTCAGCCTGCCATAGGAAGTAAACAGCAATATATCGCTGCATGTGCTATAGTGAAGGGGCGTATGCGTGACGGTAAGTTCCATCCCAGCAATACGGCTACGCAATCTCTTGGAGATTGTACAGCACAGTTGACAGAGCTGAAAGCCCTGATATTATTACTTCAGTAGACAGATCGGGAATTCCCCACACTGATAGTGAGCGATTTGTTTTACTGTGTGCAGTCTTACAATGAATATCTCCATTACTGGGGCCAGAATGGGTTTAGAGATTCCAAGGCTTGCACAATTAAACTTAAATTGTTCTGGGAACAAGTGACAAAGCTGAAAGCATGCCTGCCACGGGCTCAAGTTATTCACATATTGAGTCACCAGCGTGTTGGCATACATGTTGAAGGGAATTCCCTGGCTGATGAAGCCGCCAAAGCGACAGTGCGAACTGCTGCCATTGCTGCAATCACTCGTTCTAGCACAAGGATAGACGGAGACATACTGATAGCTGTCAACGCCTCAAAAAACGGCTCTACCATTCCCAAGGGCTTTCCACTCAAATATTCCTATAAATTACATGCGCAAAATACACTGTATGCTCAAATTCCAGGAGTGGGGGATAGAGTTATACCAAATACTGATCGCAGATTAGGTTTAATTCTAGCTGCACACAAGGGTCTGGGCTCTACACACGCAGAAGTCACTGCTACAGTTTTGTTACTGAAGCCGCGATTCTGGTGGCCAGGGTTGTCCAAGCAAACTAAGGCTTATGTCTTAAAGTGCGACATCTGTCAGCAGATGAAGGGTTCCCCCGTAGCACGGCCACCACAAACCCCATTGCTCATTTCAGACAGACCTCTCGCATGTGTCTACGTGGATCACTGCAGCCCCTTAAATTCGGACGGGGCTTACAAGTACATCTTGGTGGCAGTGGATTCATGCTCTAGATTTCTATGGGTTTGGCCTCAGCACTCGGCTGATGCTCGAACTATTATAAAGGATTTGCGAGTCTTCATCGGGACATACGCAATTGGCATGTTACATTCCGACCATGGCCCTGCTTTTAGCTCAAGGGCTTACAAGGAAGCCATGGAAGGTATGGGCGTGGCCTTGCGGTACTCCTTTCCCTACCATCCCGAGGGAAATTCTATGGTGGAGAGGGAAAAACGGGACCTAAAGCAATCCTTAACAGCAAGGTTATTAGGTGTGGGCAGTAGTTGGGTCAATCACCTATATGGGGTCCAGAGGACACTCAATAATATGCCAAGAAAGTCCTTGGGAGGATGTGCCCCCTATGAGATCCTGTTTGGGGACAAAAATGTGGGTCTATACACACGAACCCCTTATGATCAAAGGGGCAGGGAACAAGAGGCTAAGGGGTAGTCAGGGTAAGCTGGCCTCCGTTAAACATATATCACACAACATGAAGCTACCCTGACAAGATGTCTGATTCCTACGGGGGGTAAAGGCACACTATGCCTGTAACCTATGTGCTGTTGGGCATCTCAAAAAAATGTATGGACTGTCCTCACACACCACCTGGTGTCATGCTTCATCATCGGCAGTCCTCACTCTTTAAAAACCACATTTGATAAAGAGCGGGCCTACACCTGGAGACAGGGAGGCACTTCTATAACTAAGTGGGGGCCCGTGCTAAGAAAGTGAGTGAGTGATGTTAAAAATTGATGCAAATGCTACAAAAAACTTTAATTGCGCAGGATTTGCTCAATGTTAAAACTGTTGAAGGGAACTTGGGGGATTAGAGCCTCATTCCCATTAATGTCGCCAACATGTTTCTGCCTATGTGGCCTGGAGGGTCCAAGGCATTCATCAGGACGTGAAAGAGATGGGCTCCTGTCTAGTCTCTAAGAGACGGGAGGAATTGAGGGACCCCTGTAGTCATACTTACTCCAAGGTGCGTCCCTTGCGATGCTCCTACGATCCGTTCTCTTTGCTTCCCCGCTGGTACTCCCTCAATTCCTCCCTTCCATGGGACATTTCTACCCCTTAACGGGGTTTCTGAAGATTGTAGAGTCTGACAAAGGTCAACCTACCCTCAGTGGACTAGTTTAGTCTCTTAGAGACTAGACAGGAGCCCATCTCTTTCACGTCCTGATGAATGCCTTGGACCCTCCAGGCCACATAGGCAGAAACATGTTGGTGACATTAATGGGAATGGGGCACTAATCCCCCAAGTTCCCTTCAACAGTTTTAAGATTGAGAAAATCCTGTGCAATTAAAGTTTTTTGTAGCATTTGCATCAATTTTTAACATCACTCACTCACTTTCTTAGCAAGGGCCCCCACTTAGTTATAGAAGTACCTCCCTGTCTCCAGGTGTTGGCCCGCTCTTTATCAAATGTGGTTTTTACAGAGCGAGGACTGCCGATGATGAAGCATGACACCAGGTGGTGTGTGAGGACAGTCCATACATTTTTTTGAGATGCCCAACAGCACATAGGTTACAGGCATAGTGTGCCTGTACCCCCGTAGGAATCAGACATCTTGTCAGGGTGGCTTCATGTTGTGTGATATACAAAAATGTGGGTACCTGACCTCGATTGTGCCAGCACAGTGGCGGATGTAAAACCATTTGATTTGAATGATTGTTTGGCTGTTTTCCATGAACTTAATGAATTCCAGGCATTACAAAGCAATGTCCAAGTAAAACGCACCACCACTGAGGAAGTGAAACCAGTTCGGGCAAGACCTGTCTGGGGCCCAAAAGTTGGGGATCTGGTCAGAGAAAATATTGTGGACAAAAAGGAGTTTGGGCCATCCTACAGAACACCTGTACCTGTCCTGGCGGTTCAAGGAACAAGAACAGCACTTCTCCCGCCTCTTGCCGGCCGAAAAGAAAAACAATTTGTCTCCATTGATCTGATCAAACCACACAATGTGGCCTATTCTGAACAGCAGGCTGTGTGGAATCCTGAGTAGCAGCAGATCTCCTCTCGCTACTATACAGGAAGTTCAGATGGAAATACTAATAACATTCCAAGACTTCTCTGCGCAAGATGCCGGAGTAATCAATAACGGAGTACGAATTACACCTGTTGAAATTGAACAACATCCAAATGAAAGTTAAATGCAAATTGCAATTCGGCCCAATAATGAACTTTACATCAACGTGCTTTCAAAAGAAGCAACTGCCAGTTCTACAAACACTGCTGAGCTCCCAAGGATAGATCGAACTGCGTCTGGCTACTTCATCAACTTCGATGACTTTTCTTCAGATCCAAGTGAAGCTGAGCAAATGCCACCCAGTTCTAAGAAAGAACAATTTTGACAATTCTATCTCTGGCTGAAAAAGACTTACCTTGTGTCCCCTGGGTTGCATCTTTGATTTACATTAGGGATCCTGTTCTTGCTAATTTGGATTGGTATAGTAACTGTCTTTTTCCTACTACTGAATGGACATTACCTCCCACAACACTCTGCAGTACAACCTGTGAACTTGGTCTTGAAACCACATACGTCCTCAAACCGTGAAGAAAGAGACTTGTCCCTAGTGAACATTTCAGCAGTTCCAGTACTGAATGGTATAGTTTGGGATAGGGTTTCCTATGATATATTTGGTCCTAACGAAAATTTGAAAATTCCACATGTATTCAAAATTTCGATGAATGATTTCATTACCCCGAGTACACTCTCTGATGATTGGGACATTGAGACTGTAAACACTATGCTTTCAGATCTAGAACAATCTGCTGCATTTTCTTACAGGGAATTGTATGAAAATACATCTGACTATGATAGTATGTTTTGTTACCAGCCCTATGGTCACCACTTTTTGCACAGAGCAAGTGTTCCACGCATTTTAAACACTTACCATCAATGGGAACATTGCCCGACACCACCGAAAGGTAGTTCTGCCACATTCACACAGAAATTTGCATACTTTTCAGGGTTCAATATATCAGACCCAATGTCATACTATTATAAGTTAGTACGGACAAATGGAACTGCGAAGAAAATGATGCTGGCAAACACCAAGCTCATTTATTCACCACCTTTCATCTCCCAACTGTCTATACAAGGTTTCGGCTATTGGAGGGACATGATACACACAAAATCCATCTGGGGGACGAAAGAATGGCAGGTTCAAGGAACAGAGGCTTTATTTAGAGCTTGCCTCATACCATTACAGATAATATTCCTGAACAGAACAGTGCAACAAACTACCTGCGATGGGTTTGTGAAAATTAAAGACCTGAAAAAACCATGCATCCCCTTACCCTTACTAATTGTAGGTATATCGAAGAACACACTGAGAAGTGAGGAAATGCTAAGTGCAATGATACATAATGGTACATACAGTTCTTCATCTCCCAATTGGAACGGATGGTTGGTTTGGCCTATCGACACAAATAGGTGTCAATCAAGATTCAAGGGTACCACCAGTGGGTTTAGTATCCATAGGCTGACCCAGGCTATGTAAACAGTGACGACCCAGGGGTAGTGACTTCTTACAGTTTTGGGAAGTTGTGCCTAGAATGGCTAAAAACCTCAACACTACAACAGGTGAAGCAACACTTGTCCCTTCTAGCTGACAACATGGATCTTGGGGATTTCTTATTAGGTCCCAAGAAACCATGTAAGAAGCGCTTCTTATATGCCATTTACAATGAACTGTGGAAAGTCTCCCAACAGGATCCTGCTGAGAGATTACGTGAAATCGACAGGATTAACTTAGAAAAGGCCTTGGCTGTGGTAGACAATGGTATGACCACACTATCTTCAAGTATTTATTCACTGAGCAACATTGTGTCCTCAGCAATTGACATAATGGAACAAAGATTTGTCTATTCTACAGCATGGGCAATCTCAATTGCGCTCCATTATGTTTTTAAGCTGGACGCTCCAATAACTGCTTTCAGGCCACGTGCCATGGCAATACATTAACAGCACAAATCTGTTCTCAGCTTGCCATCTGACTGATAGACAGTTGACTATGGCACGCAGAGATGCAACATACACTATGCTGCTCATTGAAAAATATGAGAAGTTGCCTTTTACAGTAGCTGAGTCACCGTCTACTGAATGGTTAATTTATGGCTATATCACACTGCCAATAACGACATTTCAGTTCCAATACTGCCTTAGATACATCCAAGCAGGCAGGTATGAAGCGTTGGGTGAAGGGTTCATACAAGAAACCTGGAAGTTACCGTATAGATGTAGGTGCAGAATTAAGGACATTGAAGTTTTCTTAAGTGGTAAAGACTGCAGGAAGGCTTTATGTGGGTCTTTAGTGTGCAAAGAGGTGTCGCTTTATGGAACGTGTAATGCGTCGAAAGTGAACTTATCATGCTACTTGAAAGGCTCCCCAGCTGCCGTGATTCATCCGGTTATTGAATTACTTTCGAATGGAAGTTATTTAGTGCTGAATGATCAAGGCTGTTGTGGAATGACGCCAGGCATCACATATCTAGTCACAGTAAACTTCAGGGTTGTTTGCTGTCAGTATTGTTTTCCCCAGCTTGCACAGTTAGGGAGGCACCAATGTGGCCTTCATTGAATGTTTCCAGTATACAGTTTGATTCGCTGAGCAGACTGAAAGCCATGTTGTCTCAACAAAATGTCAAATGTGGCCTTAACTTCAGCCCGAGAGATTTTTGATCTCCATGTTGCAAGGTCTTCAGCAGGGATACAGGCTCTGGTCCATACAAACTTCCCAATCCATTTAGGAGAAATGGTTCATCTTATCTTTAACATGTCTGATACGAGTGGGATCGTACACTTATTTAAGCAACTTGGATCAGGTCTCTTAACCACCTTTCAGACCATCTTCGGAGTAATTCCAGCCTTCATACACTCCGTACTTGGAAGCGTTTTTGGGGGGCTTCCTTTGGTCCTGCTTTCAGTAGCGGGTATCCTGATTTTAATACTCTTGCGTCACAATGGACGTCGCAATCCCTCACGAAATGGAGAGAAACCTGCTGTAACTACGTTGTCATGATCGCATGATGTTCTACCTGACTGCACCTCGACTGTGAGAGCTGAGTGATCATTGGTTCCTGTCTTTCAGACCGCTCTGTCTAGACTGTGTCCTGCCTGTGTTCCGTTGCCTCTTCTGCGGATTCGGCTGCATGTTGGAGCTGTGTCTGACACCTCCATCGGTTGCGCCGCCCGACATAGAAGCGCTACTGGCGCCTTTGCAGGCCCACATGTGCAGTTGTCCACAGCGTATTCCCATGTTGATGATGGCATATCTAGAGCCTCCAAGGGATGCTTCTGCTCCTGTTGGAAGGGATATCGGCTCTGCTCCAGAAGTACAGGCATTGGCATCAGGCATGCAGGCATCTAATTCTTCCCCGGCGGCTGCCATGGGAACCAGAGTTGACCACCTTTGCTCATTGGTTATGATACTGGAAGTTCTTGAGGGACTGCCATCTGCGGATACGATGTTCAGCGATGTTGAGTCTTCAGCGCAGGATTCTTGAAACAATCTGGCCGCTCCTGTGCTGGGAACCGTTTGACAACTTTTTAAAACATTTACCAAATTGAAGGTCGAACACTGACTTTGTTTTATTTTTCCTTTTCTGCTCTAACTGAGCTTCATGGCTTTCAAGGTGCTCAGTGCAATAATAATAAAACGTATAGGAATAGAGGACCTTTTGAACGCTTCTTTAGGGAAAAATGACTTTCTTTTATGGACATTTTTTCAGGCTTTTAAAATGCTTTTTAGTATGTGTTATGATAAATGATTTTATGCCTTTTTATAGCGTTAGCTTTATCATTACGTAGCTGACCTTGTTGACCTTTTGATGAGGAGTGGGTGTCATGTCATTTAGGATAGTCTCATTGATGTATACCCCATTTTTACATTCATTGTCCCATCCACACGACAATAATGATTCTAAACAGGTGACCTTTTACCTAGTAGCTTTCTCCTGCCTCCTCGACACCAGGCTCCAAGTAATCCCTGTACCTGACGTACATAAACATGTCCCCAGGCACGGCAGATTTATTCTGTATAAGAGTCACCACTTTTTTTTCATCCTTGGCCAACAGCCAGCTGTGTATGATCGCACTTGTTTAGAAAAGCATTGGTGATTGTTTTCAAAACATTTATGATTGTTTTCAAAACATCCATGGTTGTTTTAAAAACATATCGATTCTAGAAAAAACCCTGGCGTGACCACTTTAGTATAAAAGACCCTCACTCCCCCCTACAAATTAGAGGAGAATTCCTTCCAAGCTGAGACGGGGGTCCTGCATGCCGAATCTTCGACACACAGCGGTCTGACATCCCTTGCAGGTTGTCATCCTCGACGCATAGACGGGGTCCTTCGTTCTGAATCATCAGGTGAGGGGCTGGTTCTTCCCTTGGGGTTTCTTGCCTACAGATACACATAGCGATACGCATACACACCTACACCTCCAGGTTAAGCTAGGTACATTTTAGCTAAATACTTAGGGCGCGCATTATAGGAATATGCAAGTGCTACTGTTTTTATCTGAAGTGCTTATGTTCATCTTATTAGCAGTATGGTAGAAATGTATCTACTATTTACGATATTGGTACTAGCAATCTCTTTCATATGCTTCTGTCTCCTGATTTTCGCAGCACATATGTTTTACACCAGATTGTCGCTGGACCAATAAATACTTATTGAAACGTCCTAATTGACAACCTGGGTATTTTCTGAGAGAAAGCAAGCATGAGTGTCTGAGCGAAAAGTACGGTACTGTTTTCCACGATCCCTGAGGAATCAGGGTTGTCATGTTCAGTGGTTGCCAGAGACTACATAAACCACTGTAGAATACAGGGGGTGGGAGTGGCACTGTAGAGCTAGCTGGTCTAATGGGTGACATATCCTGTGGGGGTGTCCGGAAGTGGTTGGGACACCAAGCCCTTAGTTTAGGTCATCCAAAACACGCAGGTCCTGGGCGACTCCTAGGAACTACACAACAACATGCCTTGGGCGATCTATGAGTGTTATTACAATGTATTCATCTACTGATGGGCAGCCAGTCACAAAGTCCCAGAGTATACCCCACACTTCTTTCTCTCTTTGACTCTCTTCTCTTGGACTCAAAGTACCATCTTCACTACCTAATATTTCTAAGCAACCATCGTCTCCTACCATTGAAAATTTGTGGGGATCCTCGTGATGGCTGGATTTCTCTGGAGTTACAGCAGACTTGTTTAACATATCTTGGGCTCCAGGAACCAACATGCCTTTAGCTCCGCTTCACAGCATGATTTCATTGGTGCCTGTTGCGAAGCAGTGTCACTATTTTTCATTTGAGTTTAATGACATGTTAATGTATAAGACGTATATTCATTGCTTACATATATATACATGCAATTTTATATTTAGATTGACTATAATGTGTGATTTTTACATTAACAGTTAACCATAGTTAAAGTGTGTTCACATTAAGTTAGCCATAGTTACTGTAGGCTTTGATGTGAAAGGCTCCATATTTAATTAAATGTTGTATTTACTTTCTCGTTTCAGAAGCCAAGTCCAACTGTGTCCTCGTTAGACTGTATTGTTATTGTAGAGTTATATATGAAAGCCATTTGATGTCACTTTTTAATGATTTGGACAGTATATCCCAGCACCTGTGTGTGAGAGGAGCTGGTAGAGAAGAAATCCTGCCTTGTTGTATATCTATGAAGACCATTGAACAGAAACCGTTCATTGTATGATTAATGAGAAGTGGGCCGACTCTATGCACACCTTAAACATTTAGTTTTGATTGGTTCCTTCTTTTGGAAACTGTGCAGTGTATCTTTTTTGTTGAATTTCATGTTTTAGTTGTGAATCACTACCTTAGTTAGTTAGACTTACTTCTGTGCAGCCTTGAAGGCAGATGTCCCTCTTCCATTTTTGAGGCCCTATGCTCCTTTGATTTCTGCTCATAGAGATACTCTTGAGTGAGCACATTTCTTTCTTTCCTGATTGGAACCTTCAGTTGATTCTACTTTATATAGTATATTTTCTGACACCTGCTGCTTATTAATTCCCCCAACTTTTTGTTTTTTTAAATATTTTTATTGATTTTGTTATGAATAGTGCAAGATGCTCAACAATGAATCAACAACCACAACTGTATTGGAGTGGAAATACATTCGAACAAAGTTGCATAAATAAAGCACATTCTTTAAATTCTTTGTCGGCGATTATTCTGTCTATAAGTAGTATGGTATTAAGCACTGAGTCTGTGATGGGTTAGTGGGGTTGAGTTGGAGGGGGCCCAACTCCCAGGTCTATATCATGGTGTTTCATCCAGGGGTCTGATATTTTACGGAACTTCCTTGGGCAACCTCTGACCTTATATGTGACCTTCTCCGCTGCCATGTAGAGGTCAATCCCTGTTTTCCATTCTCTGAGGGTCAGCTGCTCAGTGCTCCCCAATGTTTGGCCAAATCCCTCTTGGCCACTATCAGACCCAGATTGCTGAAAAGCAGCTTGACTCGAGGAATATTGACCTCTGTCAGTATACCCAATAGGATGTATTTGGGGTCTGCAGGGGTAGTTTTCGCCAGTATCTTATTCAACTCCCCCAGTATGTTGGTCCAATACCCTTGTATCTTAGTACATTCCCATAAAGTGTGTATGAAACATCCTCGCTCTGTGCCACATCGGAGACAATTGGGTGACTCTGCCCTGCCCACTCTATGTAAGCAGGCCCTTTCGTAGTACACCCGATGAAGGATCTTAAATTGAATCAGCCTTAATCTGGATTTGATCGCTCCTTCTCTTGGGTGCATAAGGGCCACAACCCAGTCTGTGTCATCTAGTTCTCCTACATCCTTCTCCCACCTGGCTCTCTTTCAGTAGGTTGTCGGGCACATTATTATTAACTGGTTCGTAAGTCCAAGAGACTGTTTTAGCCTCTATTTTACCCTGAAGCAGTCTCCCCACTAGTGGGGCATATTCGGGTATGTCTGTAGTGTTTAGCTTTTCCACCTCCATGCATGTTTGAGTTGTAGGTATTTAAAATATTGTGTGCCGCTTGGTTGGTGTTACTTTTGTAGTGAGTTAAACGAGATCAGGGTCCCTTCTTCCAGAAGGTCTCCCAACTTGGATATCCTGATTGTGTCCTAGGAAGTGTTTCCCTTTAGTTTCCCTATTTATTTCAGGAGTGTCCCTACCCACAGGGCGGTTCCTCTGGTGACCCTTATTTCCCATCCCATATATTTCCCTGCTCTTGTCCAGGCTTCTATTGTCATCTGTGTCTCGGATAGTAATTTCCGAGATCCGTCCCCCCATACAAGTAGTGTAGGGAGGAGCTGGATTAGAATTGCAATCTCTCCAGTGCATAGGTGGGGTGGTCTATGGGTGTGTGGCACCATTCATTGATCACTACTAAGTGCGTTGCCCCATAATATGCTCGTATGTCTGGAAGGTCTATTCCCCCATTGTACTGATTCCTCTGTAGAGTTTTCAGTGCCACTCTTGGATGTCCCCAATTCATTGAAGGTTTCGGACCTCCCCATCTTTTTTGATTAAGGTTTCTTCTTGCACTTTGTAATAGGTGTTCTGGAGGATGTATAGGAGTGTTGTCAGAGTTATCATTTTGTACATGGTGGCCTTTCCCAGTAGCGTTAGGGGCAGAACCCTCCATCTTTCCACTTCCCTGTGGAACCCCACCAGTACTCTCCGAATATTGCAGTTCAGACTGCTTTACCTGTCTGAGGTCACACATATGCCCAAGCATTGGAATCCTCCTGTGTCTATATGTAGGCACCTTAGGAGGACGAGTTCATCTAGGTTTCTCCCCATCAGGTATAGGCAGGATTTGTCTCAGTTTATCATTATGCAAGCCAACAGCTTCAGCACTATGGCAAACAGTAGGGGGTACAAAGGGCAGCCCTGTCTCGTACCCCTCCCTAAGGGGAATTCCATTGATGTCTCACCCTTCACTCTTACATGTGCCACTGGATTTCGGTATAACAGCTCTACCCAAGTCAAGAATTTAGGTCAGATCCCAAACCTCTTTATGGCCTGTATCCTAAAGGGCCAGTGGACAGCATCAAATGCCTTCTCAGCATCTAATGACAAGAAAATTGTGGGTCTTCCCTCATTCGAACTGTGTCTATCAGGTTGTAGGGTCTGTGAAGGTTGAATCTTGTCAACCTTTTGGGCATAAAGCCCGATTGGTCTTTTGGATCAGAGGGGCCATAATGGCTATTAGCCGCGTGGCCAATATTATTGTCAACACCTTTCTTTCAATGTTCAGAAGCGAAATTGGATGATAGGAACTACATTTGGTGGCAAGTTTCCCTGTTTTATGGATCACCACTTCTGTGGCATGGTTAAGGTCTGGCGGGAGGGTTCCCTCTTTCTTCGCTTTTATATACATTTCAAGCAAGTGTGGTGCCTAAAAGCATTTTTCTTGAAGAACGCAGCTGGTATCTCATTTAGGCCTCGGGTTTTCCCTGTCTTGAGTCTACCGATGGCACCCAGAACCTCAGGGAGTCTTACGTCTTCCTCCAATGTCGCCCTGTCTTCTGATGTTAAGGTTGGGATGGGTACCCCATCCAGAAAGTCCCTTATTTGGGTTTCGTCAGCTAGTGGACAGGCCTTATAGTAGTCTGTGTAATATCTTGCAAATTCTTGAGATATCACTTGAGCTGTGGCATACGTTTCTCCCTTGTCCCAGGTTATGGTATGGATCCATCTTGCCTCAGCCTCTTTTCTACCAAGCCATGCCAGTAATCGTCCCGTTTTGCCGCCCACATCGTATAGCGGGTGTTGTGTGGCAAGAATCTGTACTTTCGCTTCATTATAAGCAAGCACTTGGTACTCCTTGCAGAGTATCGCTGCCTTGGGTAGAGTAGCTTGATCAGTTTCAGTCCCAGGTAGACTTTCTAGCTCTAAGAGGCGTCATATCTAGTGAGTCCATGTCTCACACTTCTCTCTTCCTTTTATGCGCTATGATGTTTTGATCCCTGTCCCTTAGTACTGTTTTGTAAGCCTCCCATAGCGTGACTGCTGACTCTACTGTGTCTTTGTTTTCATTAAAATACAATTCTGTGTCTACTATGAGTTCACAGGAGATTGTCTCATCTCTCAGTTCCCATGCGTTCAACCTCCAACCCATACCGTGTCTACTGCGCCGTGTGCCCAGTGTGATCCAGAGAGGTGAGATGTCGGATAGGCCTCTTGCTAGGTACTCCACTTTTTCTATCCTCCCCACTTCCCCTGCTGGAATAAGAATGTAGTCCAATCTAGAGAACAGCTTATGAGTTCCCAAGAAGTAGGAGTATTTTCGTTCCTCTGGGTGTGAGCTGCGACAAAGGTCGGAAAGTCCCAGGGATTTCAGTAACCTGGCTAGTGGTGTCTCTTTCGTATTTGCTGGGGCTTGGTCTGAGCTATCTATTTCTAGGCTGAGTACATCATTAAAGTCTCCCCCTATTATGTTCATAGAGTAACTGGCTTCTAGCAGTATCCCTGCTACTTTATCCATGGTATGTTTTTGTAGTCTAGGGTGGGCATACACACTAATGAGGGTTACACTTCTTCGTCCTCACTTCCCTTTAACTGGTGCGTGTGACCCAATCGGGTCTATCTAGGATTGTTCAATGTGGAAAGGGGGTGTTTTCCTAATTAGGATGGCAGCCCTCATGCGTCTGTGGTGAATACCATGTGTGCTATTGTTACATAAGCCCGGCTACCCATAAATTTACAGTGAGTGCCTCATAGGCGGGTCTCCTGTAGTAATACTACATCCAGTTTCATTCTACTAATCTAAGCTGCCACAAGCCCACGTTTTATTTTTTTACTTTGCCCGTTCACAATCCAGTGCAATATGGAATAGGTTTTACCTTCTTGCTCTTCTGCCCCACCCCTCTACAAGTAGTATCGAAGTCTGATCGCCATTCCCTACCATCTTTATTTCCTACCATCTCCATTTCTGTGTCTATGTGTACCTCCAATCCACTTTGTATACCACCCTAACGCAAGAACCCCAATAACCAATCTCCCCTCCTCCCTGCCCACCCCACCCCCTCCCGCACTCGACTCCCTGTGTGTCAACGTGACAATTATGTCACGAGTCAGGCATGAGAGATCTGTTGCCCACCCATGCATGTCTTTAACACCCGCCCTACTGCTCAGTAACACAAAATGATTGCTGGTCAATCAAACCTATACCAAGGACCGCAGAAAGGAAAAGGGTTAGGAAAACCAAAGAGAAAAAAGTTAGATAAGAACACACTCCCAACGGTCGTTGAGAGTCTCTGGGGGCAGGGGGGGGGTGTGTTGCGAGGTCAGCTCGGCCTCTGTAGCTCCGAGTTTTGGACTCTGCAATTTATCTCCTTGGGATCCATGCCAGGCTTGTCCTCACTTTTCTCTGCACTGGGGCATGCGACACAGTGTAGTTTCAATTTCGGTGCAATCTGAGATTCATGACATTTTCCCCACTTGTCTCTAGTAGGGGCTTTCTACGGTTGGGCCCAGTCCAGCTATTTCCCCCCTGCGAGGAGTCCCCAGGGGTTTGGAGGTTTGCGACTCGGTATAGGTGTTGAAGTGAGGAGTCTTCCCTCGTTTCCTACTCGTTCGCCCTGAATTACTTTCAGTAGCCTCCGCTCTCCTCTGGTGTGTGTGTAATATCTCCCGACCTCTCAAGCTATTCACTTGCTGGGGTCTCTGGCTGCTCCCCTCTGCTGTTTGCTGTGGTGTTGGACCTGGCCCTTTTTGCAGGGTTATCCCAAAACGTATTGCCTTCCTCCTGTATTTTTCTGACCTGTTTTTGTTGGCTTTAGGACTCTCAGCACTTTACCACTGCTGATCAGTGCTAAAGTGCATGTGCTTTCTTATGTAAACTTGGAAAGATTGATCTACACCTGTTTGGCATTTTTTATTTACCTGTAGGCCCCTTGTACAGTGGTATCCTATATACCCAGGACCTGTAAATTAAATGCTACTAGTGGGCCTGCAGCGCTGCTTGTGCCACCCACAGAAGTAGCCTTTCAAACCTGTCTCAGGCATCTGTCGCTGCATTGTCTGCATGCACAGTTTACTGCAACAGTGACTTGGCATTTAAAGTGCTTGCCAGGTCTGGAACTCCACTTTTACTACATATAGGTCACCCCTAAGGTAGGCCCTAGGTAGCCCTATGGGCAGGGTGCTGTGTAGGTAAAAGTTAGGACATGAGCCTTTGTTATGTGGAATGTATTAGCAGTGACAGACAGCCTATTTGGTTTCTCACTGCTGCGAGGCTGCTCCTCTCAAAGGTTTGCATTGGGAATACCCTGATGTGTGTTTCAGTGGTAATTTCTAATCTGGAAGGAGTGACGTTTCCATGTTTGTCATGTTTGGAATAGTGGAGATAAATCCTGCTTATTGGTGAATGCCAATATTTTATTACTATTTTAGAAATTCCACTTTTAGAAGTGGGCATTTTTGTGTTCTTATGACTCTTTGTGCTTTGCAGCCTGACTCCAATCAATGTCCGCTTTAGACTGACAGGGGCCTGTTTTGTGCAGTCACTCTAGACAGTCACAATGGGAGCTGTGTGGTGACCCACATACCTTGATGGTCTTCCTGGGCTAGAGTGGTGGGAGGAGTTGTCACCTGCACCTGAATAGGGCTGTGCCTGCCTTTCACAATGCTGTCTCTGCCCCCCTGTAGTGTGTCTGGAGCCAGGGCTTGGGATTGAATGGAGGTGTTGTGCACTTCTAAAGTTTGTATTGAAGTTACCTCCACATCAAAGACATTATGAGTATAAGTACAGAGGCTCTGACCCCATGATATTAGACACTGTGTGGGACTTGTAACCAGACGCTGCTGGCTCTACATACTGCACCAGAAAAGACCTCTGGGCTGCCAGGAAGAAACTGCCATTAGGGCTACCTACTTTGTTGTGCTGGCCTGCTGCCTGTTGGGCTGCTGGAGGGACTGCCACTCTGCTAAGGACCTTTAGGTGCTGGAATCCCTGCCTACCGATGCCTGTGTGTCCCCCAAGTGCTCTCCCAGGAGCTCAGTGCATGGTGAGTGCTGTATACTGCTCCTGGCTTTCCTATGTGACTAGGATAATTTCTGGCACTGTTCTGTGGGCTCCCAGCCTGCCGCCTTGGTGAACCTGAAACTCCTGTTGTAGGAAACCATTGTGCTGGGCTAAGTGCACTGTGCTGTTGTCATCTCAAAGCAGAGGGATTTTGTAGGAGCCGTGCAGCCGGCCGAGTAACATGTGGTGAGTGCTGCTCATGACCTGCAGGGAGCACGCGGTGAACGCTCTACTACCTGGAAAGGGCATGTGTCCTTCAGCGTGTGGGCTGCACATGAGCTGCGCTCGGGACCTGCATGTCCCTGGTGCTGTTTCACCTGTCTGAAGTGAGGATTGAGCCGCGTTCAGCAGTTGACGCGTTGCTGCACCATTGGCCTGGGATTCATGATTCAGCCCACTGGAAGGTAGCGTGGTCGAGCGGGGAGAGCGATAGGAAGCATGAGAGCTGCATTTGCGGGCAGCTGTATACCAACACTCTTGTTGTCCTGAAGGAGGAGAGTCCAGCAGGTCTCCCCATTGCGTGTACCATTGTGTATTAGCAGCGGTCCGAGAAGCCCCGGAGGGTTCCGGACATGCTGGGACCCCAGAGCAGTTAATCTCAGGCAGGGGAAGGTTGCGGGGATTTGCCTGGTGCCTGGGGGACTTGGCGAGGTCTCTTCACTGAATTTGTCAGTGTGTGTGCCCCCCTCATTTTCTGAAATGTACCTGGGGGCACTTGCTGGTTGTGGTGAAGGCACGACGGGGAAAACCTTGGCTGAGGTTCCGATCTTGCCGCCGGGACAATTACCACATTCCTGGTAGTAGGAGCCCAGATGTTTCTGGCCCTACACATTGTATTCAGTGCCACATTACCGTATAGTTTCTATGAGGAGCACTGGAGAGTGGTGCTTTATAAGGTTATGGTGATATATATGGTACTGATGTGTTGTTGGGGATACTTGGGTAATTCCATATGTTTTTTATTTATTGCCCTGATTTTATGATTTATGTCATTTTATGCCTTGCCATGATAGGATAACAAGTGTCATTTCAGGATCTGCATATTATGTACAGTGATGATTTTTTTTATGGCGTGTGCAAACATATGTCTTTATTTTATTGCACTTACTGTGATGTTATGACAATTGCCTAACTGACAAAGTGATTATTGATTTATGTGATTGTGGTCTATGTGGTATATAAAATATATGAGATATTTTTATATAACTCTGTGTGGAGCCTCCTTTGTGGTGTATTTATTGTGTCACTGGTGTGTGTGTGTGTGTGCGTGTGTCACGCAAACGCTTTACACATTGCCTCTGGAATAGGCCTGACTGCTCTGCCAAGCTACCAAGGGGAAGAGCAGGGGTTATCTTGGGTGTGTAACTCCCTTACCCTGACTAGAGTGGAAGGTTCTGCCTGTCTTAGGTGCACACCCTAGCCAACCAGACACCCCATTTCTAACCTGTTGGTATCGTCAGGTGAGAGCAAGAACAAGGGGACCCTACTCACTAAGGAACCAGGGTAGGTAAAGTGTTTCCAGAAACAAAGGTTCTTGTGGAATGATACAGTGTATTCTGATATGAACACTATGCGTAATAGCAATGTGAAGGGTTAATGTGTTGTCAGAAGGCAAAGAAACCACCAATACCAATGATTGAGTAAATCACAAATAGATTTTATAATATAGAGCAAAGGAACTGATATATACAAAATCAGAAAATGAAACAAAATGCAAAACAATTGTGCACAGTGTCCCTAGTGAAAACAGGAACCAGAAAATAGTGGTGCTAAATTGTGACAGTATTTTTACAAGGTTTCCACATTCAAAAAGTCGACCATTAAATGTATACAAGTTGAACAGCAGCTATATACAATGTTATGTGCTTGTTAATGGTTCGCTTTTGCTTTGTGTCGACGACGTTTCGACCCTCTGTGCAGTGTGGGGTCTCATCAGGACCTAGGTTTGTAGGGACATCTACGAAGAAAGAAAAATATCAGCATAAGGCCCATATGCCGGCACAAATGCGACTAAAAGGAGAATAATTACATTGTAATTACCTGATGGTGAGGCCGCGCAGCTGCGTGAGGAGTGTGTGCCACACGTGAGTGAAAGAATAGAAAAGAAATACTCACAATGGGACCCAGTCGGGTACTGATTGTGGGAAAAGACAAAGGGAGATAGGAGTTAGAAAAATAGAAAAGTCCTGTCCTGATTGCATGTAGATGACTTTAAGAAATGAGGCGCTTACCCCAATAGTGAGAAGAAGGGAGGGCTGCTCGTCAAGGATAGCACAGCGTTGCGATGAGGAATTGGTACACTATAGCGTCGGTGGGCTACTGGTGTGAAGGGGAACTCTATAAGACACGAGAACGCAATGAATTGTGTGTGTCAACAATGGTCATGAAGGATTCACCAAGTGGTAATAATTACCCGATGGCAATATGAACAGGCGTGCAGGCTCTTGTGTCACCAGATGAGGCGAGGGATATGTATTCCTTTACTTGATAGCCCTAGGGGGGTCAGGGATGCATGATTAGTGTGCATCCTGTAAGGTGCCCGATAGTACAATCGTGCGTGCCTGAAATAGGGGAGGTAGGACTTACCTATAGGGATTAGATAGCCAAAGTGCCACCATCGGTGTAGCCGATATTTTCAAAAAGGTCCTGTGAATGACAGGAACCGGCAAAATTTTACTGACACTCAACTAGGCGGGCGCCAACATAATAGCTAATATTTACAAAAACGGGTCCTGTGGTAGCCAGGAACCGTGATTAATCTAACATTCCGCGTCGTAGCAAGATCAAGCGAAATTGCTATCAAAAGCTCACCTTAAAGGTCAGAGTTCTCCTGGGCTCGGGACGATGCACCGGCGAACAGCAAAGCCGCGTGAGTCAGCTTTGCCCGGGTTCAATAGCAATAAGCGTTTGTCTGAGACGCCTCTAAATACAGTAGGAACCCGCCGAAACCGGAATGGACCACAGGCATCTATGTAGATTGCCGCGAGGTGGTGCCATCCGGTTTTCGGTGAACGATAGAAACCATAGAAGAAAGACCTGAGTAGAAGAAGAGTGAATCAGCTAAGATAAAGGAAAAAGAAAGAAGGAAAGCGTGTGGCATACAATGGGATTGTAAGCCCCAAGGGGCTAAAGTAGACGAATAACAGCCGTGATATTGCAGTTGTAATTTGTAGAAGGAGATGGAAGGCTAAAATCAGTCATAATTCTCTTTTGAGGGAAATCACGTGTTGACTGTAAATAACAAAATGTTATAGTGTTTACAGTTACTCACACATCTGGATTTGCATGTGTTTCTGGGGGCAATATTTTAGACACATGTACTGCCTGGACAGGAAATAGCTCTGACATAGCCAAAGGCGTCCGCCTATGGTATTAATTCAATTAACATACCTTCGTTATGGTGTGGTTTGCCATACATTAGCCACCGAGTTTAATTGAACATATATTCATATTTCATCGTATTTATATATAGTTACATTCCAACATATATCATGTCTGTCTTAAAAATTGCAGACCGAGTACTAATCAAGTTAAGACCGTATTTGTTAAATGGAAACCGGCGATGAACCATGCAGATCTCATGTTTAATTTAACACATGTAAGCTGTGGTCACAGAATTAGTATGGTTCTTGCACTCGCTACACAACAGGAATTAATTGTGTGTATGGGCAGTAATTATGTTATATAAACAATTACAAACCGTAATAAATGATGCGGACACGAATTGTTCTAAGGCAAAGCCCACAGAGGTCAGACAATAATCAGAGTTAAAATTCACAGACCCAATATTGTTGTACCATGATATAATCACAGGGGCTACATGGGTCATATATTCACTATTCATCCTATGTCATGTACATCTTAGAGGTGCATGGTGGAATGAGGACATGTACTAGTGTGCCAGAGTAGTCACAAACCCTTGCCATTCCTCAGCGGAGTTGAGCCCCTCCTCTATAGATTTGGTTCTCTCTATCCAGCGACATTCAAGTCGTTGTAGGATTTGTGAGATGTCTCCACCCCTTTCGGGGATGGTGGCAATATCAATTACTTGCCATTTGATGTCATCTGCAGTGTGATTTTTGTCATCAAAGTGGGAGACCAAGGGGGCATTGGTAACTGATCTACGTATCCGACTCCTGTGTTGTCCAATCCTAGCTTTCACTGGTTGCTGGGTTTGTCCAATGTATGGAAGACCACATGGGCACCATATACAATACACCACGTTGCGCGTATTACAATTGGAAAAGAATTCCAATGTGTGCTTGACATTTGAATGTTCAAATGTTTTGGTGTTAAATGTTAAAGGACATGAAACACAGTTCCCACATTTGTGATGCCCTCTGATTTCTGGTAAACCCCATGTGGACTGTAGTGTGTTGGGTCTGCACGTGTTGGTCTCAGTAGATGATCTAACTAGGTGGTCTTTTATGTTTTTGCCATGTTTGTAGGCAAACATGGGTGTTTCAATACTTGAGTCAATGCTTTTAATAATGTCCCAATTGGTGGTTATAAGGTTGCGGACTTGGCTCGTGTGTGTGCCAAATGTGGTGACACAAATGAGTCTGTCTAGTGACGATTTTTCTTTAGTTTTTAGAAGTTCCTCCCTGGGGCAAAACCAGGCACGTTTCATGGATTTTCTCACCAATCTGTTGGGGTATCCTCTGGTAACTAGCTTAGCTTTCAGTATTTCTGCTTCACACATGCAGTCCTCCTTGAACGTACAATTTCTGCGCAAGCGCAAAAAGATGGGGTAGCCCATCTCATAGGGCCCGTGGATGGTGGCTTGTATAAGAGAGAAGCGTGTTTCTCTCGGTCGGTTTTCTATGTAGGGAAGTATATAACATCCCATTGGCATGATTGATGTTAAGATCCAGGAAGGAAATCGAGGATTTGTGTACAGTAGAAGTGAATGTCA
This sequence comes from Calotriton arnoldi, assembly GCA_963921515.1. Lineage (NCBI taxonomy): Eukaryota > Metazoa > Chordata > Amphibia > Caudata > Salamandridae > Calotriton > Calotriton arnoldi. The sequence goes on from CAWUFW010013537.1 coordinate 93,515, forward strand.
GATATGTCTGAATACTGTTAAGGTACAAAACAAAGTTATTGAAATCTAATTCACTGCCTGACCAAATGAGAAAGATGTCATCAATGTACCGTTTCCAACATTTGATGTTGGCACGGTACATATTGGTAATGTTCAAAGCAAATTTCTGTTCTACATAGTCCATGTATATATTCGCCAAATTAGGCGCAAAAACGGCTCCCATGCTGGTTCCGGAGCACAGTTGGTAGTAATTGCCACCTGACACAAAATAATTTGTTTGTAATGCAATGCGTAGCAGTGATACGACAAAGGAGGTGGGTACTTGAATGGGCCTAGGTCGTGTTTCAAGCAATTTCTCTATTACTTGAATACATTCCTCCTGGGGTATGTTCGTATAAATAGAGGAAATATCAAGAGTCGCTAACCAGTCAGAATCAATATCATACGCCATCCCATCAACCAGGTTGATCATATACATTGTATCTCTCACATACGTTTCCTGTACAGGGACAAAATCTTTAATGAAAAAATCTGTGTATCTCCCAATAGGTTCCAGAATGGACCGACAACCAGACAGAATTGGTCGACCTGGGGGATTGGTGGTACTTTTGTGTATCTTAGGTAATTTGTACAAAACCAGGGTTCTGGGGTTCTCTGCATTAAGGAACTCAAACTCCTTCTTGGTTATGTAACCTTCACTCAGCCCTTCTGTGGTGAGGTGCATTATCTCACTACGAATATCTGGTAATGGGTTGCCACGCAGTTTCTTATAGCAGTGTTCTTCCCCAATTTGTTTGTTTAAGATCTCTGTGTCATAGTCATTACGATCCTGAACTACAATACCGCCCCCTTTGTCAGCTGGTTTCAGGATTATGGAATTGTCACTTTTTAATGCATTTAGTGCCTGACGTTCTTGTAGTGTGATATTGTAAGGTATGTACTGTCTCGTGGTTTTCAATTTATCAAGGCCTTGTAGTACTAGCTTCTCAAACGTAAGCAATTCGGGTGACATCATAGCATTAGTGGGATAAAAGGTGGACGGTGGTCGTAGACCAGTCACTGAGTCTTGTGATATTGGTTCCCTATCTCTGAAGAATAATTTGAGGCGTATCTTTCTAAAAAACTGAAAAATCTCTGCCTTTAGGTTGAAGAAATGTGTTCTTTCTGTTATGACAAAAGACAGGCCTTTGCTCAGGAGTGATATTTCAGAAGATGACATTATGTGATGAGACAAATTGAAAATAGGAATGGTCGTCATGCTACTCATATCTTGGTTCAGTATGGTTGGGGACCCCACTGATAGTGCTTCCGCCGTGTTTGTCGTTCCCCTGGGTACTGGTGCCAGGTCTTCCCTTTGGCTTTCCCTCCTCGATCTAAAAAAGGCTGTCCTGAACGGTAATCTGGTCGGCTGGGACCTGGTTGGGCGTGAGAATCGTCTGATCCTCCTGAGGATTCAGTAAAAAGTAATGGGTTGATTCCTCCTGAACCTCCCCCACGTATTTTGTCTATTCTGATTACCAATCGTGGTATAATAATCGTCCCTTAGATAGGGATACGCTCTTTCTTTGGAAAAATTCTTGATGTCTTTTGTAACCTTATCAGCTTTCTTCTTCAGTTCAAAAGAATTAAAATCATCAATAGTTTTATTCAGTTTATCCAACAATGTTTTTGCCTCTGCAACTCCGTCACCCCCTTGAAGTTCCTTCTCTAGTTCCTCAATTTCTTTAAGTTCTGCCTTGGCATGTTCCAATGCCGTTTCTACACCCAGAACCCTCCAATGGCGTGAACAGGTGAGGCAGGGAGGACGAGCGATTGCTGGACTCTGCGCGGGATTTGGTGTTGAGATTCTGTGCCCCTCTGAGCTATCTAGTCTCCTGTGGCGTATGGATCAGTCCAGAGGAGTCCTGTACTTCTGTTGCACCATTTAGTGACCTGTGTAGGCCTCCGTTATTTCTGGCTCAGGGCAGTCTGCTCGGGACTTCATATCCAGAGCATGTTCTCTCTCTCTTTTTTCTCCACCAAGGGCCCCCGTCACCTCCAATCGGCCTCGTTCCGCCACTCGTAGGGTTTCCTAAAACTGCCTCCATCCAGTATCACTGCTATAGTGTCTCTGGGGGGGTCTCCCTTGTTATGGCTCTGTGGCCGTTAGGTCTTCGCAGACAGTCAGTACCCTGGGGGAGTCACCGGGCACACCACGCTGGGGCAGCCAAGGCACCTGCCATCGTCAGCCCACTCATCCGTTCTTCACCTGTGCCTCGACTGAGTGCGCTTGCTGTCGCAGCCCGGCCTCAGCCGCGGCTCGCCAACGTGGCCTGATGTTCTCCCAGCTCGCGTCTCCCCTTTCCTTCTGCCCAGGACGTAGGGGCTTCCGGCATGTCCTCCGGGCCTCTAATCCCTCCAGAGCCCCCGGTAACCAGGTCTGGGTCCCTCACTTGCGGTTTGCTGGAGCGGGGTTCCTTCTCTAGCCCTCTCCGGGCAGTCTCGGTCACGCCAGTCGGGGAGGATGAGGTGGGTGCTGACCCTGATGCTGGTCAGATCTTCCTGTTCTTGTTCCACTCAGCCCCTGCCCCATGGTCGATCAGGGGTGTTACTTAACCCATGCGGGTAGGGGGGTCCACAGTTCTCAGGGTCCCCTGCCTCGTATGGTTCAGTTGCAACTCAAGGTCTCTGCTCTGCTTCTCACACCGCCATTGTGAGCGAGTCACCTCAGCGTGTGACTAGTGGGATGTTACCTTGATTATGGCATCTCTAGAGATTTCAGATTGTCTGGTTGTCAGCTCCCTTTGTTTCCCCCACTCTACGTTGTATTTACAGGGTGGGATGATATGCTAAAAGCAGGATTAAGGCAGGATTATGGTTGAGCCGGCGAAGCCGACACAGAAGGCTACTAATCGGCCATCTTGCTGGTCACGCCCCCAAATTCCCCCAACTTTACCCAAAAATTTGGTTTAGCATCAGGGAGTTTCTCTTCAGGGGAACCAAATTCTTTAGGATTCGCCTACTCTATCTTTAAATAACTTGACTTTGCATTTGCTATTTTACCTGCCTGGACTATATTCACATATGCTGTAATCAGGTGATTATTGACTTATGACTAAACTGATTGATTTGAGTTTGTAACTTTACTAATTTGTTAATAGCATCTTCATGGTTTGCAAATCTACTACTCTCTGTCATTACTGTGGGGTAAAAGGTGCTTCACTGTCATTGACATGTTATTGAACTGTTGATGATGAGCCTCAATTGAACACAAAGATCTATCCTTTGAGTATAGCTGAAGCCTGAACATTTGCACTATATTTTGCACAGTGAAAACACGTTCCTTTGCCCTCCATCACCTAGGATGGGATTCTATCTGCTTACTTCCTTTCCCTCCACTCTAGCCAATCTGATCTTGTTCTTTTTTTCTAAGTGCCTTTCTTACTGGGTTATTAACATTTACCACTCAGCCTTTGCAGCTCATTTTCCTCTTCGTACTTCTTTTTCCTTGGCTAGGGACAATCCTGCTTGCTCCTTTTAACCAGGTATTCATCTCAAGAGGTCTTCTCTCCCTCGTTATTCCTCCACCTGAGATGTGTTCCAGATTCTTTCCTTTCTGTCTGACAAGTCTCCAAACCCCTTGCTCTCCCTTTAAATATTTCTCCACCCTCACACAAAAAAAACATCAGGATCTTTTTTTCAGACGAACTGTTCATTACTTTTAAGATCCCTTATAATGGCACCACCCTCTCCTGCTAGGCTGAAGTGAAAAGGTCTGCACCCGAAGTTAAAACTTGCTCCTTTGGAGCTATGGCTTCAAAGGCTTTTTTGCCTGGCTCAAGATTGGAGTACATTCTTAAGTCTGCATATTGGTCTTATGCAGCAACCTTCTATCTGAAGCCAGCCAACCAAGTAATTTCCAGGTTTTAAACTTGTATATTGTGCTGCCTCATTTTCCTGTTATAAAATGGGAACTTTACCAGCTTCAGTGAAGATGATATTCTAAGATTCTTAGTTTTGGAGAAACTGTTCTTAGATTGGGATTAGCCAATCAGCTGGTTCAGAAGCATTCTCATCCCTTCTCTATAACAATTCCAGCAGAGAGCCCCAAAGTGTCAACTCTTGAAAACAAAGGATTTCCCAGTGGTAAACTACAGTAGACTAAGCTTATCCTCGAGGGCCCACCTTTTTCATAGGGAATTGTAAAATGGGAAATGTTGCATTACATAATTCTCTTTAGGCAGCAATTATTGTTTCACCTTTCCCCAGTCATAAAGTAGTAAGATATGCAAGAGAGTGATAGAATTCTCCTTGAACATACACTTCCATCTGTTTGTCCACTGATATGAAGACAATGAACTAGAAAGAGTGAAATGGAAACACTGAATGTAATGTACCAGTATGGACCAACTGATACTTAGAACATACCCACATGCATGTGCACACACATGCACATGCAAAACTACATACATAGTTTACAGTTACAGGGGAAAATTCCAGTTTGTAGCTGGTTGCCAATCTGTAAGGGGAAACACTACCAATTATTGCCACTTATTATTGATCCCTGAATAACAGCCAAACGTTTTAAGGATTGATAGAGTTTTCCGGACTGATTGATCCAGATCAGCACGATGTAGTAATATGTCATCTGAATAGAGGGAAATCACACCTTCCCAATCTGGGTCCCATTGGAGATCATGGAAAAAGGCATGCACATGTATCCTGTTTGCCAGAAGTTCTAGTGCCAGTGCAAAATGCATCCATGCCTTGTCCCTCTATTAAGCCTGAATTCCCCTGAGAGAGTCGCATTAACCTTAACTGTAGCTGTCGGATTGGTGTATAACAATATGATGCATGACAGTAAAGAGAGAAAAAAGCTCATGTTCTCGAGTATTGCCATCAAATAGGGCCATTCGAATTGAATGCGTGTCAGCATCTAGTGCTAAGAATAATGCCGGCTCTCGACTTATGTTATCACGTGCCAGACAACCAAACAGTCTCCAAAGATTGTGTCTTTTTGACCTGTGGGGCATCAAACCATGATCATCATCTGACTAAGGTGATTTGTCACACCTTTGTCAAAATTTTCGTCTCCACATTTAAGATGGACATCAACCTGTAAGAGGCACAATCCTCTGGCTGCTTCCCCTTTTGTAAGAATAAATACAATAGTCACTGTTCTGAAGTCACACAACAGCCTGCCTTCCCTCTTGGCCTGATATAACATGTTTTAGATTGATTAAAATACATTCACCCTCCAGAATTTGAAAAGCTTGGTGGTAGGCCATTGGGTTCTGGGGATTTTTTGCTCTTGAGTTGTTTCAGTACCTCCATGATCTCTACCTAATCCTTTCTCCCATCCAAAAGCGTCCCACCCTTTCTAGAGAGGGCAGCGGCAGGAATATCCCATATAAACTCCCTAAGCTTCTCCGAGGGTTACATAAATCATACATCATTATATAGTTTGCACAGGAATGTCATGAAGACCCAGGCAATCTCCTCTGCAGCCTCTGCCCTTCCATGTACTCTATATGCACACGATTGACCTACAGTTGGCCTTCTTTTCTTTGCGCCAACCATGCCAATAGTTTTCCAACCTTGTTCCTTACCTCAATGAGTTTGCCTTGTTTCACTCTCAAGTGTGTCTATTATTCCCTCGTTATCAGATGTTGATAGTCTTCTCTCACGAGTTTAATACAGTGGGATAACTCAGAACTTAGTGTTGTTATGTAGTTTGTCTCCCATTTATCTATCTGGGCTTCCAGAACCTTTTCTCTCTCTCTCGCTCCCTGTTCTTGTCAGAAACGTGCTATAAGGTGGCTTCATACTGTCGTACGGTTCCTACTTTCTCAATAAGACAGTGCGTTTAGGCAAAATAAGCTTCAAAACTATGTGGGACTGAGTCTGCTCATACCATTAGTATATGTTGACTTAATTCCTGACTAGCTCACAGTGTGCCATCTGGGCCCCTAAACTGACAGCGCACCAGTTGGTGTCTGCAACCTCAGAACAAGACAACCCTAATTCCCCCAAGGAAATCATGGAAACAGATCCTCCCCTTTCGTTAGTAGCTCAGGAATACACAAATTGGCATTTCAAACATTTATTAAAGCAGTTGTAATCTTGTGTAAAATATGTGTACAAAACAATGTTACCAACGTTACAAGAATGGTGAACAGAATGAACAATTCAACCATTGTGCATTTGCATTGGATGATATGAATACATATAATTCCACTCCTACCTATTACTGCCTATCCTATAAAGCATAGGTTGTGCGGGTTCTGCAGAATACATTAGGGTGGTCTAACTCTCTGTTTGCCTGCAGGTGTGTGTCATCTGGCAGCCAGCCTTGGCGTAGAACAGGCTGCCGTCCTCTTCAGGATGGTTATGGAATTCAGCTGGGCTAGAATTCAGGCATGGGGTGACCTTCGACAATCTATTGAGATGCTCCTCTGCCTAAACAGAGCCCGGAGAGTGCGCCTCCCTGCCCTCCAGCCCTTTGTCATCAGTGATGTCATCAATGAAGTTGTTTGACATGTCAAGAGTGAAGAAATAGGTAAGGTTGGAAGCAGTACATGGAGGGGGCACAAGTTATAGGTCACTTAGTAAATTATAACTGGTTAATTTCCGTGTTTTTATTGTTTTTTAAGCATTGGTTTTTACATTATTGGAGTATTTAACTATATCATCACTCTTTGAATGAATATATATGTACACAGTGTTGTCATCAATGTTGTTATTCAAATGTTTCAGTGATGTTATCAATGATGTCATTGATTGTCATGAGGGGTGTATTATGCGAGGTAATTAGCAGTGCATGGCAAGGGTGCCAGTTATAGTTACTTGAGATCACTATAATTGGGGAAATTCAGTGTTTTTTTTTTGCACCCTTAAAACAGCATGTTTTAAATGAAATCTTCACCTAACTATAACTTAGGTTTAACCTTTATTTTTTTCAGTAAATTTCTAGTTTTTTTTGTAAAATTACAGTGTAAAGTAAACCCCTGACGCCATTAGCCTTGTGCGGTTGGGGGGGGAAGGGGGGTTGGTGGCAGGGCCTGCAGTCAACATCCCACGGGTAGCCTACAAGAATACAATAATTCATACAATGCAATGTTTATAAATGTTGATTGCTGAGAAAAGTGTTTAATAAAGTGTTATATTGCATGGGATTCTGTAATCTCTGTATACACAACAGTCTCTGATTTCTTTGTATTCGGCGACTTGTGACACACCCAGTCACCGATTATAAAGAAAACACGTCAGAGCTCAACTATTGTAAGTTATTACAGTTGAGTTCTGATGTCACAATTCCTGCTGCCAGTGATGTCATAAATGATATCATAGAACATGTTATGAGTGATGTAATATGTGAAGTCATAAGCAGTTCAGGGCCGGGGTGCAGGTTATAGCTAACTCTGCTAACTCAAACTAGTGAATTTCCAACTTCATTTTTTAAACAAAACCAGATCTTTTTTTTATTACACCTAACTATAACATGCCTTTAACCTTTATTTTTTTTAGTGAATTTCTAAGATCTATTTTTAAACAAAAACAGATCTTTTTATCACACCTAACTATAACATTACTTTAACCTTTGGTTTTTTTAGGGAACTTCTAGTTTTTTTTTAACATATTTTTGTCATATGAAAAGCCAACCTCCCACAGGCAGCCAACCACCTGCTGCTCCATGGCATTTTGTCTCATGCAGCATGGGGTTGGGGGCATGGTGTGGCTTGCAACCAGTCCCTAAGTCCAGCAAACCCTAGGCAGCCTCCTGGAGGCAACCAAACCCCATGCCGCACACTGCTTCGGATGGTGCATGGCATGGGGTTAGTCGCAGGGCTTGTCTCACAGCCAGGCCGTGCATCCAACTTCCTGAAGGCAGTCAACCTCACGCTGCACAGAGCCTTTGGAATGAGCAGCGGGATGTTGGTTATGGCTTGACTTGCCGCCAGGCTTTGTGAATAAACCCCCAACATGCTGCCAACCCTGCACCGTGCACAGCCTTCGGCCCGGAGGACTCCATCCCCTGTGGACTAAAACATATATGTTAAGGGAAGGGAGTGTGCAGCCCCACTCCTCGACCCTTAAATGGCCCCGGGGACTCTATCCCCCGTGGGCCAGTTCCAATAAAAAAGGAAGTGGGTCAAATACAATTAAACAGGGGAGGAGGACATGGAGCCCATTCCTTGAGCCTTTATTAGACCCCGGAGACCTTATCTCCTGGGGCCAAATATAATAAAAAGGGGAGGGGGCCCACGCAGCTCCCCTCCCCAAGCCATCCCAGGCCCCGGGGACCCCAGCCCTGGGGCCAATCCAAATAAAAAGATGAGGGTCCTCTTGTCCCCCCTCACCGAGCCTCATTTGTCCCTGGGTAACCCATCTCCCAGGGGTGTATTTATTTTAAAAGGAGAGGGGGCCATGCTGTCCCCCTCCCGGGTCCTTCTTGGCTCCTGGAGACCCAATCCCTCAGGGCTGTATCTATTTTAAAAGGGGATGGAGGCCACGAGGGCCCCCTCCCTGAGCCTTATTAGGCTCTGGGGAGCCCATCCCCTAGGGCCATATTTATTTTAAAGGGGAGGAAGGTGGCGTGGTCCCCCTCCCTGAGGATTATTATGGCCCTGGGGACCCTGTCCCACGGGACCTTCCTTTAATATAGGTGTGTTCCTCAGTACCAACCTGGGGCACCCACCAACACCATATTGGGGGCCACGAGGGGGGAGCCCCGTGGTCCCAGCTGGCTCCCCACATGGCGCAGGAACTGGCATTGCTCCGGCTATTTATGTTGCTCCCTCCAGGTGGGAGCAATCTGTTGTTCGGTTTCCCTGGCTGCATCAGTGCTGGCAGGGAAACAGTCCACTCCCAGTCAGCGAGAGTATTTGTAAAGCTCCCAAGCACTGGGAGCAGACTTTGTGTTTGCTCCCGTTTGGCATGAGATTTGAAAATAATCCCGCCAGATGAGAGCAAACACATTTCCCTGCTCTCGCGGACAGGGAAACTACAATCAATCAATCAATCAATCAGTAGTTGTAGAGCATGACATATCACCAATGAGGGTATCCAGGTGCTGGCTTGATGGGCTTAGTCGAAAAGCCCGGTCTTGAGTCTCTTCCTGAAATCCGTCAGCGAGGGAGATGTCTGGAGGTGGAGAGGGAGGGCGTTCCAGGACTTGGCGGCGAGGTGGGAGAAGGAGCAGCCTCTGCTGTGGTTACAGCTGATGCGCAGTGTCTGTGCAAGGGTGAGGGAGGTGGAGCGTAGGTTTCTGGATGTTTGGTGGAAGTTCAGGTGGTGGTTCATGTATGCTGGTCCTTGGTCATGGAGATCTTTGTAGGTGTATGGCTCCCCGAGACATAGAAAGTGAGCCAACACTGGGAGTTCGGGTCTCTGGGACTAATAAAGGCTCAGGAAAGAAGGCAGCGCATCCCCCATAACCTTTTGTTGGGAGTGACGGCCCTGAGGGATTGGATCCCCAGGGCCGAATATGGCTTGGGAGGGGGGCCACGCACCTCCATCCCCTAAATCAAGACATTGGCCTCGGGGGTTGAGGTCCACATGGCCTAATATGGCTTGGGAAGGGGGTCCATGTGCCCCCTCCCATTAATTAAGACATTAGGACCCAGGTCAGCGGGGCCCCGGGGCCAAAAACCCTGATTGGGGATCGGGGGTGGTCAGTGCCCCCCTCCCCATATTAAATAGATTGGGCCCTGGGGGATGGGTCCCTAGGGCTGAAAATATATTAGATAGGAAGGCTGTGTGGCCACTCCCCTTAAATATTATACTTGGCCCCAGGGGATTGGGTCCCTGGGAACAAAAATGGGCAAGGGGAGGGCGGCCCTTCTCACGCCCCTCCCCATACATTTAAAAAATGGTGGCTTTTTTTAATTTCCTCTGGGTCCCAGCTACAGGGCCTAGTTGGGCCGAGAATCCCTACTCTGCCGCCTTATATTTTATTTTGCTTTTTTACTTCAGGACAGGGGACTAAGTTCCAGAGTCTTGTAATGGCTGCCAGCAACATTTTTCTCATATTGCTGGCAGCCAATCGGAGCGCTCACTCCCGTGGGAGTCTGGCTCTGGCCAGAGCAAAGTGGCCCAGCGGAAAAAAGCTTTCTGGGCCAATCAGAATGATCCATTTTATAAAAATTAGGTTCGAGGGATTCTCGTGAGAATACTTTGAACCAGCCGTCCAGATATCCAAATAGTTGTAAACCTTAATATCTCAAAAACCACTGAGCGGATTCACACCGAATCAGAAAAAGCAAGCTTTCTGGACCAAGATCTAGCTTCCTGCTAAATTTGGCATAATTCTTTTCAGTAGCTTTTGTAGTAGCGCTATTTATGGAAAATACATGGATATTTTGCATTTTAGGACCCCTCCCCTTTTTTCAACCCCTACTTGATAGATCTCCACAAAACTTTCCAAGCACAAACTAAGCACAAAGAGCACTTTTTGGGTTAGTTTTTGTAAAGATTCATCAAACCGCATCAAAGTTATTAGCAAATCAAAAAAGGCATTTCCTATGGTAAGGCTGACCTAACAATAACTACCCAGTGGCGACTGCTATTAGGTAATATCTCACCATGATCGATGTGGAGTAGTTATAGTAAATCTATACCTACGTACATGAACTTACCTTATTACTTTAATCTTTGAGGTCGACTCTCTGGCTATGATGTATTGGTAGCATGATATTTAAAAGTCGATTTTCCAGTAGTATACCAAAACAGTTTTATGTTTATTGACTACAATAAACATGTGTGAGCTATCCTTCCAGCTGCCTCCAACAGTGTTGAAAGCGTCACAAAATACACAGAAAGAGCAGTGCTTGTTAGATTTCGCGACCCAAAAGCTCTTGTTGATATTTTGTGTGAAGGCTCCATCAGCAGCAGCAAACTAGGCAAAGATTCACAACAGTATAACTGTCAACTGGACACATGGAATGAGCAGTGAGCCCTAAGGCAAGCGAGGTAAATGTGGGGACCCCCTATGCCCATGGCTGGCTTCAGAGGAGGGGAGGGGTGTGGGACCTCCCACACAAGGAATGGAAGTGCTCACCCACCCCAGGGAGCAGCAATGTTTTGCTTATTGAATACTGGCCACTGCCCTGCTGCCTGCAGTGGGGTCGGAACTGCCATTCCTTGGACTGGGCATGCACCCCTGGCCCTCAATTGAAGCTGGGAGTTCCTTTACCACCAAATGTATAATAAACAAGGAACCATAACTGGAGTTCACGCCCATGAGCCTCCATGCGACTATACATGATGTACTAATAATATCTACGCCCCAGTGATATATGACACCATCAACTAGCCTTTTACCAAATCGTACATTGAAATTTGGAATTTGTAGTTTCACTTTTAACATGGCATTTTACATGGCATTTAAAAGGGAGGATATGTGGCCTTTTGGCTAGAGCTGCAAAATGCTGCACACATGCAAAGAGGGAATAAAGATGAGAAATAAAGATCTTTCTCCTCTTTAGGTGAGCCTCAAGGCTTTTTCTTACAAAGCCAAGTAAATACGAAAAAGGACTTTTCGTCGGGCTGCGTCAATAAAATGACACAACCCCGGTGCAAAATCTTTGTGAATCTGGGCCTTAATCTCTATGGGGCATATTTACGTTCCCTGGTGCATCCCTGCATATCAGCAGGGATGCGCCAGGGAAAATGCGTCACGCAAGTTTACCCTTGCGCCACGTCCGATGCGCCGCATTTACAATGCGGCGCATCGTGCGCAAGGATAAGCAGATGCGTGACGCATCTGCCGGCGGAAGGTTGGCGCAGTGCTGAAGTTGTGTCGCAAGCGCGACGCAACTCCAGCACTGTTCCAACCTTCCCTATCCCTAACATGGTGCGTCAATCCTTACGCCGGCTTGAAGCAGGCGTAAGGATTTGACGCACCAGCGCTCGAAAAAGTGACTGCGTGAAATCTTGTAGATTTCACTACGTCACTTTTCCGAGGTGTTCCTGCGCCGGAACGCCCCCCCCTGCGCCGGTACGCCCACATGAAACCTGACGCAGGGGTTTACTACGTGACGCATCTCCCTAGATGCGTCACGTTGTAAATATAGAGCAACGCGGCGCATGGTTTGCGTCGCCGCTGCGTCACATGCGTGACGCAACGGCGGCGCAAAAATGGCGCAAGGGGCTTGTAAATATGCCCCCTATGTGCCTTTAAAAAGTATGCAATTTAATTGTATATTTCCCACTCGATGTACATGTACACGATCTTGAGCTTGCCCGACAGACCACATAATGCTACTTTCTAAAACGTATATTATGAAAATAGCTAAAACGAGAAGACCTATATAGGATAGGTCACTTGCCATTTGTGTGGAACTAACACAGGTGACCTTTGCTATGAACAGTATCACTTCACATTCAGCTACTTTTAAACCTCTAGAGTTCCAGGTCGGGACTTTTTTTCAGCTACATAGGAAACTGAATTTGTTGGCTGGCATTCCTGAAAATTATGACAACTATGCGAGGATAATAACCGGGCCCTCCAGCTGTTAGCAATGTCATGCCTACCGAACCCGGACTTGCCTATGGAGTTTATGAATAGGATTAGTCTTTGATGGAATCCTTAACTTCACTTGCCACTTCAAACATGGAGCACACTGCATCTGGCTGCAAGCCCTCTCTTCCCCTCAGCAGGTGATGTCAGAAGCTGTTCGATGTCATCGCTGCCACAGAAAAGCAAGCTACATCAAAGGTCGCCCTGACATTTATTGATGTGTGCAGCAGATAGACAGAGACAGATACTGAGTCAGTTATGCAGTCAAATCAATTAAAATCAAAGCACGCTGTATTCAGTTCTTAGCATAAAAGCCATAAAAGCACATTACAACAACAATACTATAAAAATGTACAAGCACAAACAATAAGCCACACACATAAAATACGTATTTATAAAAAGAAGTAAATATCCAGGCTCATAAAAAACCATCATTAATTAAGTCAATCACAGGTTTTCCACAATCTCATGGCGGCTTTTAAAAACATACACATTAAAAATGACTTCTTCAGGTAGCAGTTGTAAATTCAAGAGAGCGGGACGCACTTGAAGGAAGTTCAGTTTTTATGCAGTCAGTTTAGAGCTATGATCCAACAGCGGATATGTACAGGGCCAAATCACATAGGAACCCCTATACCACTAGTAGCGGGGTTACAGTAATTTGTGTGAGTTAAGCAGGAAATATTGGATGCCAGAATAAAATGTAGGCTGCAGTAGCACCTGCGCGCCTACTATCAATGAAACAAGGGGCACGGTCGAGTTCTCACCCCGTATTGTGATAATCGAGCAAATGCCCTCCTAATGTGCGTTCTTCCACGTAAGATGGGGCACCAACTGTAGTTTTTAGCGGGGAGGCCTTGCTGGGTCCCCTGCATGTAGGATTACCAAAGGCAGCTGTCCACAAACATGCAGTGCAGCTGCTAATTAAGCACAGCCTCTCTTCTTTTTAAAAAGGGTGCTGGGTTGCCGGCGAAGGAAAGCGGTGCATCCATTTCAGCAGCCACAGTACCTTTTCATGCGAGGAAGGTGGGTTCGGCTTCTCCAGCCGTGTGGGGCCGTGTGGGCTTCCGCAGGGTCCAGCATTCCTGCAAGTCCTTCGGACTTGTGGGCGTCAGTGAGGCTGAAGACGGGACTCAGCTTCTCAGAGGTGTGCTCCCTTGTGTTACCTAGAGTTGCTGGGCGATGCCTCAGCGATCCAAAGCAGGGATGACTTCGGCACTGAGGCGCTGGTTCGCACACCGGGGGGTGATTGCAATCAGGGCAAGGTGTGGCTCATAGACTCTGTGTGCACAAGCTATGCAGCGTGAGTCATGAGCGAGACATGCCAGTTCCTGGGCAATACCGCAGCTCACAAATAATACCCCTCAACACACAGGGGGTCCAGTCAGGTTCACTTAGCGGCGCTGCGGCGTCAGTTCCCACAACTTAGTACAGCTGGTCCTGTAGAAAGCAACAGCACAGTGCTGGACATTTGTAAACTGCTGAACTGATTGTCCTACGGCAGAGGTAGCCAGGGGAATCTTGTATGTCCCTGAGATTCCCAACAACAGGGGGACGCCAGCATGCCCTTGGAGAACACTCTTGGTGGGGCACACGCAGGAAGCAGGCCAGTGCATACGGCAGATTACAAGGTAGCAGTCTCTCCAACAGTCCAACAGGCAGCAGGCCAGCACAATAAGCAAATAGTTCGAATGGTGGCCCCTCCTGAAGGAAACATCCTTCACCATGCAGTCATTATAATGATATTCCTTTACAACGCAGTCACTACCCGAGTGCAACATTACCATGCATTCCTTTACCACACAAGTCATTGCAATGACTTGCTTTAGGGGGCGCGCTGTTGGAATGGTGTTGGATTTTAAGTCCAACACCTTCCCTACTGTTGCATAGACTGGTGTTGAAATAGTAAGTTATACTATTCCAAAATCCAGCGCCCCCCGAAGGCTAGTCTTTGTAACGACTTGCGTGGTAACACCACAGTCAGGGTAGAGAATGCATTGTAAAGGCATGCGTGGTAAATGCATGCTGGGTTCCATCATACATCCCCCTCCTGTCTTTGTTCAAGGGGGAACTTCAAAGGGAACCTTTAGAAGTGTGCAAAAATCCCTTTCAACCCAGCCCTGGCTCCAGACATCAGTGGGGGGGTAAATCAGCCCTTCGTGTGAGGGCAGGACACAGCCTATTCAGTTGTAAAGCGTGAACATCCTCTCCCTCTCCCAGCCCAGGAAGACCATCAGTATGCAGATAAATACAGATGTATCCCTGTCACACCCAACCCTTCCTGTGTGATGGCTGCCTGGAAAGAATGCACAAAGTGTAGCTGTCACCAAGGCCCAGATGTGGACTGGAGTCAAGCTGCAAAGCACAAAGAGTCATAAGCACAAAGAAATGCCCACTTTCTAAAAGTGGCATTTCTAAAATAGTAAGGCAACATCCAACTGCAACAGTAAGCAGGATTTATCACTACCATTCTAAACATACCAAACATGACAATACCACTCCTTTCAGATCAGGAATTACCATTTCAAAATATATAAGGGAGGGGGTGCTAGTGAGCCTGCGGCAAGATGGTCGCACTTTAGTGCAGCTCCGCCCGCCGGAGACGACTATCCGTCTAAAATCACAGCATCAAATCGCCATCCACACTGCAGAACGAGGGCTAACTAATAGGATTGTGGCTGGGCTACCGAAATTCTGGATTTGCAGCTCCACGGGTCCGTTTATGCCCAATAACTGAACGCCTGGTGGGCCTGCGGGAGATGGTGATACGGCGCGGGCTCTAGGAAGTGATGCTAGAACAGATGCCCTGGTTGTGTGGTTTGTCTGCTGGCCATCTCTGAGTGCCTGGGATCTAGTACATTGGGAGACTACTGCTGCCACAACCACGATGCTGAGCTGCTGCGGACAGCCATGCAGCCTAGACCCGGCTTGATGCAGTGCCGCATCCACGTCTATGTACACTGGGGTTTGGCCCTGTGGCGCTGCTCGCCTGGAGGCTGCTGAAACCAGGGCCACAGCTGGTGACTCGGTAACCGTGACCTCGGTGTCTGACTGGGATGGGCCAGAGACTGCTGAAGATTGTGTTGGTGAGGAAGCCCAGGCAGTGGAGTAGAGGATGTGCTGCTGTGCTTGGACGCTGCCGGGAGCCGGGAAGGCCCACGTGGCACCCATGTGAGGGCAGACTGGTTTGTGGCACACTGCTTGGCTGTGTTAAATCCTGCTTGGGCCTCGAAAGGCTAACGGATGAGTACTAACCTCGGCTGCCCATAAATAGTGGCATAGATGGCTCCTGGGGCCTGGTTGACAAGGGAAGTCTGAGTACCGCCTGATCTGGCTGTGGATGGGGCCTGGCTGAGGCCTGCTGGCCTTTGCCGCCTGAAGAGAACTTTTGCTGCTTGAAGTGACCTGTGGCTGGCAGCCGTGTGTACTTACCCCCCCTGCAGTGGAATCTCTCACTGTGCTCATTTACAGAGTTGCAACTGTTTGGCAGAGTGGCAGATATATGAAGAAGCAGCCTGGGATGTGGTGAGGCAGGAGAGCGCTTGGGCCTAGGTGGTGGTTGTAGCACCAAGTGGGCTGGCTTTGAGTCACAGTTTCAGAAACACTTGCCAGGACATTGAGAGACTGTAGTTGGCAGTTGTACTGCAGCTGGATATCAAAACATTCCACGCAGAAAATACACATCCCATAGTTGAGTCTTGGGCCACCTTATTATCGGGCCGTCCTTGGAGCGGCAGCTTGAGAGACTGTCTACATGGACAAGATGGACAAGGAACAATCTCGCCTCACCTTTGAGTCTTGACATGTCTCCAAGCAGCAGTACGCACACTTGGACTTGGAGCTGGAGCCCCTGCCACCTGGGACTCCCCTTCTGGAAACTACATTGCTCACTATGCAACAGAGCCTCCAATCCATTGATGGTAAAATTGACACATTAACTCTTTAAATGGATCATATGGCTGCCAAGATGGATAAACAGGCAACACATATTACAGTAGCAGAACATTGCATATCATCCATGGAGGATGAATCCCATGCTATGATCACTAAATGCCTAAATATGGAGAAAGTACTAGAAGTGGTACAGGCAAAGAATGAAGATTTAGAGGCACGATCACAACGAAATAACCGCCGAATCATTGGTGTTGTGGAGTCAACTAACACAGGCTGTCTTGTGCATTACACAGAAACTATGGTAAAGGACCTTTTTGACCCAGAACAACTGTCACTGGTTCTGAAAGTTGAGAGGGCACATAGGTCAGTGACGGTGAGACCGCCAACTGGAGCAGCCCCAAGACCTATAATAGCCAAACTATTGAACTACTGAGACCGGTATGCTGTCCTCCACCTATCCAGAGACAGACAAAACATCAGATACCAGGGTTTTGAAGTGGCTTTCTTCCTGATCTTCACAATGGCGATTAAGACAGCACACAGGGAATTCATGCAGGTGAAGAAAAAGCTAAGGGCCTTAAACATACCATACGTAATGTTATATCTGGCTCGCCTCAGGATTGAACAAAAGATTTTCAGCTCAACAAGAACAGCCTCAGACTTTTTAAAGACCATCCGATGCTCTGGTGACTACCCACTGCGCTCACCATCTTCAGCGACAGTGGACTAAAGAGAATAAATACCACTACATAAAACTGTAAGTAAGCAAACAATTGAACTTGGAAGATATATAGATAGACTGCTCCTGATGGCGTCACCAGTCGAAGTCTGAATGCGCTAGCTGCCACCTTGTGGTCTTCAGGGGATATTTCAATGTGACAAAGAGTTCATCCATAGTGTCATCCCCACACTTGAATACACTGCCATTACTAATGCCTATTGCAAGATGGCCCTCTAGAACTATTGATTCGATCCATGTATGGTATCACTGACTCCGACCACCCCGCCCATCGGGTGGGACTTCTGGCCTCTAGCTGCCCCTACGAGGCTATACCCCATTTGAGAAAATCCTCTCATTTCCTTTAATCTGCATTGTTTTGATAGCCATGACAGGTTGTAGTGTAAGTCATGCCTGTTCGTTCTTGTGTTTGCAAAATTTAAGGGATGTCTTTAGCATAATTGGGATGCTGAAGTGGGTGGGGGTAGCAATGTTTTTTGTTATCTGTCTATGAATCAGTACACCAAGAAGTTGACAATCACTACTCAGCAACATACCGTGAAACTGTGGCAATGTAATTTGGCACGAATTCATGCTATACTTATATGACAATTAACAATTGTACCTCGGTGCACTCAATTTACAAATGATGAGCAATATTTTCCTAGTTTTATCAGTGTGCGTCCCTGTCGTCGCGCTGTATCTGAAAGCGCTGAACAAATAATGACCGCAGGAATGCTAGGTTTGGAAAACCGCTGCCCGGCTGACGGGAGCACTTATCTCGAAAACTGTCCTGTTTTCTTTTCTAGTTTTAGAGAGTTAGTTACAAATATTATCCAATTAATTCCAAGTCATCAATGATTCATTATTTCCTTTTTATTCATTGATTAGGAAAATTCTTATGTACCAATTGCGTCTTGGTAATTGTTGCAGTTTAGACTGTAAATTGTCTTGAACCCAATGCATTACGGGTCATTGGCGACCCTTCCTCAGGGGTCTCATCATGACAGTCTGAAAACCAAAATGAAATAAGAGACTACTCAATTCAGTCCTCAATTCTCAAACATATACAGAGAAATTCGTCACGTTACCAAAGAGTTAAGATTGTAACTTGATCCGTTGAAAACACCAGAAAAATGACGACGACAGATAACTGAACAATAAAAACCTACACATGGCAGTGTGCACAACACCAGCTCTCACAAAGGCTCAAACTAGGGTGAATTCTTCACAATAATGTGCTGATAGCATATCCGTAAATCATCGTAATGTTAAAACATGCCTCTTATCAAAGCCATGCCGCTGTTAGTAGTGCACACGATCGTTAAATGAACTCCGTGTTTCCATGCAACTGAAATCACCCACGATTTATGCAAACTCCAGAACTTGCTAAAAGTGTGTAAACGTGCTCTAAGATTGAAAAATGTGTAACCACGATCTTCAAATGAAAAAGTGACTCGCATGCTCTAGCCGAGCGCCAATGTGCTTACCCAACCGATTTGGCCGGTGTGCGTTCTCACTTCGGAGACTGGAAACGCTCTCGTGCGATCCTTCCTGTCAATTACTTAAATGATCGTAACATCTTCTCTTACGTGCAAAGTACGTGTTTAAAGGGATAGCGATCAGAAAGATGTTATCAGAGGAGATAGTGTTAGCACGGTGAGTTGATAAAGTTAGAAGGAGTCAAAACAAAATAGAAAGACAACACAAAAACAAAAACTAAATTGGCAAGTTCAACGTGACCCTCAGGTATACGCTTTCCCCATTGTGAAACGAAAAGTGATACAGTCGTGACATTTGTGTTTATGTAACTTTGTTTGAAATTATACATCATGATCAATTACAAAAAAAACCAATTAAATTCCAATCTGTCATTTATCCCATGTGGCTGCATGGCATTCAGTTTTTTGATCCAAACAAATTCGGATCTGGCTAACAGTTTCTGGTGATCAGCATCAGGTCTTGGTTTTAGAACTTCCAAAATGGTGAATCGCAATTGCGTGATGTTATGCCTTGCATGCTTCCAATGCATTGCTACGGTGGACTTAGTGTTCTGGTTTCTGATATTGCTTTTATGCTCAGTGATTCCAATTTTTATTTTGCGTTCTGTTCTCCCTACATACGTTTTTCCGCAAGGACATTTCAGAGCGTAAATAACGTTAGAAGTGTCACACATGCTT
Organism: Calotriton arnoldi; assembly: GCA_963921515.1. Lineage (NCBI taxonomy): Eukaryota > Metazoa > Chordata > Amphibia > Caudata > Salamandridae > Calotriton > Calotriton arnoldi. Next base: position 112,785 of record CAWUFW010013537.1, read on the forward strand.
GAATGTTGTAACATGATTGCAGAACCTTTGGTAGGATGGATAAAACGATTACCTTAATTACATTGTTGCAATGTACACAGGTAGAGCACCTTTGCATCCCTTTGAACATTCTGATGTCTGTCTCTTTCTTTCTTGTTAAAAGTTCCTTTAGATTGCTGGATCGTTGAAACGCAAAGGTGGGTGTCTGAGTAAAGAGATGCTGAAAATCCGGTTCAGTTTGAATGATTGCCCAGTATTTCATGATAATTGATTTTATTTGGTGAGATTTGGTGAAATGTTTTATTACGCATATGATAGGACTGGTTTTGGTGGATTGAGTTTTCCGTAACAATGACTGTCTGTCCAATGTGGACACTTATTGGATCGAGTCTTCAATGATTTTCTTCGGGTATCCACATTGTGTAAATCTTGTTGCAAAACTGTTTATAGTTTCCCGTGCTTCTACTGGATCTGATGTGATTCTTTTTAATCTTATGAATTGAGAGTAAGGTAGGTGTCGCTTCAGTGTGTATTGATGAAAGCTTTTGAAGTGTAAGGAGTTGTTTCTATCCGTTTCCTTAGTGTACACATTCGTCTTGATGCCCTGTGCATCAATTTGGACCAGAACATCTAAAAATGTGATTTTGTGCTTGTCAATCTGATGGTTAAATTTAATATGGTCATGGATTCAATTCAACTCAAAGATGTTGTCTTGTAAACTTGTCAAATCACCTTTCCAAATTATAAAGATATCATCAATATATCTTTTATAGACAACCACGTGTTCTTGGCATGTTTTGTTCAGTATAATATGCGCATGTTCGAGTTTAGACATAAAAATATTTGCGTAGGATGGTGCTCCAGCAAAGCCCATAGATGTTCCGTTACATTGAGCATAAAAGGTCCCTTTCCATTCTAAGTAACTGTGGAATAGTGCAAAGTGCAGTAGTTCTAACAACAAGATTTTGTTTGCTCCCATGTTTCCTTGTTTTAAAAGAGCCCATTCCATTGCCTCCATGCCTTCATTGGAAGGAATGGAGGTATATAGTGCAGTGACGTCAATCGTGCATAACCACCAATTTTCTCTGCCCTCGATATCCAATGTGGACAACATGTTCAAAAAAGCCGTAGTATCTTTTATGTGTGTTTCCTATTGTTGGACTATCGGTTGTAGAAAAAAATCTAAGTATTTTCCGATGGGTTCCGAAATTGACCCACAAGCTGATACTATTGGTCTGAACGGGGGGTTTGTTGCATTTTTGTGTATCTTAGGCAACATATAAAATTGCGGTCAGTGTGGATATTCCGTGTATAAGAACTTCTTGGTGTTTTCATTGATCCAGTTCATGTCTACTGCTCTTACTAGTATTTGATTGAGGATATGTTGATAATCCTTGGTTGGCTCTTGCTGCAGCTTCAGATAAATGCTTGTGTCTTGAACATGTGTAAGCATGCTCCTGTCGTAGAATTCAGTGTCCATTATTACCAAAGCCCCTCCTTTATCAGCTTTTTGAAAGGTCAGTTGTTTGTTATTAGCCAAAGAAGACAATGTGCTACATTCTTTGGTTGGAAAATTGGAGGCTCTTGTTTCTCGAAAATCGATCTTCTTCACGTCTAACTTGATGAGCCGTTCAAATGCATCAATTGATTTGTGTGAAATGGGGGAAAAAAGGAACTCTTAGCTTTAAATTCCTTGTATTCAGGTTCTTGAGAAGGATTTATAGAGGGTTCAATTGTACTGAAGAAATATTTAAGCCTCATCGACCTAAAAAATTTAAAGATAGCGATCTCAGTTTCAGCTACGTTGCTGTGATACATTGGGACAAAAGAGGTCCCTTTGTTAAGTAAGGCCATTTGTGCTTGAGTCAGCTTGATTTTGGATATGTTGATAAGTAAGTTGGTTTCGTTTTGCTGCGAAGGATTCTTTTCTCCATGTCTATGTTGGATTCTTTGGCTCCTCCTAGTTTTTCCACGTTTTTGTTGGGTTGATGGTTGGCCGCTGGACTGGTGGATTAAAAAGATGCATTTGATGGTTTCTGGCCCCCACACTGGTGGATGGTTGAGCAGGTATTCTTTAATCTCTCACCAATGGTGGTCTGTTTTGAGCCACATCCGCCTCTGACACCACACTCTCTTGAGATGAACACTCATTAGGCTGTCTCTGCCATTTCCATTGGTTGTATACTTCTGCCCATGTGTAGACCTCATCAAGTTTATAGTCGATGGTGTCTCTACGAAAAGTTTTGATTTTACGCTCATGGATCTCCTTAGCGTATTTATACCATTTCTGGTTTAAATCTTCGAGCAAGTCTCCCCAGTTTTCTTCAGTTTGTTTGGATAATTCTCCTTTGATGGTTTGAATCTCCTCCTCTAGTGTCTTAAGGATGTTTGATAATTCTTCAATGATTAGCAAAATCAGGACCAAAGAACATTTGTTTAGGATTAAGTACCATTTCTCCATGAAAGATTTGATGGTTTTACATAACATTGGTTTCAGGGCAATACGCAAACCTCGTGGAATTCTTTTGGCTTTATGATTTTGTATAAGTGTTGTCGCGTGGAGTCTCTGATTGATTTCTTTCTTGCTTAAGAACTCCAGTTGTTTTATCAATTGTGCTGTCGTGGATACATGAGGACTGAAAAGTCTGGCCTCTTCAATCAAATCGTAGATCTCTGTTGCTGCTTCTGATGAAAATGCTAAAGTTTCGGCTTTGTTAGTGGTTAGTTGCGCTATTTCTTCGAAAGACATTTTGGATGGTGCACTTTGGAAAGTTTTCTTCAGACTGGGAATGTCAATTAACAATGGTACCGCGGTGCACCCAATTTACAAATGATCAGCAATATTTTCCTAGTTTTATCAGTGTGCGTCCCTGTCGTCGCACTGAATCTGAAAGCGCTGAACAAATAATGACCACAGGAATGCCAGGTTTGGAAAACAGCTGCCCGGCTGACGGGAGCACTTATCTCGAAAACTGTCCTGTTTTCTTTTCTAGTTTTAGAGAGTTAGTTACAAATATTATCCAATTAATTCCAAGTCATCAATGATTCATTATTTCCTTTTTATTCATTGATTAGGAAAATTCTTATGTACCAATTGCGTCTTGGTAATTGTTGCAGTTTAGACTGTAAATTGTCTTGAACCCAATGCATTACGGGTCAATGGCGACCCTTCCTCAGGGGTCTCATCATGACAGTCTGAAAACCAAAATGAAATAAGAGACTACTCAATTCAGTCCTCAAATCTCAAACATATACAGAGAAATTCGTCACGTTACCAAAGAATTAAGATTGTAACTTGATCCGTTGAAAACACCAGAAAAATGACAACGACAGATAACTGAACAATAAAAACCTACACATGGCAGTGTGCACAATACCAGCTCTCACAAAGGCTCAAACTAGGGTGAATTCTTCCCAATAATGTGCTGATAGCATATCCGTAAATCATCGTAATGTTAAACATGCCTCTTATCAAAGCCATGCCGCTGTTAGTAGTGCACGCGATCGTTAAATGAACTCCGTGTTTCCATGCAACTGAAATCACCCACGATTTATGCAAACTCCAAAACTTGCTAAAAGTGTGTAAACGTGCTCTAAGATTGAAAAATGTGTAACCACGATCTTCAAATGAAAAAGTGACTTGCATGCTCTAGCCGAGCGCCAATGTGCTTACCCAACCGATTTGGCCGGTGTGCGTTCTCACTTCGGAGACTGGAAACGCTCTTGTGCGATCCTTCCCGTCAATTACTTAAATGATCGTAACGTCTTCTCTTACATGCAAAGTACGTGTTTAAAGGGATAGCAATCAGAAAGATGTTATCAGAGGAGATAGTGTTAGCACGGTGAGTTGATAAAGTTAGAAGGAGTCAAAACAAAATAGAAAGACAACACAAAAACAAAAACTAAATTGGCAAGTTCAACGTGACCCGCAGGTATACGCTTTCCCCATTGTGAAACGAAAAGTGATACAGTCGTGACATTTGTGTTTATGTAACTTTGTTTGAAATTATACATCATGATCAATTACAAAAAAAACAATTAAATTCCAATCTGTCATTTATCCCATGTGGCTGCATGGCATTCAGTTTTTGATCCAAACAAATTCGGATCTGGCTAACAGTTTCTGGTGATCAGCATCAGGTCTTGGTTTTAGAACTTCCAAAATGGTGAATCGCAATTGCGTGATGTTATGCCTTGCATGCTTCCAATGCATTGCTACGGTGGACTTAGTGTTCTGGTTTCTGATATTGCTTTTATGCTCAGTGATTCCAATTTTTATTTTGCGTTCTGTTCTCCCTACATACGTTTTTCCGCAAGGACATTTCAGAGCGTAAATAACGTTAGAAGTGTCACACATGCTTGAATGTTGTAACATGATTGCAGAACCTTTGGTAGGATGGATAAAACGATTACCTTAATTACATTGTTGCAATGTACACAGGTAGAGCACCTTTGCATCCCTTTGAACATTCTGATGTCTGTCTCTTTCTTTCTTGTTAAAAGTTCCTTTAGATTGCTGGATCGTTGAAACGCAAAGGTGGGTGTCTGAGTAAAGAGATGCTGAAAATCCGGTTCAGTTTGAATGATTGCCCAGTATTTCATGATAATTGATTTTATTTGGTGAGATTTGGTGAAATGTTTTATTACGCATATGATAGGACTGGTTTTGGTGGATTGAGTTTTCCGTAACAATGACTGTCTGTCCAATGTGGACACTTATTGGATCGAGTCTTCAATGATTTTCTTCGGGTATCCACATTGTGTAAATCTTGTTGCAAAACTGTTTATAGTTTCCCGTGCTTCTACTGGATCTGATGTGATTCTTTTTAATCTTATGAATTGAGAGTAAGGTAGGTGTCGCTTCAGTGTGTATTGATGAAAGCTTTTGAAGTGTAAGGAGTTGTTTCTATCCGTTTCCTTAGTGTACACATTCGTCTTGATGCCCTGTGCATCAATTTGGACCAGAACATCTAAAAATGTGATTTTGTGCTTGTCAATCTGATGGTTAAATTTAATATGGTCATGGATTCAATTCAACTCAAAGATGTTGTCTTGTAAACTTGTCAAATCACCTTTCCAAATTATAAAGATATCATCAATATATCTTTTATAGACAACCACGTGTTCTTGGCATGTTTTGTTCAGTATAATATGCGCATGTTCGAGTTTAGACATAAAAATATTTGCGTAGGATGGTGCTCCAGCAAAGCCCATAGATGTTCCGTTACATTGAGCATAAAAGGTCCCTTTCCATTCTAAGTAACTGTGGAATAGTGCAAAGTGCAGTAGTTCTAACAACAAGATTTTGTTTGCTCCCATGTTTCCTTGTTTTAAAAGAGCCCATTCCATTGCCTCCATGCCTTCATTGGAAGGAATGGAGGTATATAGTGCAGTGACGTCAATCGTGCATAACCACCAATTTTCTCTGCCCTCGATATCCAATGTGGACAACATGTTCAAAAAAGCCGTAGTATCTTTTATGTGTGTTTCCTATTGTTGGACTATCGGTTGTAGAAAAAAATCTAAGTATTTTCCGATGGGTTCCGAAATTGACCCACAAGCTGATACTATTGGTCTGAACGGGGGGTTTGTTGCATTTTTGTGTATCTTAGGCAACATATAAAATTGCGGTCAGTGTGGATATTCCGTGTATAAGAACTTCTTGGTGTTTTCATTGATCCAGTTCATGTCTACTGCTCTTACTAGTATTTGATTGAGGATATGTTGATAATCCTTGGTTGGCTCTTGCTGCAGCTTCAGATAAATGCTTGTGTCTTGAACATGTGTAAGCATGCTCCTGTCGTAGAATTCAGTGTCCATTATTACCAAAGCCCCTCCTTTATCAGCTTTTTGAAAGGTCAGTTGTTTGTTATTAGCCAAAGAAGACAATGTGCTACATTCTTTGGTTGGAAAATTGGAGGCTCTTGTTTCTCGAAAATCGATCTTCTTCACGTCTAACTTGATGAGCCGTTCAAATGCATCAATTGATTTGTGTGAAATGGGGGAAAAAAGGAACTCTTAGCTTTAAATTCCTTGTATTCAGGTTCTTGAGAAGGATTTATAGAGGGTTCAATTGTACTGAAGAAATATTTAAGCCTCATCGACCTAAAAAATTTAAAGATAGCGATCTCAGTTTCAGCTACGTTGCTGTGATACATTGGGACAAAAGAGGTCCCTTTGTTAAGTAAGGCCATTTGTGCTTGAGTCAGCTTGATTTTGGATATGTTGATAAGTAAGTTGGTTTCGTTTTGCTGCGAAGGATTCTTTTCTCCATGTCTATGTTGGATTCTTTGGCTCCTCCTAGTTTTTCCACGTTTTTGTTGGGTTGATGGTTGGCCGCTGGACTGGTGGATTAAAAGATGCATTTGATGGTTTCTGGCCCCCACACTGGTGGATGGTTGAGCAGGTATTCTTTAATCTCTCACCAATGGTGGTCTGTTTTGAGCCACATCCGCCTCTGACACCACACTCTCTTGAGATGAACACTCATTAGGCTGTCTCTGCCATTTCCATTGGTTGTATACTTCTGCCCATGTGTAGACCTCATCAAGTTTATAGTCGATGGTGTCTCTACGAAAAGTTTTGATTTTACGCTCATGGATCTCCTTAGCGTATTTATACCATTTCTGGTTTAAATCTTCGAGCAAGTCTCCCCAGTTTTCTTCAGTTTGTTTGGATAATTCTCCTTTGATGGTTTGAATCTCCTCCTCTAGTGTCTTAAGGATGTTTGATAATTCTTCAATGATTAGCAAAATCAGGACCAAAGAACATTTATTTAGGATTAAGTACCATTTCTCCATGAAAGATTTGATGGTTTTACATAACATTGGTTTCAGGGCAATACGCAAACCTCGTGGAATTCTTTTGGCTTTATGATTTTGTATAAGTGTTGTCGCGTGGAGTCTCTGATTGATTTCTTTCTTGCTTAAGAACTCCAGTTGTTTTATCAATTGTGCTGTCGTGGATACATGAGGACTGAAAAGTCTGGCCTCTTCAATCAAATCGTAGATCTCTGTTGCTGCTTCTGATGAAAATGCTAAAGTTTCGGCTTTGTTAGTGGTTAGTTGCGCTATTTCTTCGAAAGACATTTTGGATGGTGCACTTTGGAAAGTTTTCTTCAGACTGGGAATGTCAATTAACAATGGTACCGCGGTGCACCCAATTTACAAATGATCAGCAATATTTTCCTAGTTTTATCAGTGTGCGTCCCTGTCGTCGCACTGAATCTGAAAGCGCTGAACAAATAATGACCACAGGAATGCCAGGTTTGGAAAACAGCTGCCCGGCTGACGGGAGCACTTATCTCGAAAACTGTCCTGTTTTCTTTTCTAGTTTTAGAGAGTTAGTTACAAATATTATCCAATTAATTCCAAGTCATCAATGATTCATTATTTCCTTTTTATTCATTGATTAGGAAAATTCTTATGTACCAATTGCGTCTTGGTAATTGTTGCAGTTTAGACTGTAAATTGTCTTGAACCCAATGCATTACGGGTCAATGGCGACCCTTCCTCAGGGGTCTCATCATGACAGTCTGAAAACCAAAATGAAATAAGAGACTACTCAATTCAGTCCTCAAATCTCAAACATATACAGAGAAATTCGTCACGTTACCAAAGAATTAAGATTGTAACTTGATCCGTTGAAAACACCAGAAAAATGACGACGACAGATAACTGAACAATAAAAACCTACACATGGCAGTGTGCACAATACCAGCTCTCACAAAGGCTCAAACTAGGGTGAATTCTTCCCAATAATGTGCTGATAGCATATCCGTAAATCATCGTAATGTTAAACATGCCTCTTATCAAAGCCATGCCGCTGTTAGTAGTGCACGCGATCGTTAAATGAACTCCGTGTTTCCATGCAACTGAAATCACCCACGATTTATGCAAACTCCAAAACTTGCTAAAAGTGTGTAAACGTGCTCTAAGATTGAAAAATGTGTAACCACGATCTTCAAATGAAAAAGTGACTTGCATGCTCTAGCCGAGCGCCAATGTGCTTACCCAACCGATTTGGCCGGTGTGCGTTCTCACTTCGGAGACTGGAAACGCTCTTGTGCGATCCTTCCCGTCAATTACTTAAATGATCGTAACGTCTTCTCTTACATGCAAAGTACGTGTTTAAAGGGATAGCAATCAGAAAGATGTTATCAGAGGAGATAGTGTTAGCACGGTGAGTTGATAAAGTTAGAAGGAGTCAAAACAAAATAGAAAGACAACACAAAAACAAAAACTAAATTGGCAAGTTCAACGTGACCCGCAGGTATACGCTTTCCCCATTGTGAAACGAAAAGTGATACAGTCGTGACATTTGTGTTTATGTAACTTTGTTTGAAATTATACATCATGATCAATTACAAAAAAAAACAATTAAATTCCAATCTGTCATTTATCCCATGTGGCTGCATGGCATTCAGTTTTTTGATCCAAACAAATTCGGATCTGGCTAACAGTTTCTGGTGATCAGCATCAGGTCTTGGTTTTAGAACTTCCAAAATGGTGAATCGCAATTGCGTGATGTTATGCCTTGCTTGCTTCCAATGCATTGCTACGGTGGACTTAGTGTTCTGGTTTCTGATATTGCTTTTATGCTCAGTGATTCCAATTTTTATTTTGCGTTCTGTTCTCCCTACATACGTTTTTCCGCAAGGACATTTCAGAGCGTAAATAACGTTAGAAGTGTCACACATGCTTGAATGTTGTAACATGATTGCAGAACCTTTGGTAGGATGGATAAAACGATTACCTTAATTACATTGTTGCAATGTACACAGGTAGAGCACCTTTGCATCCCTTTGAACATTCTGATGTCTGTCTCTTTCTTTCTTGTTAAAAGTTCCTTTAGATTGCTGGATCGTTGAAACGCAAAGGTGGGTGTCTGAGTAAAGAGATGCTGAAAATCCGGTTCAGTTTGAATGATTGCCCAGTATTTCATGATAATTGATTTTATTTGGTGAGATTTGGTGAAATGTTTTATTACGCATATGATAGGACTGGTTTTGGTGGATTGAGTTTTCCGTAACAATGACTGTCTGTCCAATGTGGACACTTATTGGATCGAGTCTTCAATGATTTTCTTCGGGTATCCACATTGTGTAAATCTTGTTGCAAAACTGTTTATAGTTTCCCGTGCTTCTACTGGATCTGATGTGATTCTTTTTAATCTTATGAATTGAGAGTAAGGTAGGTGTCGCTTCAGTGTGTATTGATGAAAGCTTTTGAAGTGTAAGGAGTTGTTTCTATCCGTTTCCTTAGTGTACACATTCGTCTTGATGCCCTGTGCATCAATTTGGACCAGAACATCTAAAAATGTGATTTTGTGCTTGTCAATCTGATGGTTAAATTTAATATGGTCATGGATTCAATTCAACTCAAAGATGTTGTCTTGTAAACTTGTCAAATCACCTTTCCAAATTATAAAGATATCATCAATATATCTTTTATAGACAACCACGTGTTCTTGGCATGTTTTGTTCAGTATAATATGCGCATGTTCGAGTTTAGACATAAAAATATTTGCGTAGGATGGTGCTCCAGCAAAGCCCATAGATGTTCCGTTACATTGAGCATAAAAGGTCCCTTTCCATTCTAAGTAACTGTGGAATAGTGCAAAGTGCAGTAGTTCTAACAACAAGATTTTGTTTGCTCCCATGTTTCCTTGTTTTAAAAGAGCCCATTCCATTGCCTCCATGCCTTCATTGGAAGGAATGGAGGTATATAGTGCAGTGACGTCAATCGTGCATAACCACCAATTTTCTCTGCCCTCGATATCCAATGTGGACAACATGTTCAAAAAAGCCGTAGTATCTTTTATGTGTGTTTCCTATTGTTGGACTATCGGTTGTAGAAAAAAATCTAAGTATTTTCCGATGGGTTCCGAAATTGACCCACAAGCTGATACTATTGGTCTGAACGGGGGTTTGTTGCATTTTTGTGTATCTTAGGCAACATATAAAATTGCGGTCAGTGTGGATATTCCGTGTATAAGAACTTCTTGGTGTTTTCATTGATCCAGTTCATGTCTACTGCTCTTACTAGTATTTGATTGAGGATATGTTGATAATCCTTGGTTGGCTCTTGCTGCAGCTTCAGATAAATGCTTGTGTCTTGAACATGTGTAAGCATGCTCCTGTCGTAGAATTCAGTGTCCATTATTACCAAAGCCCCTCCTTTATCAGCTTTTTGAAAGGTCAGTTGTTTGTTATTAGCCAAAGAAGACAATGTGCTACATTCTTTGGTTGGAAAATTGGAGGCTCTTGTTTCTCGAAAATCGATCTTCTTCACGTCTAACTTGATGAGCCGTTCAAATGCATCAATTGATTTGTGTGAAATGGGGGAAAAAAGGAACTCTTAGCTTTAAATTCCTTGTATTCAGGTTCTTGAGAAGGATTTATAGAGGGTTCAATTGTACTGAAGAAATATTTAAGCCTCATCGACCTAAAAAATTTAAAGATAGCGATCTCAGTTTCAGCTACGTTGCTGTGATACATTGGGACAAAAGAGGTCCCTTTGTTAAGTAAGGCCATTTGTGCTTGAGTCAGCTTGATTTTGGATATGTTGATAAGTAAGTTGGTTTCGTTTTGCTGCGAAGGATTCTTTTCTCCATGTCTATGTTGGATTCTTTGGCTCCTCCTAGTTTTTCCACGTTTTTGTTGGGTTGATGGTTGGCCGCTGGACTGGTGGATTAAAAAGATGCATTTGATGGTTTCTGGCCCCCACACTGGTGGATGGTTGAGCAGGTATTCTTTAATCTCTCACCAATGGTGGTCTGTTTTGAGCCACATCCGCCTCTGACACCACACTCTCTTGAGATGAACACTCATTAGGCTGTCTCTGCCATTTCCATTGGTTGTATACTTCTGCCCATGTGTAGACCTCATCAAGTTTATAGTCGATGGTGTCTCTACGAAAAGTTTTGATTTTACGCTCATGGATCTCCTTAGCGTATTTATACCATTTCTGGTTTAAATCTTCGAGCAAGTCTCCCCAGTTTTCTTCAGTTTGTTTGGATAATTCTCCTTTGATGGTTTGAATCTCCTCCTCTAGTGTCTTAAGGATGTTTGATAATTCTTCAATGATTAGCAAAATCAGGACCAAAGAACATTTATTTAGGATTAAGTACCATTTCTCCATGAAAGATTTGATGGTTTTACATAACATTGGTTTCAGGGCAATACGCAAACCTCGTGGAATTCTTTTGGCTTTATGATTTTGTATAAGTGTTGTCGCGTGGAGTCTCTGATTGATTTCTTTCTTGCTTAAGAACTCCAGTTGTTTTATCAATTGTGCTGTCGTGGATACATGAGGACTGAAAAGTCTGGCCTCTTCAATCAAATCGTAGATCTCTGTTGCTGCTTCTGATGAAAATGCTAAAGTTTCGGCTTTGTTAGTGGTTAGTTGCGCTATTTCTTCGAAAGACATTTTGGATGGTGCACTTTGGAAAGTTTTCTTCAGACTGGGAATGTCAATTAACAATGGTACCGCGGTGCACCCAATTTACAAATGATCAGCAATATTTTCCTAGTTTTATCAGTGTGCGTCCCTGTCGTCGCACTGAATCTGAAAGCGCTGAACAAATAATGACCACAGGAATGCCAGGTTTGGAAAACAGCTGCCCGGCTGACGGGAGCACTTATCTCGAAAACTGTCCTGTTTTCTTTTCTAGTTTTAGAGAGTTAGTTACAAATATTATCCAATTAATTCCAAGTCATCAATGATTCATTATTTCCTTTTTATTCATTGATTAGGAAAATTCTTATGTACCAATTGCGTCTTGGTAATTGTTGCAGTTTAGACTGTAAATTGTCTTGAACCCAATGCATTACGGGTCAATGGCGACCCTTCCTCAGGGGTCTCATCATGACAGTCTGAAAACCAAAATGAAATAAGAGACTACTCAATTCAGTCCTCAAATCTCAAACATATACAGAGAAATTCGTCACGTTACCAAAGAATTAAGATTGTAACTTGATCCGTTGAAAACACCAGAAAAATGACGACGACAGATAACTGAACAATAAAAACCTACACATGGCAGTGTGCACAATACCAGCTCTCACAAAGGCTCAAACTAGGGTGAATTCTTCCCAATAATGTGCTGATAGCATATCCGTAAATCATCGTAATGTTAAACATGCCTCTTATCAAAGCCATGCCGCTGTTAGTAGTGCACGCGATCGTTAAATGAACTCCGTGTTTCCATGCAACTGAAATCACCCACGATTTATGCAAACTCCAAAACTTGCTAAAAGTGTGTAAACGTGCTCTAAGATTGAAAAATGTGTAACCACGATCTTCAAATGAAAAAGTGACTTGCATGCTCTAGCCGAGCGCCAATGTGCTTACCCAACCGATTTGGCCGGTGTGCGTTCTCACTTCGGAGACTGGAAACGCTCTTGTGCGATCCTTCCCGTCAATTACTTAAATGATCGTAACGTCTTCTCTTACATGCAAAGTACGTGTTTAAAGGGATAGCAATCAGAAAGATGTTATCAGAGGAGATAGTGTTAGCACGGTGAGTTGATAAAGTTAGAAGGAGTCAAAACAAAATAGAAAGACAACACAAAAACAAAAACTAAATTGGCAAGTTCAACGTGACCCGCAGGTATACGCTTTCCCCATTGTGAAACGAAAAGTGATACAGTCGTGACATTTGTGTTTATGTAACTTTGTTTGAAATTATACATCATGATCAATTACAAAAAAAACAATTAAATTCCAATCTGTCATTTATCCCATGTGGCTGCATGGCATTCAGTTTTTGATCCAAACAAATTCGGATCTGGCTAACAGTTTCTGGTGATCAGCATCAGGTCTTGGTTTTAGAACTTCCAAAATGGTGAATCGCAATTGCGTGATGTTATGCCTTGCTTGCTTCCAATGCATTGCTACGGTGGACTTAGTGTTCTGGTTTCTGATATTGCTTTTATGCTCAGTGATTCCAATTTTTATTTTGCGTTCTGTTCTCCCTACATACGTTTTTCCGCAAGGACATTTCAGAGCGTAAATAACGTTAGAAGTGTCACACATGCTTGAATGTTGTAACATGATTGCAGAACCTTTGGTAGAATGGATAAAACGATTACCTTAATTACAATGTTGCAATGTACACAGGTAGAGCACCTTTGCATCCCTTTGAACATTCTGATGTCTGTCTCTTTCTTTCTTGTTAAAAGTTCCTTTAGATTGCTGGATCGTTGAAACGCAAAGGTGGGTGTCTGAGTAAAGAGATGCTGAAAATCCGGTTCAGTTTGAATGATTGCCCAGTATTTCATGATAATTGATTTTATTTGGTGAGATTTGGTGAAATGTTTTATTACGCATATGATAGGACTGGTTTTGGTGGATTGAGTTTTCCGTAACAATGACTGTCTGTCCAATGTGGACACTTATTGGATCGAGTCTTCAATGATTTTCTTCGGGTATCCACATTGTGTAAATCTTGTTGCAAAACTGTTTATAGTTTCCCGTGCTTCTACTGGATCTGATGTGATTCTTTTTAATCTTATGAATTGAGAGTAAGGTAGGTGTCGCTTCAGTGTGTATTGATGAAAGCTTTTGAAGTGTAAGGAGTTGTTTCTATCCGTTTCCTTAGTGTACACATTCGTCTTGATGCCCTGTGCATCAATTTGGACCAGAACATCTAAAAATGTGATTTTGTGCTTGTCAATCTGATGGTTAAATTTAATATGGTCATGGATTCAATTCAACTCAAAGATGTTGTCTTGTAAACTTGTCAAATCACCTTTCCAAATTATAAAGATATCATCAATATATCTTTTATAGACAACCACGTGTTCTTGGCATGTTTTGTTCAGTATAATATGCGCATGTTCGAGTTTAGACATAAAAATATTTGCGTAGGATGGTGCTCCAGCAAAGCCCATAGATGTTCCGTTACATTGAGCATAAAAGGTCCCTTTCCATTCTAAGTAACTGTGGAATAGTGCAAAGTGCAGTAGTTCTAACAACAAGATTTTGTTTGCTCCCATGTTTCCTTGTTTTAAAAGAGCCCATTCCATTGCCTCCATGCCTTCATTGGAAGGAATGGAGGTATATAGTGCAGTGACGTCAATCGTGCATAACCACCAATTTTCTCTGCCCTCGATATCCAATGTGGACAACATGTTCAAAAAAGCCGTAGTATCTTTTATGTGTGTTTCCTATTGTTGGACTATCGGTTGTAGAAAAAAATCTAAGTATTTTCCGATGGGTTCCGAAATTGACCCACAAGCTGATACTATTGGTCTGAACGGGGGGTTTGTTGCATTTTTGTGTATCTTAGGCAACATATAAAATTGCGGTCGGTGTGGATATTCCGTGTATAAGAACTTCTTGGTGTTTTCATTGATCCAGTTCATGTCTACTGCTCTTACTAGTATTTGATTGAGGATATGTTGATAATCCTTGGTTGGCTCTTGCTGCAGCTTCAGATAAATGCTTGTGTCTTGAACATGTGTAAGCATGCTCCTGTCGTAGAATTCAGTGTCCATTATTACCAAAGCCCCTCCTTTATCAGCTTTTTGAAAGGACAGTTGTTTGTTATTAGCCAAAGAAGACAATGTGCTACATTCTTTGGTTGGAAAATTGGAGGCTCTTGTTTCTCGAAAATCGATCTTCTTCAAGTCTAACTTGATGAGCCGTTCAAATGCATCAATTGATTTGTGTGAAATGGGGGAAAAAAGGAACTCTTAGCTTTAAATTCCTTGTATTCAGGTTCTTGAGAAGGATTTATAGAGGGTTCAATTGTACTGAAGAAATATTTAAGCCTCATCGACCTAAAAAATTTAAAGATAGCGATCTCAGTTTCAGCTACGTTGCTGTGATACATTGGGACAAAAGAGGTCCCTTTGTTAAGTAAGGCCATTTGTGCTTGAGTCAGCTTGATTTTGGATATGTTGATAAGTAAGTTGGTTTCGTTTTGCTGCGAAGGATTCTTTTCTCCATGTCTATGTTGGATTCTTTGGCTCCTCCTAGTTTTTCCACGTTTTTGTTGGGTTGATGGTTGGCCGCTGGACTGGTGGATTAAAAAGATGCATTTGATGGTTTCTGGCCCCCACACTGGTGGATGGTTGAGCAGGTATTCTTTAATCTCTCACCAATGGTGGTCTGTTTTGAGCCACATCCGCCTCTGACACCACACTCTCTTGAGATGAACACTCATTAGGCTGTCTCTGCCATTTCCATTGGTTGTATACTTCTGCCCATGTGTAGACCTCATCAAGTTTATAGTCGATGGTGTCTCTACGAAAAGTTTTGATTTTACGCTCATGGATCTCCTTAGCGTATTTATACCATTTCTGGTTTAAATCTTCGAGCAAGTCTCCCCAGTTTTCTTCAGTTTGTTTGGATAATTCTCCTTTGATGGTTTGAATCTCCTCCTCTAGTGTCTTAAGGATGTTTGATAATTCTTCAATGATTAGCAAAATCAGGACCAAAGAACATTTATTTAGGATTAAGTACCATTTCTCCATGAAAGATTTGATGGTTTTACATAACATTGGTTTCAGGGCAATACGCAAACCTCGTGGAATTCTTTTGGCTTTATGATTTTGTATAAGTGTTGTCGCGTGGAGTCTCTGATTGATTTCTTTCTTGCTTAAGAACTCCAGTTGTTTTATCAATTGTGCTGTCGTGGATACATGAGGACTGAAAAGTCTGGCCTCTTCAATCAAATCGTAGATCTCTGTTGCTGCTTCTGATGAAAATGCTAAAGTTTCGGCTTTGTTAGTGGTTAGTTGCGCTATTTCTTCGAAAGACATTTTGGATGGTGCACTTTGGAAAGTTTTCTTCAGACTGGGAATGTCAATTAACAATGGTACCGCGGTGCACCCAATTTACAAATGATCAGCAATATTTTCCTAGTTTTATCAGTGTGCGTCCCTGTCGTCGCACTGAATCTGAAAGCGCTGAACAAATAATGACCACAGGAATGCCAGGTTTGGAAAACAGCTGCCCGGCTGACGGGAGCACTTATCTCGAAAACTGTCCTGTTTTCTTTTCTAGTTTTAGAGAGTTAGTTACAAATATTATCCAATTAATTCCAAGTCATCAATGATTCATTATTTCCTTTTTATTCATTGATTAGGAAAATTCTTATGTACCAATTGCGTCTTGGTAATTGTTGCAGTTTAGACTGTAAATTGTCTTGAACCCAATGCATTACGGGTCAATGGCGACCCTTCCTCAGGGGTCTCATCATGACAGTCTGAAAACCAAAATGAAATAAGAGACTACTCAATTCAGTCCTCAAATCTCAAACATATACAGAGAAATTCGTCACGTTACCAAAGAATTAAGATTGTAACTTGATCCGTTGAAAACACCAGAAAAATGACGACGACAGATAACTGAACAATAAAAACCTACACATGGCAGTGTGCACAATACCAGCTCTCACAAAGGCTCAAACTAGGGTGAATTCTTCCCAATAATGTGCTGATAGCATATCCGTAAATCATCGTAATGTTAAACATGCCTCTTATCAAAGCCATGCCGCTGTTAGTAGTGCACGCGATCGTTAAATGAACTCCGTGTTTCCATGCAACTGAAATCACCCACGATTTATGCAAACTCCAAAACTTGCTAAAAGTGTGTAAACGTGCTCTAAGATTGAAAAATGTGTAACCACGATCTTCAAATGAAAAAGTGACTTGCATGCTCTAGCCGAGCGCCAATGTGCTTACCCAACCGATTTGGCCGGTGTGCGTTCTCACTTCGGAGACTGGAAACGCTCTTGTGCGATCCTTCCCGTCAATTACTTAAATGATCGTAACGTCTTCTCTTACATGCAAAGTACGTGTTTAAAGGGATAGCAATCAGAAAGATGTTATCAGAGGAGATAGTGTTAGCACGGTGAGTTGATAAAGTTAGAAGGAGTCAAAACAAAATAGAAAGACAACACAAAAACAAAAACTAAATTGGCAAGTTCAACGTGACCCGCAGGTATACGCTTTCCCCATTGTGAAACGAAAAGTGATACAGTCGTGACATTTGTGTTTATGTAACTTTGTTTGAAATTATACATCATGATCAATTACAAAAAAAACAATTAAATTCCAATCTGTCATTTATCCCATGTGGCTGCATGGCATTCAGTTTTTTGATCCAAACAAATTCGGATCTGGCTAACAGTTTCTGGTGATCAGCATCAGGTCTTGGTTTTAGAACTTCCAAAATGGTGAATCGCAATTGCGTGATGTTATGCCTTGCTTGCTTCCAATGCATTGCTACGGTGGACTTAGTGTTCTGGTTTCTGATATTGCTTTTATGCTCAGTGATTCCAATTTTTATTTTGCGTTCTGTTCTCCCTACATACGTTTTTCCGCAAGGACATTTCAGAGCGTAAATAACGTTAGAAGTGTCACACATGCTTGAATGTTGTAACATGATTGCAGAACCTTTGGTAGAATGGATAAAACGATTACCTTAATTACAATGTTGCAATGTACACAGGTAGAGCACCTTTGCATCCCTTTGAACATTCTGATGTCTGTCTCTTTCTTTCTTGTTAAAAGTTCCTTTAGATTGCTGGATCGTTGAAACGCAAAGGTGGGTGTCTGAGTAAAGAGATGCTGAAAATCCGGTTCAGTTTGAATGATTGCCCAGTATTTCATGATAATTGATTTTATTTGGTGAGATTTGGTGAAATGTTTTATTACGCATATGATAGGACTGGTTTTGGTGGATTGAGTTTTCCGTAACAATGACTGTCTGTCCAATGTGGACACTTATTGGATCGAGTCTTCAATGATTTTCTTCGGGTATCCACATTGTGTAAATCTTGTTGCAAAACTGTTTATAGTTTCCCGTGCTTCTACTGGATCTGATGTGATTCTTTTTAATCTTATGAATTGAGAGTAAGGTAGGTGTCGCTTCAGTGTGTATTGATGAAAGCTTTTGAAGTGTAAGGAGTTGTTTCTATCCGTTTCCTTAGTGTACACATTCGTCTTGATGCCCTGTGCATCAATTTGGACCAGAACATCTAAAAATGTGATTTTGTGCTTGTCAATCTGATGGTTAAATTTAATATGGTCATGGATTCAATTCAACTCAAAGATGTTGTCTTGTAAACTTGTCAAATCACCTTACCAAATTATAAAGATATCATCAATATATCTTTTATAGACAACCACGTGTTCTTGGCATGTTTTGTTCAGTATAATATGCGCATGTTCGAGTTTAGACATAAAAATATTTGCGTAGGATGGTGCTCCAGCAAAGCCCATAGATGTTCCGTTACATTGAGCATAAAAGGTCCCTTTCCATTCTAAGTAACTGTGGAATAGTGCAAAGTGCAGTAGTTCTAACAACAAGATTTTGTTTGCTCCCATGTTTCCTTGTTTTAAAAGAGCCCATTCCATTGCCTCCATGCCTTCATTGGAAGGAATGGAGGTATATAGTGCAGTGACGTCAATCGTGCATAACCACCAATTTTCTCTGCCCTCGATATCCAATGTGGACAACATGTTCAAAAAAGCCGTAGTATCTTTTATGTGTGTTTCCTATTGTTGGACTATCGGTTGTAGAAAAAAATCTAAGTATTTTCCGATGGGTTCCGAAATTGACCCACAAGCTGATACTATTGGTCTGAACGGGGGGTTTGTTGCATTTTTGTGTATCTTAGGCAACATATAAAATTGCGGTCGGTGTGGATATTCCGTGTATAAGAACTTCTTGGTGTTTTCATTGATCCAGTTCATGTCTACTGCTCTTACTAGTATTTGATTGAGGATATGTTGATAATCCTTGGTTGGCTCTTGCTGCAGCTTCAGATAAATGCTTGTGTCTTGAACATGTGTAAGCATGCTCCTGTCGTAGAATTCAGTGTCCATTATTACCAAAGCCCCTCCTTTATCAGCTTTTTGAAAGGACAGTTGTTTGTTATTAGCCAAAGAAGACAATGTGCTACATTCTTTGGTTGGAAAATTGGAGGCTCTTGTTTCTCGAAAATCGATCTTCTTCAAGTCTAACTTGATGAGCCGTTCAAATGCATCAATTGATTTGTGTGAAATGGGGGAAAAAAGGAACTCTTAGCTTTAAATTCCTTGTATTCAGGTTCTTGAGAAGGATTTATAGAGGGTTCAATTGTACTGAAGAAATATTTAAGCCTCATCGACCTAAAAAATTTAAAGATAGCGATCTCAGTTTCAGCTACGTTGCTGTGATACATTGGGACAAAAGAGGTCCCTTTGTTAAGTAAGGCCATTTGTGCTTGAGTCAGCTTGATTTTGGATATGTTGATAAGTAAGTTGGTTTCGTTTTGCTGCGAAGGATTCTTTTCTCCATGTCTATGTTGGATTCTTTGGCTCCTCCTAGTTTTTCCACGTTTTTGTTGGGTTGATGGTTGGCCGCTGGACTGGTGGATTAAAAAGATGCATTTGATGGTTTCTGGCCCCCACACTGGTGGATGGTTGAGCAGGTATTCTTTAATCTCTCACCAATGGTGGTCTGTTTTGAGCCACATCCGCCTCTGACACCACACTCTCTTGAGATGAACACTCATTAGGCTGTCTCTGCCATTTCCATTGGTTGTATACTTCTGCCCATGTGTAGACCTCATCAAGTTTATAGTCGATGGTGTCTCTACGAAAAGTTTTGATTTTACGCTCATGGATCTCCTTAGCGTATTTATACCATTTCTGGTTTAAATCTTCGAGCAAGTCTCCCCAGTTTTCTTCAGTTTGTTTGGATAATTCTCCTTTGATGGTTTGAATCTCCTCCTCTAGTGTCTTAAGGATGTTTGATAATTCTTCAATGATTAGCAAAATCAGGACCAAAGAACATTTATTTAGGATTAAGTACCATTTCTCCATGAAAGATTTGATGGTTTTACATAACATTGGTTTCAGGGCAATACGCAAACCTCGTGGAATTCTTTTGGCTTTATGATTTTGTATAAGTGTTGTCGCGTGGAGTCTCTGATTGATTTCTTTCTTGCTTAAGAACTCCAGTTGTTTTATCAATTGTGCTGTCGTGGATACATGAGGACTGAAAAGTCTGGCCTCTTCAATCAAATCGTAGATCTCTGTTGCTGCTTCTGATGAAAATGCTAAAGTTTCGGCTTTGTTAGTGGTTAGTTGCGCTATTTCTTCGAAAGACATTTTGGATGGTGCACTTTGGAAAGTTTTCTTCAGACTGGGAATGTCAATTAACAATGGTACCGCGGTGCACCCAATTTACAAATGATCAGCAATATTTTCCTAGTTTTATCAGTGTGCGTCCCTGTCGTCGCACTGAATCTGAAAGCGCTGAACAAATAATGACCACAGGAATGCCAGGTTTGGAAAACAGCTGCCCGGCTGACGGGAGCACTTATCTCGAAAACTGTCCTGTTTTCTTTTCTAGTTTTAGAGAGTTAGTTACAAATATTATCCAATTAATTCCAAGTCATCAATGATTCATTATTTCCTTTTTATTCATTGATTAGGAAAATTCTTATGTACCAATTGCGTCTTGGTAATTGTTGCAGTTTAGACTGTAAATTGTCTTGAACCCAATGCATTACGGGTCAATGGCGACCCTTCCTCAGGGGTCTCATCATGACAGTCTGAAAACCAAAATGAAATAAGAGACTACTCAATTCAGTCCTCAATTCTCAAACATATACAGAGAAATTCGTCACGTTACCAAAGAATTAAGATTGTAACTTGATCCGTTGAAAACACCAGAAAAATGACGACGACAGATAACTGAACAATAAAAACCTACACATGGCAGTGTGCACAATACCAGCTCTCACAAAGGCTCAAACTAGGGTGAATTCTTCCCAATAATGTGCTGATAGCATATCCGTAAATCATCGTAATGTTAAACATGCCTCTTATCAAAGCCATGCCGCTGTTAGTAGTGCACGCGATCGTTAAATGAACTCCGTGTTTCCATGCAACTGAAATCACCCACGATTTATGCAAACTCCAAAACTTGCTAAAAGTGTGTAAACGTGCTCTAAGATTGAAAAATGTGTAACCACGATCTTCAAATGAAAAAGTGACTTGCATGCTCTAGCCGAGCGCCAATGTGCTTACCCAACCGATTTGGCCGGTGTGCGTTCTCACTTCGGAGACTGGAAACGCTCTCGTGCGATCCTTCCCGTCAATTACTTAAATGATCGTAACGTCTTCTCTTACATGCAAAGTACGTGTTTAAAGGGATAGCAATCAGAAAGATGTTATCAGAGGAGATAGTGTTAGCACGGTGAGTTGATAAAGTTAGAAGGAGTCAAAACAAAATAGAAAGACAACACAAAAACAAAAACTAAATTGGCAAGTTCAACGTGACCCGCAGGTATACGCTTTCCCCATTGTGAAACGAAAAGTGATACAGTCGTGACATTTGTGTTTATGTAACTTTGTTTGAAATTATACATCATGATCAATTACAAAAAAAACAATTAAATTCCAATCTGTCATTTATCCCATGTGGCTGCATGGCATTCAGTTTTTTGATCCAAACAAATTCGGATCTGGCTAACAGTTTCTGGTGATCAGCATCAGGTCTTGGTTTTAGAACTTCCAAAATGGTGAATCGCAATTGCGTGATGTTATGCCTTGCTTGCTTCCAATGCATTGCTACGGTGGACTTAGTGTTCTGGTTTCTGATATTGCTTTTATGCTCAGTGATTCCAATTTTTATTTTGCGTTCTGTTCTCCCTACATACGTTTTTCCGCAAGGACATTTCAGAGCGTAAATAACGTTAGAAGTGTCACACATGCTTGAATGTTGTAACATGATTGCAGAACCTTTGGTAGGATGGATAAAACGATTACCTTAATTACATTGTTGCAATGTACACAGGTAGAGCACCTTTGCATCCCTTTGAACATTCTGATGTCTGTCTCTTTCTTTCTTGTTAAAAGTTCCTTTAGATTGCTGGATCGTTGAAACGCAAAGGTGGGTGTCTGAGTAAAGAGATGCTGAAAATCCGGTTCAGTTTGAATGATTGCCCAGTATTTCATGATAATTGATTTTATTTGGTGAGATTTGGTGAAATGTTTTATTACTCATATGATAGGACTGGTTTTGGTGGATTGAGTTTTCCGTAACAATGACTGTCTGTCCAATGTGGACACTTATTGGATCGAGTCTTCAATGATTTTCTTCGGGTATCCACATTGTGTAAATCTTGTTGCAAAACTGTTTATAGTTTCCCGTGCTTCTACTGGATCTGATGTGATTCTTTTTAATCTTATGAATTGAGAGTAAGGTAGGTGTCGCTTCAGTGTGTATTGATGAAAGCTTTTGAAGTGTAAGGAGTTGTTTCTATCCGTTTCCTTAGTGTACACATTCGTCTTGATGCCCTGTGCATCAATTTGGACCAGAACATCTAAAAATGTGATTTTGTGCTTGTCAATCTGATGGTTAAATTTAATATGGTCATGGATTCAATTCAACTCAAAGATGTTGTCTTGTAAACTTGTCAAATCACCTTTCCAAATTATAAAGATATCATCAATATATCTTTTATAGACAACCACGTGTTCTTGGCATGTTTTGTTCAGTATAATATGCGCATGTTCGAGTTTAGACATAAAAATATTTGCGTAGGATGGTGCTCCAGCAAAGCCCATAGATGTTCCGTTACATTGAGCATAAAAGGTCCCTTTCCATTCTAAGTAACTGTGGAATAGTGCAAAGTGCAGTAGTTCTAACAACAAGATTTTGTTTGCTCCCATGTTTCCTTGTTTTAAAAGAGCCCATTCCATTGCCTCCATGCCTTCATTGGAAGGAATGGAGGTATATAGTGCAGTGACGTCAATCGTGCATAACCACCAATTTTCTCTGCCCTCGATATCCAATGTGGACAACATGTTCAAAAAAGCCGTAGTATCTTTTATGTGTGTTTCCTATTGTTGGACTATCGGTTGTAGAAAAAAATCTAAGTATTTTCCGATGGGTTCCGAAATTGACCCACAAGCTGATACTATTGGTCTGAACGGGGGTTTGTTGCATTTTTGTGTATCTTAGGCAACATATAAAATTGCGGTCGGTGTGGATATTCCGTGTATAAGAACTTCTTGGTGTTTTCATTGATCCAGTTCATGTCTACTGCTCTTACTAGTATTTGATTGAGGATATGTTGATAATCCTTGGTTGGCTCTTGCTGCAGCTTCAGATAAATGCTTGTGTCTTGAACATGTGTAA
Source organism: Calotriton arnoldi (assembly GCA_963921515.1). Lineage (NCBI taxonomy): Eukaryota > Metazoa > Chordata > Amphibia > Caudata > Salamandridae > Calotriton > Calotriton arnoldi. The sequence goes on from CAWUFW010013537.1 coordinate 135,914, forward strand.
GCATGCTCCTGTCGTAGAATTCAGTGTCCATTATTACCAAAGCCCCTCCTTTATCAGCTTTTTGAAAGGTCAGTTGTTTGTTATTAGCCAAAGAAGACAATGTGCTACATTCTTTGGTTGGAAAATTGGAGGCTCTTGTTTCTCGAAAATCGATCTTCTTCAAGTCTAACTTGATGAGCCGTTCAAATGCATCAATTGATTTGTGTGAAATGGGGGAAAAAAGGAACTCTTAGCTTTAAATTCCTTGTATTCAGGTTCTTGAGAAGGATTTATAGAGGGTTCAATTGTACTGAAGAAATATTTAAGCCTCATCGACCTAAAAAATTTAAAGATAGCGATCTCAGTTTCAGCTACGTTGCTGTGATACATTGGGACAAAAGAGGTCCCTTTGTTAAGTAAGGCCATTTGTGCTTGAGTCAGCTTGATTTTGGATATGTTGATAAGTAAGTTGGTTTCGTTTTGCTGCGAAGGATTCTTTTCTCCATGTCTATGTTGGATTCTTTGGCTCCTCCTAGTTTTTCCACGTTTTTGTTGGGTTGATGGTTGGCCGCTGGACTGGTGGATTAAAAAGATGCATTTGATGGTTTCTGGCCCCCACACTGGTGGATGGTTGAGCAGGTATTCTTTAATCTCTCACCAATGGTGGTCTGTTTTGAGCCACATCCGCCTCTGACACCACACTCTCTTGAGATGAACACTCATTAGGCTGTCTCTGCCATTTCCATTGGTTGTATACTTCTGCCCATGTGTAGACCTCATCAAGTTTATAGTCGATGGTGTCTCTACGAAAAGTTTTGATTTTACGCTCATGGATCTCCTTAGCGTATTTATACCATTTCTGGTTTAAATCTTCGAGCAAGTCTCCCCAGTTTTCTTCAGTTTGTTTGGATAATTCTCCTTTGATGGTTTGAATCTCCTCCTCTAGTGTCTTAAGGATGTTTGATAATTCTTCAATGATTAGCAAAATCAGGACCAAAGAACATTTATTTAGGATTAAGTACCATTTCTCCATGAAAGATTTGATGGTTTTACATAACATTGGTTTCAGGGCAATACGCAAACCTCGTGGAATTCTTTTGGCTTTATGATTTTGTATAAGTGTTGTCGCGTGGAGTCTCTGATTGATTTCTTTCTTGCTTAAGAACTCCAGTTGTTTTATCAATTGTGCTGTCGTGGATACATGAGGACTGAAAAGTCTGGCCTCTTCAATCAAATCGTAGATCTCTGTTGCTGCTTCTGATGAAAATGCTAAAGTTTCGGCTTTGTTAGTGGTTAGTTGCGCTATTTCTTCGAAAGACATTTTGGATGGTGCACTTTGGAAAGTTTTCTTCAGACTGGGAATGTCAATTAACAATGGTACCGCGGTGCACCCAATTTACAAATGATCAGCAATATTTTCCTAGTTTTATCAGTGTGCGTCCCTGTCGTCGCACTGAATCTGAAAGCGCTGAACAAATAATGACCACAGGAATGCCAGGTTTGGAAAACAGCTGCCCGGCTGACGGGAGCACTTATCTCGAAAACTGTCCTGTTTTCTTTTCTAGTTTTAGAGAGTTAGTTACAAATATTATCCAATTAATTCCAAGTCATCAATGATTCATTATTTCCTTTTTATTCATTGATTAGGAAAATTCTTATGTACCAATTGCGTCTTGGTAATTGTTGCAGTTTAGACTGTAAATTGTCTTGAACCCAATGCATTACGGGTCAATGGCGACCCTTCCTCAGGGGTCTCATCATGACAGTCTGAAAACCAAAATGAAATAAGAGACTACTCAATTCAGTCCTCAATTCTCAAACATATACAGAGAAATTCGTCACGTTACCAAAGAATTAAGATTGTAACTTGATCCGTTGAAAACACCAGAAAAATGACGACGACAGATAACTGAACAATAAAAACCTACACATGGCAGTGTGCACAATACCAGCTCTCACAAAGGCTCAAACTAGGGTGAATTCTTCCCAATAATGTGCTGATAGCATATCCGTAAATCATCGTAATGTTAAACATGCCTCTTATCAAAGCCATGCCGCTGTTAGTAGTGCACGCGATCGTTAAATGAACTCCGTGTTTCCATGCAACTGAAATCACCCACGATTTATGCAAACTCCAAAACTTGCTAAAAGTGTGTAAACGTGCTCTAAGATTGAAAAATGTGTAACCACGATCTTCAAATGAAAAAGTGACTTGCATGCTCTAGCCGAGCGCCAATGTGCTTACCCAACCGATTTGGCCGGTGTGCGTTCTCACTTCGGAGACTGGAAACGCTCTCGTGCGATCCTTCCCGTCAATTACTTAAATGATCGTAACGTCTTCTCTTACATGCAAAGTACGTGTTTAAAGGGATAGCAATCAGAAAGATGTTATCAGAGGAGATAGTGTTAGCACGGTGAGTTGATAAAGTTAGAAGGAGTCAAAACAAAATAGAAAGACAACACAAAAACAAAAACTAAATTGGCAAGTTCAACATGACCCGCAGGTATACGCTTTCCCCATTGTGAAACGAAAAGTGATACAGTCGTGACATTTGTGTTTATGTAACTTTGTTTGAAATTATACATCATGATCAATTACAAAAAAAACAATTAAATTCCAATCTGTCATTTATCCCATGTGGCTGCATGGCATTCAGTTTTTTGATCCAAACAAATTCGGATCTGGCTAACAGTTTCTGGTGATCAGCATCAGGTCTTGGTTTTAGAACTTCCAAAATGGTGAATCGCAATTGCGTGATGTTATGCCTTGCTTGCTTCCAATGCATTGCTACGGTGGACTTAGTGTTCTGGTTTCTGATATTGCTTTTATGCTCAGTGATTCCAATTTTTATTTTGCGTTCTGTTCTCCCTACATACGTTTTTCCGCAAGGACATTTCAGAGCGTAAATAACGTTAGAAGTGTCACACATGCTTGAATGTTGTAACATGATTGCAGAACCTTTGGTAGGATGGATAAAACGATTACCTTAATTACATTGTTGCAATGTACACAGGTAGAGCACCTTTGCATCCCTTTGAACATTCTGATGTCTGTCTCTTTCTTTCTTGTTAAAAGTTCCTTTAGATTGCTGGATCGTTGAAACGCAAAGGTGGGTGTCTGAGTAAAGAGATGCTGAAAATCCGGTTCAGTTTGAATGATTGCCCAGTATTTCATGATAATTGATTTTATTTGGTGAGATTTGGTGAAATGTTTTATTACTCATATGATAGGACTGGTTTTGGTGGATTGAGTTTTCCGTAACAATGACTGTCTGTCCAATGTGGACACTTATTGGATCGAGTCTTCAATGATTTTCTTCGGGTATCCACATTGTGTAAATCTTGTTGCAAAACTGTTTATAGTTTCCCGTGCTTCTACTGGATCTGATGTGATTCTTTTTAATCTTATGAATTGAGAGTAAGGTAGGTGTCGCTTCAGTGTGTATTGATGAAAGCTTTTGAAGTGTAAGGAGTTGTTTCTATCCGTTTCCTTAGTGTACACATTCGTCTTGATGCCCTGTGCATCAATTTGGACCAGAACATCTAAAAATGTGATTTTGTGCTTGTCAATCTGATGGTTAAATTTAATATGGTCATGGATTCAATTCAACTCAAAGATGTTGTCTTGTAAACTTGTCAAATCACCTTTCCAAATTATAAAGATATCATCAATATATCTTTTATAGACAACCACGTGTTCTTGGCATGTTTTGTTCAGTATAATATGCGCATGTTCGAGTTTAGACATAAAAATATTTGCGTAGGATGGTGCTCCAGCAAAGCCCATAGATGTTCCGTTACATTGAGCATAAAAGGTCCCTTTCCATTCTAAGTAACTGTGGAATAGTGCAAAGTGCAGTAGTTCTAACAACAAGATTTTGTTTGCTCCCATGTTTCCTTGTTTTAAAAGAGCCCATTCCATTGCCTCCATGCCTTCATTGGAAGGAATGGAGGTATATAGTGCAGTGACGTCAATCGTGCATAACCACCAATTTTCTCTGCCCTCGATATCCAATGTGGACAACATGTTCAAAAAAGCCGTAGTATCTTTTATGTGTGTTTCCTATTGTTGGACTATCGGTTGTAGAAAAAAATCTAAGTATTTTCCGATGGGTTCCGAAATTGACCCACAAGCTGATACTATTGGTCTGAACGGGGGTTTGTTGCATTTTTGTGTATCTTAGGCAACATATAAAATTGCGGTCGGTGTGGATATTCCGTGTATAAGAACTTCTTGGTGTTTTCATTGATCCAGTTCATGTCTACTGCTCTTACTAGTATTTGATTGAGGATATGTTGATAATCCTTGGTTGGCTCTTGCTGCAGCTTCAGATAAATGCTTGTGTCTTGAACATGTGTAAGCATGCTCCTGTCGTAGAATTCAGTGTCCATTATTACCAAAGCCCCTCCTTTATCAGCTTTTTGAAAGGTCAGTTGTTTGTTATTAGCCAAAGAAGACAATGTGCTACATTCTCTGGGTGGAAAATTGGAGGCTCTTGTTTCTCGAAAATCGATCTTCTTCACGTCTAACTTGATGAGCCGTTCAAATGCATCATTTGATTTGTGTGAAATGGGGGAAAAAAGGAACTCTTAGCTTTAAATTCCTTGTATTCAGGTTCTTGAGAAGGATTTATAGAGGGTTCAATTGTACTGAAGAAATATTTAAGCCTCATCGACCTCAAAAATTTAAAGATAGCGATCTCAGTTTCAGCTACGTTGCTGTGATACATTGGGACAAAAGAGGTCTCTTTGTTAAGTAAGGCCATTTGTGCTTGAGTCAGCTTGATTTTGGATATGTTGATAACTAAGTTGGTTTCGTTTTGCTGCGAAGGATTCTTTTCTCCATGTCTATGTTGGATTCTTTGGCTCCTCCTAGTTTTTCCACGTTTTTGTTGGGTTGATGGTTGGCCGCTGGACTGGTGGATTAAAAGATGCATTTGATGGTTTCTGGCCCCCACACTGGTGGATGGTTGAGCAGGTATTCTTTAATCTCTCACCAATGGTGGTCTGTTTTGAGCCACATCCGCCTCTGACACCACACTCTCTTGAGATGAACACTCATTAGGCTGTCTCTGCCATTTCCATTGGTTGTATACTTCTGCCCATGTGTAGACCTCATCAAGTTTATAGACGATGGTGTCTCTACGAAAAGTTTTGATTTTACGCTCATGGATCTCCTTAGCGTATTTATACAATTTCTGGTTTAAATCTTCGAGCAAGTCTCCCCAGTTTTCTTCAGTTTGTTTGGATAATTCTCCTTTGATGGTTTCAATCTCCTCCTCTAGTGTCTTAAGGATGTTTGATAATTCTTCAATGATTAGCAAAATCAGGACCAAAGAACATTTATTTAGGATTAAGTACCATTTCTCCATGAAAGATTTGATGGTTTTACATAACATTGGTTTCAGGGCAATACGCAAACCTCGTGGAATTCTTTTGGCTTTATGATTTTGTATAAGTGTTGTCGCGTGGAGTCTCTGATTGATTTCTTTCTTGCTTAAGAACTCCAGTTGTTTTATCAATTGTGCTGTCGTGGATACATGAGGTCTGAAAAGTCTGGCCTCTTCAATCAAATCGTAGATCTCTGTTGCTGCTTCTGATGAAAATGCTAAAGTTTCGGCTTTGTTAGTGGTTAGTTGCGCTATTTCTTCGAAAGACATTTTGGATGGTGCACTTTGGAAAGTTTTCTTCAGACTGGGAATGTCAATTAACAATGGTACCGCGGTGCACCCAATTTACAAATGATCAGCAATATTTTCCTAGTTTTATCAGTGTGCGTCCCTGTCGTCGCACTGAATCTGAAAGCGCTGAACAAATAATGACCACAGGAATGCCAGGTTTGGAAAACAGCTGCCCGGCTGACGGGAGCACTTATCTCGAAAACTGTCCTGTTTTCTTTTCTAGATTTAGAGAGTTAGTTACAAATATTTTCAAATTAATTCCAAGTCATCAATGATTCATTATTTCCTTTTTATTCATTGATTAGGAAAATTCTTATGTACCAATTGCGTCTTGGTAATTGTTTCAGTTTAGACTGAAATTGTCTTGAACCCAATGCATTTTGGGTCATTGGCGACCCTTCCTCAGGGGTCTCATCATGACAGTCTGAAAACCAAAATGAAATAAGAGACTACTCAATTCAGTCCACAATTCTTAAAGATATACAGAGAAATTTGTCACGTTACCAAAGAATTAGGATTGTGACTTCATCAGTTGAAAACACCAGAAAAATGATGACGACAGATAACTGAGCAAAGGTGCTCTAACTGTGTACATTGCAACAATGTAATTACTAGTAATCATTTCATCCATCCTCCCAAAGGTTCTGCAATCATGTTACAACATTCAAGCACGTGTGACACTTCTATTGTTATTTACGCTCTGAAATGTCCTTGCAGAAAAATGTATGTGGGGAGAACAGAACGCAAAATAAAAATTCGAATCACTGAGCATAAAAGCAATATCAGGAACCAGAACACTAAGTCCACCGTAGCAATGCATTGGAAGCATGCAAGACATAACATCACGCAATTGCGATTCACCATTTTGGAAGTTCTAAAACCAAGACCTGATGCTGATCACTGTTATGTTTCGTATAGAGGCCCTAATATAGACACGTTCATATATGCCGTATATGGTCATAATCGTATATGCCCTATTATGGTCATAATCGTATATGCCCTATTTTGGTCATAATCGTCTATGTCCTATTGTAGTCATGATCTCCTATGCCCTAATATAGGCATGATCTTTCACCTACATTAGTTCCCTACAGTACACAATGAACTCTGAGGGTTGAACGTTATCTAGTCTGTGGTTTGAACACTGCAGGGTTTTTCCCGAACACAGGCCTACAATGTACTCATAAATTATGCATGAGCATTCACCAACTACATCTCCCGCATAATATGTATGTACAAAGTTCACCACTGACGTCTTCCTCATGTCCAACAAATACCAATACAATCCATACTAAGGGACGAGACACTTTAGGGTACAAATACACCACATCTTGCCACGGTAAGACAGAGGGAACCGAGACTTCCATGCCGACACACTGACCAGAGACGCTGAGGCTCCTGCATGCAGTCGCTCCAGCTGACAGCGGTCTAACACAGCCCTTGCGGGGTGTTCAACTCGAGACCAGGACGGGGTCCCACACTCTCTCTATTCAGGTAATGGGGTTCGACTAAATCCTAGCAGGATTCTTGGCTCCTAGGCTTTTAAACCTACACACATGCTAGGTACACTTAGGTACATCTAGTTAGGCATCATAGGAGTACGCGCACTTTTATAATGCTTTTTATATTCATGTATGTATTCATGATTCTTGCAATTTGGTAGAACTGTACTACCCTTTCACTTTTATCGTACTGCTGATAATATGTCTCTGCTATTGTCTGCTGGTTGCTGCAGTACATATATTTTACACTAGAATAACGACTGTTCAATAAATACTTATTGAAACGCCCAGACTGTTTATTCTGTGTAACTCTCTGAGACAAACCGAATAAGTAAGCACGAGTGACTGAGCGAAAAGTAGTACATTGTTTCCACGATTGTGAGGGATCAGGGTTGTCATGATCTAAGGTTGCCAGAAAATAATCTCTCCCCGATAAGAGGAGATTCTAGTGGCACTGTGAGCTAGCTAATGCAAATCCAGCTAACATACGCGGTGGGAGTGCACAGAGCCAGTCTACCACTAAGCCCATAGTTTATGTTATCCAAACGCGCAGGTCCTGCAGGGGTACTATAGGAACTACACGACATCACCAGAAACTGTTAGCCAGATCCGAATTTTTGGGGATAAAAAAACTGAATGCCATGCAGCCGCATGGGATGAATGACAGATTGGAATTTATTGTTTTTTGTAATTGATCATGATGTATAATTTCAAACACAGTAACATAAACACAAATGTGACGACCGTATCACTTTTCGTTTCACAATGGGGAAAGAGTATACCTGCGGGTCACGTTGAACTTGCCAATTTAGTTTTTGTTTTTGTGTTGTCTTTCTATTTAATTTTGACTCCTTCTAACTTTATCAACTCATCGTGCTAACACTATCTCCTCTGATAACATCTTTCTGATCGCTATCCCTTTAAACACGTACTTTACATGTAAGAGAAGACGTTACGATTATTTAAGTAATTGACGGGAAGGATCGCACGAGAGCGTTTCCAGTCTCCGAGGTGAGAACGCACACCGGCCAAATCGGTTGGGTAAGCACAATGGCGCTCGGTTAGAGCATGCGAGTCACTTTTTCATTTTAAGATCGTGGTTACACATTTTTCAATCTTAGACCACGTTTACACACTTTTACCAAGTTTTGGAGTTTGCATAAATCGTGGGTGATTTCAGTTGCATGGAAACACTGAGTTCAGTTAACGATCACGTGCACTACTAACAGGGGCATGGCTTTGATAAGAGGCATGTTTTAACATTACGATGATTTACGGATATGCTATCAGCACATTATTGTGAAGGATTAACCCTAGTTTGAGCCTTTGTGAGAGCTGGTGTTGTGCACACTGCCATGTGTAGGTTTTTATTGTTCAGTTATCTGTCGTCGTCATTTTTCTGGTGTTTTCAACGGATCAAGTCACAATCTTAATTCTTTGGTAACGTGACGAATTTCTCTGTATATGTTTGAGAATTGAGGACTGAATTGAGTAGTCTTATTTCATTTTGGTTTTCAGACTGTCATGATGAGACCCCTGAGGAAGGGTCGCCAATGACCCGAAATGTATTGGGTTCAAGACAATTTACAGTCTAAACTGCAACAATTACCAAGACGCAATTGGCACACAAGAATTTTCCTAATGAAATGAAAGACACATTTGTAGAGCGCATGGCTACCCGGGAGCATCCCAGCGCTGGGACTAAATCCTGTGGAAGACAGAGGAACTATGCGGGCTGAGGGAACAAGAGGGTCTTAAGTTGTTTACGAAAGGACCCGTGGTTTTGGACTAGGCGGAGCTGGAGTGGAAGCGAGTTCCAAAGCATAGAGGCATTATAGGAGAACAGCCGTCCACCACTCCTGGCCTTCCTAATCTTTGGCACTTCGGCTAGGTGGAGATTGTCAGATCGAAGATTGCGCTTGGCTTTATAGGGGCGGATCATGGCTGAGTTGATGGAAGGGCCGATCCCCTGCATAGATTTATGTGCTAGGCAAAGTGTCTTAAATCTAATACGTTCCTGGATGGGGAGCCAATGAAGGGAAGCAAGTGCCGGTTTAGCCGATTGTCGGTTGTTGGTTCCGGTTAAGAGTCTGGCAGCACTATTCTGCACAGACTGTAGTTTAGAAACTACAGTAGTGGGGGAGCCCAGGTACAGCGCGTTGCCGTAATCTAGCCTGGAGAGTATAAGTGATTGCACCAATACTTTTTTTGCTTGGAAGGAGAGCAGAGGTAGCACTTTACGGGCCATTCTGAGTAGGCCATAACAGATGGCTACCGTCTTCCTCGCTTGTGCTCTAAAGCTCAGGTCCTAGTCCAACCAGATGCCCAGGCTCTTGATTTCTGGCTTGGGGGTCGGGGGTGGCCCCATGCACGCTGGCCACATGGAGCTAGATTTGAAGCAGAGGGGGTTGCCTAAGATCATAAGCTCGGTCTTCCCACCGTTGAGCTTAAGCTGGGATGTGTCCATCCAGTTTGAAATGTCTTCTAGACAGGAACGGAGGGTGTTGGTTTCTTGGTCCATTTGGTTAAGTGCAACCACCAATTGGGTATCGTCGGCATAGGTTACCATACGAATTCCGGATGGGGCAATAATGGATGCCAGTGGAGCCATATATACATTAAAAAGGGCCGGACTGAGCGTAGAGCCCTGAGGCACCCCGTTCTGTAGGGGGGTGGGATTAGATGTCGTATTCTCCTCGAATACCTGAAAGGATCTTTCCTCCAGGAAAGAACCCAACCACTTCAGTGCCAAGCCAGTTACTCCTAGATTCCTGAGACGGTGAACCAAGATCCTGTGGTTCACTGTATCAAATGCTGCGCTCAGGTCGAGGAGTATGATGGCCGAAGATCCACCTGAATCTAGGATTTTTCTGCTTTCCTCCACCACCGCTAACAGAGCCGTCTCCGTGCTCTAGCACGGACGGAAGCCTGTTTGTGAAGAGTGCAGCAAGTTATGCGTTTCAAGAAAGCCTGACAAGTGTTGGTTTACATATTTCTCTGTCATCTTTCCTATGCCTGGCAAGAGAGATATAGGACGGTAGTTAGCTAAGTCTGCTGTTTCCAGATTGTTTTTTTTTTAACAGGGCTTTCACCATAGCTGCTTTCCAGGCGTGGGGCACTATTCCTGAGGACAGAGATGCATTAATTAGGGCGGTCAGGTTGGGGGCAATTATAGATCCCACCTGTTTCAGTAAGTTAATTGGTGCGGGGTCCTTAGGTGATCCACTGCTCACCCTGGATAGCAGGGTACAGCAAGCTTCAGGCGAGAGGGGGGGAAAGCCTCTAGTGTAGGTTCCAAGGGGTGTGGATCGGGAATCAGGTGCTTATCAGTGGTATCACCTATATCTGCCGTATGCGGCAGTAATTTGAGGATATTCTGGACCTTAGTGGAGAAATATTCTGCCAATTTATTGCAGCGTAGCCCGGAGGTGTCTGGTGCTATGCGCGGGTCCGGGACTTTGAGTAGCTTTTTAATGACGTTGAAAGTTTCTCTAGGTGAGTTAGAGGCTGACAAAATCTTAGATTCGTAAAAGATTGCCTGGGCTTTTTTTATCTCTGCTTTGTAGGCGCTGATGGCCGCCTTATATTCCAGCTTCTTACTGGGCGAGAAGTCTTTCCTCCAGAGCCTTTCTTTGACCTTACAGTGCTGTTTTAAAGTGCGCAGCTCTGCTGAGAACCAAGGGGAGTTGTGGGGACCATTGGTCTTTTTTATCCTTGTCTTTGGGAGGACCACGTCCAGAGTATCCGAAATCCAGCTCACGAAGTCGTCATTGACTTTAACTGGGCATGGATCGGAAATGGGACAAGTACGTTCCAGTTCTTGAGTCCATTTCTCCAAGGGGAGTTTGGACCAAAGATGACCTTGGGTCCATATAGGTTTTATTTAAGGTTCGGGGACCTTCGGTGACCAGGCGAGGGAAACTAAGAAGTGATCTGTCCATGGGAGGGGTAAGGGCTCTTCCCCTTTGAGATCATCTAAGTTAGAGAACACCGGGTCCAGGAGGTGGCCTTTAACGTGGGTGGGGAGAAGGATTCTTTGTAACAGCTGGAATGACGCGAGATCATGGGCCAGTTCAGATGCATTTGAGGCTTGTGGGTCATCAAAATGAAGATTAAAGTGTCCAAGCAGAGTCAAATTGGCCGCTGAGCTTGCCAGATTGACCGCTGCTTCTAACAGTGATTTGTTGAAAGCTCCTAGCGCTCCCGGTGGGCGGTAGATAAGAATGCCTGTGAGGGAAACCAGGGGTGTAAGTTCTAGAGTAAAGTGAGTATTCTCACAGTCTAGAAGGGGGTTCCCAAGCAGGCGACAGGTGTATCGTTCCTTATGAATAATAGCGATCCCCCCACCTTTGCCGGATGGTCTGTCCACCCTCTGCATCAGGAAGCCCGGTGGAAGTGTTTGCACAATATCTGGTTCAGAGCCGGTGTTGAGCCAGGTTTCTGTCAAAAACAGCACATCCGGGTCGGAGTCTTTAAGGAGCATCCAGATCTCCGCCATATAATTAGGCAGGGATCTGCAGTTCAGTAGGAGAATTTTATACTGGGCCTTTGCAAGGGGGGCTTCTGGGAGGCTAGTATTAAGAAGACACCTACAATCTGGGCATAATGCAGGCAGCTGTTCCGGCTGGAAAGCATGGGTGCAGGACGTGCGCGAGGCCCTATTAATCTGTTTTAGATGGGCACTAGAGTAAGACAAACGCGCTGAAAGGAGAGGGGTTCTGGCCCCTGGACCCGTTCGGGCGCAGACGGGCTTGCCTTAGGCGCGCCAGCGCCACACCCTCTGCGCGCGTCTGCTGCGCGGTCGCATCATCACGCGCCTTTATCTGGCTAAGACAGCGCCGGGACCAGCAACTAGACTGCTGACCCGGTGGGGAAGGCGGAAGTGAGTAAGCGCCTATCCCCGTGCAGTGAACACCATCAAAGTTTCCCCCCACAAATGCTCGCGTCAATTAAAAAAGGAGTTTCTTTCCTTTAAAATCAGGTTAATAAAAATATAGGTGCAAGTGAAACAATTTTAAAACTAATCGGTTTTAACAGCCCACATTAAAATTCAGTGCAATAGATTCAGTGCAAAAAAATGCCAGAGTACATCAGTCACATATTCAATACAAGTTTTTCAATACCACGAGACCGACAGAGTTGCCTCTGCCTCCAGTCTCGAGTCAGTCCGATCGCGGTCGCGTCATCACGCGCCTTTATCCGGCTAAGACAGCGCCGGGACCAGCAACTAGACTGCTGACCTGGTGGGGAAGGCGGAAGTGAGTAAGCACCTATCCACGTGCAGTGAACACCATCAAAGTTTCCCCCCACAAATGCTCGCGTCAATTAAAAAAGGAGTTTCTTTCATTTAAAATCAGGTTAATAAAAATATAGGTGCAAGTGAAACAATTTTAAAACTATTCGGTTTTAGCAGCCCACATTAAAATTCAGTGCAATAGATTCAGTGCAAAAAAATGCCAGAGTACATCAGTCACATATTCAATACAAGTTTTTCAGTACCACGAGACCGACAGAGTCGCCTCTGCCTCCAGTCTCGAGTCAGTCCGATCGCGGTCGCGTCATCACGCGCCTTTATCCGGCTAAGACATCGCCGGGACCAGCAACTAGACTGCTGACCCGGTGGGGAAGGCGGAAGTGAGTAAGCGCCTATCCCCGTGCAGTGAACACCATCAAAGTTTCCCCCCACAAATGCTCGCGTCAATTAAAAAAGGAGTTTCTTTCCTTTAAAATCAGGTTAACAAAAATATAGGTGCAAGTGAAACAATTTTAAAACTAATCGGTTTTAGCAGCTCACATTAAGATTCAGTGCAATAGATTCAGTGCAAAAAAATGCCAGAGTACATCAGTCACATATTCTAATCAATGAATAAAAAGGAAATAATGAATCATTGATGACTTGGAATTAATTGGAAAATATTTGTAACTAACTCTCTAAATCTAGAAAAGAAAACAGGACAGTTTTCGAGATAAGGGCTCCCATCAGCAGGGCAGCGGTTTTCTAAACCTGGCATTCCTGCAGTCATACTTATATGACACACATACAGAATCAGCGTAAATGCCCAGGGTTTCAATAACCCCCAAAAAATACAGCAAGCGCTTGCCTAGTTAGACCGACATCCGATACATCCGATCTTAATGCAGAAAACACATCTTACACTCCACACTGATAATTGTGTGGGGTCTAGATGGGCCGCAGTTAGGGTGACCTCTTCCTATTCATCTTACTCAAGCGGGGTTATGATACTCCTTAAAAAGGGACTTCAGTTTACCCTCACTCATACTGAAATAGATGATAAAGGGCATTACGTATTACTCCAGGGCAATTTATATGGTACTATGGTGACAATCGTTAATACATGCGGACTGAATATTAAATGACCCTAGCTTCTATCGACAAATAGTGAGCCACTTGTATGCCCTGCAGCCCACAACAGTCATCTGGGGTAGAGACTTAAACACGTATCTAGATACAACACTTGACCGAAACACTTCAATTGGCTGGCAGGGTAAACACTTGGCTTGTGTAATCCGAACATAATGGAGTCCCACCACTTAATAGATGTCTGGAGAACTTGACACCTGAATGTGCAAAAAGGTACACATAGCTCCTCAGCTCATAAAACGTGGTCCAGACTCAACTACTGGCTGGTCTTGCAGGCTATTAGAGCTTGGGTCACCAAGGTGCTTCATCTGCTCAGAACGTTGTCAGATCACTCCCCTGTGCTTCTGGTGATATCCATACCCACACATAGACCTTCACAGTTCCAATGGTGTTTGCAAGTTTCCTCACTGTTGGACCCAGTTTTTAGGGAGAGTGTGAGTGAGGCAATTATTCTTTACTTTATAGAAAGCCCAGGTTCAGTGGATGGTGCGGGCACGTTGTGGGAAGCATTTAAAGTCACCATTCGCGGAATTTGTATGGGGCTGCAGGCAGGGGTACTGAGGGTGCTTCGCTCCATTATGCGCACTATAGAAAAACAACTGAAACAATTAGAAAGGCAATATGAAGCACAACTGGCGCCGACTGTCCTAGCAGAAATGCATGAGCAGATTACTGAGTATAATGATACTGTGGCACAGGAGGTGAAACACTTGTCCAGGCGATGGATAGCAAGATCCTACGGTGAGGATGGGAGACAGGGCCACAGCCTTGCCACAAAACTGAAAGTGCATTGAGCGCAGCCTCATATTGTCAGATTGGAATCCCAGAGGGCGTGGTATACTTCAACACCCCTGATGTTCAAAAAATACTATGCCGACCTGTACAGGGCATGTCAACTATCCACGGAGACAGACGTACTCTTACCTTGATGAGCTGACACTTGGGTGGCTTACCCAGGGGCAGAGAGAGTTTTCAGTGCAACCCATTTCCCTAGAGGAGGTACAGGACGCAATATCCTCATCACCAAACGGAAAGACATCAGGAAGCGATGGGATTCCAAGCGAATTATATAAAGCATATGCAGATTTTCTGGCACCACATCTACATGCAATGTATACTCAGGCTTATGAGGCAGCCATATTACCCCCGACATTGCGTGAGGCACTCATCATCACTCTCCTAAAACCGGGTAAAGTCCCAGAATGATGCGACTCCTACAGGCCTCTCTCATTGCTAAATATAGACACTAAAATTTTGGCAATGATTATTGCCACTAGATTACAGCCAATCCTCCCCACATTAATATTACCTCACCAGTCAGGATTTGTGCCCGACCGCTCCACCTCGCATAACCAGCGTACGATGTTTGCAGTCTTACATCAATTAGACCCCTCACTAAAGGCAGCGGCTGTGTTGCTAGACCTGGCTAAAACCTTTGATTATGTACAGTGGGACTACATGTTCACGTAATGCATCGCATAGCGATGCCCCGAGCGTTCACGCAATGGAAATGCCTACTGTACACTGATCATGTGGCTACGCTACGCATTAACAATACATCTGACCTATTGAAGATCTGTAGAGGGACGCGGCAGGGTTCCCCCCTGTTGCCGATGTTATTCACTAAAGCACTGGAACCCCTGGCCTGTAGAATAAGGCAGCTGCATGCAGTGGCGGCAACGTCCACTTGCCATTTCATTATATGCGGATGAAATGGAACTCTATGTCCGCAACCCCGGTGCACAGCTTGGCTCCCTAATCTGGGAATATATAAGATATGAGAGATACTCTGGCTTACTGTATTAACTGGAGCAAATCCACTATATTTCCTTTAACGCAATGCACTGAGCCATGCGAGCTGGACTTCCCCCTTAAGTGGTGCATGGACCTGGTTAAGTATCTGGGAATCTAGATTCATAGAAACCCAGATGCTGTCATTAAACAGAATTATGGAATAGCAATGTCCAAACTTGAGTAGCAAGTGGCTGGGTGGATCAAACTCCCCCTCTCATTGGCTGATAGGATAGCAATAATGAAAATTGTCATAATGCCTT
Source organism: Calotriton arnoldi (assembly GCA_963921515.1). Lineage (NCBI taxonomy): Eukaryota > Metazoa > Chordata > Amphibia > Caudata > Salamandridae > Calotriton > Calotriton arnoldi. The sequence continues at coordinate 151,512 of CAWUFW010013537.1, forward strand.
GTTTGGCCTATTTATCAATATCTCTATCACTTTAACCAAGCCTTTTTTACCACAATGAGATCGCACCTAATCACACTTACTTGGGCAGGAAAATAGCCCAGATGTAGTTGGGAGATACACAAACGCTCAGAAGTCTCCAGATTGGAGATCAACACAGTTAACAGTACAATGAAGGCTTGGCAGCATTTAGCTGGGTTAGCTGGGAAGAAGCCGTTAAATGCCCCGGCGCTGCCACTCTTACACCACCCAAATATCTCTGTCACACAAGAGCCTAAAGCACTCACAATTAAGCTGCAGCTGGTCTGATGTTGCTGGGGGATGTCTACCATGGGGGTTAGTTTATATCACTGAACACTATCCTATCCACACAACATAATACTCCCCTCTTGACTTTCACATATTATCGTCTCTGCGAAGCCTTGAAAATATTATACCCACAATTCCCTGAAGCGCCCCCCCCCCCATTAACATCACTACAAGTCATGCTTAGTAGCGACTCACGACACCGTCTGATCACCAGACTATACAATACCACACAGAGAGATGCAACTTCTGGCTAAACGGGGCCTATGGGCAGGTGGAATGATGTGCTGGACCCTCCACTTTCCATAAAGGATTGGGAGTTCTGCTGTGCACTCACAGGCCGCCCTTGCAACAACTATATTATACACCACTCCAATTGCACAAGTATGGGCTGCGGATGTCGGCCCGCTGTGTCAGGTGTGGCATTCCCGAAGCAGATTTTCTTCATTTGGCCTGGTACTTTGGGGATTTCCAGCTCTTCTGGATGCGGGTAACCCAGATTCAGTCCGAGATGGTGGGAGAAAAGGTGGATTGTGTGCCACATTTCTGTCTATTGGGACATGTTGCAAATTTAAAACCCACCAACCGGAAGTCAGTGGCAATAACTTTATTGCTGGCAAAATGTAGAGTGGTTTTACATTGGGGATGTTCAATCAATGGTTACTGGATGTGGTATACTGTAAAGATCAGTTAGAAATATATGCAGAAGAACTGCCAATAGCATTGAGACCTAAGAACATATGGGCACCCTATACAACGTACTTAATTGCTAATCCATCGCTCATCTGTTATTAAAGTGTCTTTTTTGTACTGTACATTGCCACAAATTCAAATACATAGGACTGTAATGCTATTATGTCACAATGTATGCTGAAAGTTTTCCCTTTTTTTATGCATATGATATGGTGATACTGCATTTGTATTGTTGTATCTTTCATGTTGAAAATCGTGAATAAATTAATATAAATTACCCATCCCCCCAAAAAATATATATATTTATATATGGGAATTCCCAATGCTTGCCTATGAGAGGAGTAGGCCACACAGTAGTGAGAAAAAAAATGGGCTGTTTGTTAGTACCAGAAAATGCCGCACAATAATGGCACATGCCCTACCTTTTGCTTACACAGCACCCTGCCCATAGGGCTACCCAGGGCCTGGCTTAGGTGTGACCTATGTGCAAACAAAGGGGAGTTTAAGGCTTGGCAAGTGGTTTTAGTTGCCAAGTCAAAGTGCCAGTAAACTGAGCATGCAGGCCCAGCAGTGGCAGACCTGAGACAGGTTTGAAATGCTACGTCTGTGAGTGGCACAAGCAGTGCTGCAGGCCCACTAATAGCATTTAATTTAAAGGCCCTGTGTATATGGGATACCAATTTACAAGGGGCTTACAAGTAAATTAAATATGCCAAACAGGTGCAAACAAATGTTTAAAGGCGAGAGCACATGAACTTTAGCACTGATTATCCAGTGGTAAATTGCCCAGAGTTTTAAAGCCTACAAAAAGAAGGTCAGATAAATAGGTGGAAGAAGGCAAAACGTTTGGGGATAACCCTGCAGAAAGGGCCAGGTCCAAAACAACCCCCTTCCAGCCTAAAGTCAGGATAGACTAATCAATACATTAAATGGCTTCCCTGCTTAGGGTCATAGAACATGGACCCTTGACCGCTACTGCAGGGGCACGTTCCAGATCTACGCCTCTCTGAACCCAGTTGGATCCCTCTGTCTATACTCTCAGGACCCACCAAGCTAACCCATGGGGAATCCTTCTCCTCATCTCCGGACACCATGTGTGAAGCGCCTAACTTTAAGTTGTTCACAGATGCATCCCAGTAGGCAGACAGTATCACCATGGCCAACAAAGGGATGTGGCCCACTCCACCCCTTGGGTCTGACTTCTGTCCCCAATCCCAGGAATACTCTGTCCACAAGGAGAGCAACCAGCAGAGGCCACTGACAGTGGTCAGCATCCTGAGCCATGCCCTAGGCCATCCAGGGGTCTCTGTCCTCTGTGGTTTCTCAGAGTGGGGGTGGTAGTCCCAGGTGCATTGCATACTTTCTCCACTCCCCCTCCCACCAGTTCAGGAGTGATATCCTGAGACTGGTCCTCCAGCCTAGAGTCTGTACCCTTAGTTTGGACAGGAGTCAGGGGAGAGTCATTCCTCCCCCTGCCCTTCCTTTTGGAGTTCCGCACCCTGCTTTTGGCAGTGGAAACCCCAAAATCGAGAACAGTCAAGGCACTTGTGGCAGCTGTCCTGCACAATTCTCTCACCAGTTCAGGGGTGCTATCCTGCAACTGGTCCTCCAAACCAGGATATGTACCTTAGGCTGAACAGGGGTCAGGGATGAGTCCTTCCTCCTCCTACCCCTCCTTCTGGGGTTCCGCATTCTCCATCTAGGAGTGGTACCCCCCACAAGGCAAAACTGTAGGGACACTTGTGGCTGCCGCCCCATCTCCCAGGTCAGCGGTGACACCCTGAACCTGGATCCCCGACCTAGGGTCTGTACCCTTAGGCTGGACAGGAGTTAGGGGAGAGTCCTTCCTCGCCTCAAATTCCCCCATCTGGGCTTCTGCACCCCCCACTGGGGAGTGGTACTGCCAGACACCAGAACTGATTGGATGCTGGTATCAGTTGCCCCCCACAAGTTCTCCTGACACTATGGGGTCCCCCTTCAGTGAATGGTCTCCCAGTACAGACTGGATTCCCTTCATGGGGCCCCCTTGGGGTACTCTCCAGGCTCTGGGGATGAGCACAGGGCACCTTGGGACTTCACCCACCCACCCCCACCTCTCCTCCTTCTCTGAGAAGGAACATGGGACCCTTTACCTACTCCACTACACTGGGAACTGTTTGGGCTACTGTGAACATCCCCCACTCTTGGTTGGGGGCAACCTGAGTCACTCCCTTTAGGATCAATCCCAAATGCTTTTCCAGAACCTCTGGTACTCACCCAGAGGTCTGTCTCCTTTGCAAGTTCCCTGGGGTTGGAGAACATACACTCCAAAAGGTGTTGGTGTAGCATTGGAAAACAACAACAGAACATGTGCTCTCTGACAATCAGATTGTACAGCCCTTCAAAAGTGTTTACTGTGCTACCCTTCACCCATCCATCCAGTGCTTTGCACAAATCCTCCACATATCCCTCCCAAGACTGGTGAGATAACTTTCTGCTGCCCCTGAACCTCAACATATACTCTTCAGGGGTGAATCCATACTTTCTTCGCAGGGCTTCCTTCATGGGGGTGTACCTCTGCCTGTCACTCCATTCTAGGGTGTAGGAGAGTAGGATCTGCCTCTTATGTTGCCCCCACTTTTTTTCTGATGTTGTAAAACAGGAAGGCAATCGACGAATGGAATAACCTTAAGTATTGCCCGGCGATGTCGCCTCTATTCCCCAAAATATGAATCAATGAAGAGGCAGGCGCTGGAGACTGGAAGGCAGGAAACAAAGGTTTATTCTCTCCGGAGGAGAACACGTCAGATCAGACCAACAGGGAATCTTCACGAGGTGCTCTACTGCATCTCTGAGGCCTGGCCTCTTATACACGCATTTATGGCAGGAAGACATTCTTTATTACAGTAAAGATACTTTGAAGTATGAAAGACATCCCTGGGATCTTCCGCTTCAGACCCGTTCCCACGCACCCTTACAGTGAGAATCCCCTCCCCATTCACCATACAGAATCGTCATCAGACGGCAGGATCAGCAGGGCATTCCGCCGGTTCCCAGAATGCATGTGGTGTGACGGATCTCATGGGGTGGGGGCCTTGATCTACTGTAACTCCTTTGAAGAGGGGCGATTCCTTACAGTCGGGGCCATAAACTGTATCCGCAGGGCTAGGTGATAGCCTGGGACCGGCCTGGACAATCGGATACGGAGGAAGAGGGGTGTCAGAGGGTGTGATAGTGTATAGGAGGAAAGGGAGGTGTCGGGCAGGCCCGGGTGAGATTCCCAGGGAAGTGCAGCGCAGTTGGAGGGGGTTAATGGCCCGTGCATGAGAGAGAGAGAGAGAGGGTGACCAGTGCGGGGGGCTTGCGAGGATGTGGAGCCGCGCTGGGGATTAGCGGTGTGCAGAGAGTGGGTCTGATCAAGGTAGCTAAAATGGCCGCCGCGGACGATGAAAGTGTGGCATTGGGAAAAAGGGCAAGATGGCGCAGACAATGTTTATCGATACAAATTAATTTTCCACAGTCCTCCCTTTTAACATTTCTTGCCAACTTGTTAATTCGGGTCGATCCCCATAATGCCACGTATTTCTGTCTCATACAAAGTTTTCATGTGTTCAGCCTGTAAGTCCAAAGTCTTTGGGCAAATGCAATTTGAAAATAATGAACACAGAGGAGGCAGACATTGGATACTTAAGCAACACCCGCATAGCACCACAATCGGAATCAGAATGAATGTGAACAACCTCCACCCCCAGGCTTTCAGTAAGTCCCAGAACCAGCTCCCAAGCGACCATCCTTCTTGCTCCTGGTGTACTTCAGAGGACAGTCTATGGAGGTGTTCGATGGCTTTGTAAACAGAAGGTGAATTGTCTGGCACGTAGGTGCAACAGCTGGACCCAATGATGCGGCATGCTCCTCCTCGGTCTGCCAGAACCACGTCTAGAACAAGGCGGTTCTGCAGAGCCACCAGGCGGACTGCCTGAAGCTCTGCGGTGTTATTGGTCAAGATGCCAGCTGTGATGTTCATGGTGGTTTCAACTGCCTGGGTCAAGTGTCGGATGGCGCGGCTGTTCGTCATCGGACCCCAGAATGGCACAAGTCCTTTCGCGGCATCCAAGAACTGTGCTCCTGTCGAGTCGGCCTGGTCGATGTCCCTTGCACGCTTTTGCGGTGATGGCTTGCTGGGGCCACATACGTAGGTGGGAGGATGAAGGCAAAGTAGCATGTGCCCCCCCAACCTTTGGGGAGCCAGGTGTATGCTTTGGTGCCACAAACAAAGTACATATTTGGAGAAGCAACAAAGGAGGGAGGGTCGGATGAATCCAGTGTTCTGGTGATGACGCAGGCGCTGCGGCCCACCAGTTGCGTCCCCAGGCCTTCGATGCACACAAGGCCCGAGACGTTGACAACAGACAAGGCCACTGTCAGAGTGGTGGCTGTTCGTTTCCGGAGGTAGGAGAAAGTGGGTCTGGCTGGGTTATGGAAAACTTGCATTTCCACTCGTTCTTTGGCAGGGATGTCCATGTGAATAGAGGTACCAGAGGTCAGAGGGTAAAAGGAGTAGCGGTTCGCCCAGTCTTATTCAGCCATGCCTCGTGGTAGAAATGCGAAACAGTTCTTTCTGATGTGGCATTGTCTTTAAAGCTTTCTTGCAGAAGAATCAGCCAGGCAAGACAGGAGCCGTGGATGGAAAAGGGCGAAGGAATGAACGGGATGGAGTGTCCGGCTGCATGGGGCAGCAGCCCGCAGATCCAGCAATTAGTGGCATTAGCGGCAAGGTTGTGTTGGTGCAGCAGTTGCACAAAAGAGTTATTCCAGAACTCCCTGCGTCTCTCTCGGAGCGGTGGAGAAAGGGCAATCAGGAAGTGTTCCTTGGTAGTTATCGGCAGTTCAGTGGGGAGCAATGTTTTGTGAGCGGGTGTGCTTTCTTCGATGATCCAGAAGGTTGTCATGAGGAGGAGGCAAAAGAGAAGGGTAATGAAAACAGCTATAGTCTTTGAGCTGTGCAGTTTGTTAGTTTTTGGGTTTCGGTAGGTCCTCTTCGGATATCCAGTTGCTTCCATCATTGGGGAGTCGGGCGCTTCCATCATCTTCAGAGTGCTCGGTAGCGGGCAGAACCACCGACTTTCTCTGACTTCTCTTCGGGCAACCTTGAGTGTGTTAGGCTACCGTTCTGAGATTTTACCCAGTCAGTGGTCTGCTTTGCCGAAGCTCCTCCCTTTTACGTAGGTTGTACCCTTCCCTGGACGGTACGGTGGGATCGGGAAACTCTGCCAGTTCGAGCGTTTCTGTGTCGGTGTGACAGCTCAACGATGGTTTGTCTTTTGTCAGGAGCTCTTCCTGAGTCGCGATGTCTTCTTCCGTCGTCAGAGTTGGGGGCGCGTTTACAATGGTGCGCATGCACCCAGTGACGCTTGCCTTCCACTCGAAGGGCCGTCCGTGTAGTGATCAGGACTTGCCAGGGGCCCGTCCACCGAGGTTCCAAGCTTTTGGCACGCTGGAAGTTGCGGATCAAGACGTGATCCCCTGGGTGAATGTCGTGTCCTGGGCCCCTGGAAGCGTCTGGGATGGCTTGTAGCACCTGTTGATGGATGACAGTTAAGGTTTTAGTGAGGGTGCACAGATAGTCAGACATTAGGACGTCTGGGACGTCATGGATCGAAGTTGGCCTAGGCGCGGCCCAAATATTCATTGGCCGCCCGAATACTACTTCGTAAGGGGTCAAGTGGTGCTTAGTGGGGGTGGAGCGCATTGATAGCAATGCCAATGGGAGGGCATCAGGCCACTTCAGTCCGGTGGAGGCAACAATCTTAGAGATTTTTAGCTTGAGTGTGGCGTTGTGTCGCTCGACCAGGCCTGCAGATTGGGGGTGGAAGACTGCGTGAAATTTCTGTTTTACACCCAATCCCTTTAAGATAAGTTGGATGACTTCAGCTATGAAGTGGGGGCCGTTGTCACTCCATAAAATCCGACAAAGGCCATATCGGGGGAAAAACTCTTTTAACAGGACTTTGGCAGTGGTCATGGCAGTGTTGTCGCGTGTGGGATAGGCCTCCACCCATTTGCTGAAGGCGCACACGACAACAAGGACGTACTTCAAACCCAGGCAACGGTCTAGCTGAATGTAATCCATCTGTAGGACTTCAAAGGGATGGTCGGGGACCCCGAACCCACCCCGAGGGACAACAGTTCCTTTCCCTGGGTTGTGTTGCAAGCAGATTAAGCATTGTTGAACTAGGCGTCTAGCAGAGTCGGGAATCTTGTCGTTGTGCCAGACTCGGGTGATGAGTTCAATCATGGGGGCAGATCCTATGTGTGCTGGGGAGTGTGCCATAGTCAGTATGGGGATCAAGTAGGAATTGGGTAGCAGCCATTTGTTCGTGTCTTTTGTCAACCAGCAGCCTTCATCATCTTTCAGTCCCACCCGTGCCCATTCAGTCAGTTCTTGGGGGAGCAGGCCATTTGTATGTCTCTAATGTGCTCTCTAGCGTCCTTCCATTTTTCTGTCTGTGACCTAGTCACGTACATGCGTGTCGTCGTCCTATTCTCAGCTGTGGTTCGAGCAGTGATGTCGGCTAGTGCATTTCCTTGTCCAATGATGTCTGTCACTTTCTTGTGTGCCTGGCATTTGATGACTGCAAGTCGTTCGGGGAGGAGGTCTGCTTCGGTCAAGGCAGAGACTAGATCTCCGTGAAGGATGGGTGTGCCATGCGAAGTCAGGAATCCCTTTCCTTCCATAAGAGCCCAAAATGATGAACCACCCCGAAGGCATACTGGCTGTCGGTGTAGATGTTTGCGACTTTGCCTGTTGCTAGGACGCATGCACGTGTGAGGGCAATTAGTTCTGCCGCTTGTGCGGACCGTTGGGTGATGCGGGCCGTCTCAACTACCGTCCGGGCTGTGGTGACTGCATAGGCAGCCGAGGTCGTGCCGTCGGGGAGTTTAATGCACGAGCCGTCTACCCATAGCTCTCCATCAGGGTCTGGGATGGCAGTGTCACGGAGGTCAGCTCTACTTCTAGTTTGCTCGTCCGTGAGGGTCACACAGTCATGCATAGGGGACACATTGGGGTCGTCATCGGGGAGGGGCAACAGAGTGGCAGGGTTCAGAGTGGTACATCGTTTCAACGTGATGTGGGGTGTAAGCAGAGTTAACTCGTAACCAGTCAGTCGTGCGCTAGTCAGGTGCTGAGTCTTGGTCTGGTTCAGGAGTGTGTCGACAGCATGGGGGACCAGCACAGTGAGGGAATTCGAAAGTACGATCCCCTCACTTTGTCAGATAGAGACGGCAGCGGCAGCTACCGCTCGAAGGCAGGCGGGCAGAGCTCTGGCTACAGGGTCAAGAGTGGCAGAGAAGTAGGCACAAGGGCGTTGTTTGGGACCTATGGGTTGCGTTAGGACAGACAAAGCGCACCCCTCCCTCTCGTGGGTGAAGAGGGAGAAGGGCTTGGTGTAGTCAGGGGTTCCTAGAACAGGGGCAGAGCAGAGGGCATCTCGTAGTTCTTGAAAGGAGGATTGGCATTCAGGGGTCCAAGGGAGTGGGAAGGGAACGTCTTTCGCTAACAGAGAGAGTAGAGGTCTGACTATGAGACTAAGGTTTGGCAACCACTGCCGACAGAAGGACGTGAGGCCTACTAAGGAGCGAACCTGCTTTTGAGTCTTGGGAACGGGGGTCTCTAGGATGGTCCGGATCCGATCGGGTGTGAGCTTTCTCCCGTCCTTGGACAGGAGGTGGCCTAAGTATGTCACCTGTGGTTGGCAGAACTGCAGCTTCTTCTTGGAGACCTTGTGACCATTCTCCGCGAGGAAGTGCAGGAGTTGGATGGTGGCTGTGGTGGCAAGTGGCGTAGTGTCGGCAGCCAGGAGAATGTCGTTGACATACTGGATTAACACCACTCCGTCCGGGAGCTGGACTGCGTCCAGCTGTCTCTTGAGAGCCTGGCTGTAGATGCTGGGGCTCTCAGTGTAGCCCTGGGGTGCTCTACAGAATCTATATGAACGGGCTTTTAGGGTGAAGCCGAAGAGGTATCGGCTGTCTGGATGGATGGGGATAGAAAAGAAAGCATTTTTGAGATCTATGACGGTGAAAACAGTGGCAGTGGAGGGGATCAGGGTCAAGATGGTGGTGATGTCAGAGACTACTGGGTACTGAGGTACGACTACTTTGTTTACTTCGCAGGAGGTCAATGATGAAGCGATAAGCCTTCTCATCTCCCTCGCCTTGCTTCTTGACAATGGGTAGGATAGGGCTGTTACAGATATTACTGACTACTTCCTCTACCACTCCTGCATCGACTAAGGACTGAATGATTCCTACCAATGCCTTCTCGCCCTCGGGCGATATCCGATACTGTGGGAGCTTTGGGAGCATAGCGTCTGACCGTACAGTGATGTGCACAGGGTCTATCATCATGCGTCCTACGTCTGAGTCGGTCTTGGCCCAAAGGTACGGGGGTAAAGTGTCTAGTAAGGACAAGTCAGCGTCAGTGATGGAAAACATGCGTCGGGTGGGACAAGGTCTGAACAGATTCTGGTTATCGTACAGTATGACTCGTACTCCGTCTGGGGAACATCAAATGGTGGCTCGAAAGTGCTTCAGGAGGTCAAGACCCATAATGGCGTCGGGGGTGTTGGAAGATAGCAGGAAGGTTGTGTCCGTGATGTTGTTCTCTAAGTCAAAGGGAATCGGTGTAGATAAGGGATTAGTAGAGGGCGTTCCATCAAAGCCTATTGATGTCACGTGTGAGCCAGACAAGGGTGCCCTTGGAATCAGTCGTTTGGATAATGCACTACGTGTTGCCCCAGTGTCCACCAAAAATGGGGACTTCGTACCCAGGACCTTAGCAGTGACATAAGGACCTTGCTGGTCAACACAAAGCTCGACTGGATCCCTCCCTTGTCCCTGGCTGTCCTATGCGAAATCGCGGACGTTCTCGCAATCGGACTGCTGATACTGATTCTGTCGTGGGCGGTCAAATGTGTTAGGTCGGCTTGGTCTGTCATAGTAGTTAGCATCATTGGTGTGTCCCCGTCCCTGGTCCCTGTTCTTTTGTCCGTTTGTCCCATCCCTAGCCTCTCGGTTCTTGTTTGCTTCATGAAGGACCGGGCACTGCGACTTCCAGTGACCGTATCCTTTACAAAACGCGCATTGGTTTTCATCTAAGTCCCTTCGGCTTGTATAGGGTACGGGCATTCGTTCTCTGGAGGGTGTATTTTTAGGGGCTGTCGGCTGGTAGTTCCCCTTGGAGGGTTCCCTACCTATCGTCACCCCCTGCAGTTGAGCTATCATGACCCGCTCTTTCAACTCCTTCTTTTTACGTTCGGATGCCCTATCATTCTCATTCTTCTGATGTTCATAGTATTGGGCCATCTGGAGGATAGCCGTGGGTTTAGAGGCTGCCCAACTGCTTTCGCTCGCCTGCAATTTTTGAGAAACTTCTTGCACCAGGCCTTTCACGAAATTCTGAACGAACAAGTGGTGCCCGGTTGCAGTGGCCATATCTTGGCCGCTGTAGTCGGAAGAACACCGTTTCGAACCTAGAGAAGTATTCCGAAGCGTCTTCTTGTGGTTTCTGTCTACAGGCCGTCACTATTGACCAGTCTATTTTCTTCTCGGGAATCAGGGTCTTGAGTTTCTGGACGATCTTGTCCGGGAGTTCAAGGATGGCCGTTACGGGTTTCTGCCCGGCTCCTCGTTGCTTGTCGAACTCATCGAGTTGTTTCCAGGTATGTCCGAACAGCTCAAGGTGGTCGACCTTGCGGATCTGCTTCCACACATCAGCTGGCAGACATAACCCGAAGAACAAATCGAGGTCCGTTAGGGTCATGATAGTGTAACCTAAGGCTGTACCTAGTTCAGTGTAGAAGGCGGTGGGGTTTTTTCGTAAATCGGGCAGAGATTTTCGGAACGTCAGAATATCCTGTCGATCCCATGGTTGGTAGACCCAGTTGTACACTATCCTCCCTTTTGCATCCGTATGGTTAACATCATCGTGTGTTCCCTGACCTCGTGGGGGACCCAATAGGGGCGGCCTCTCTTATCGGCATCATGGTGCTAGGTTGCTCTATTCGTGGTTCGGCCGCTACGGATGTCGTAGGTTTAGCTTCCACCTCTGATTCAGTGAGGTGGCAGAAAACCCTAAGTGTACGCGCAAGGAGGTCCGTCACGTCACACTCGCCCTCATCCCCGATATCAATTTTTCTATACAGAGTCGTTAGGCTCTCGGGACCTCTATCTCGATATCGGTCCTCATAAGCGTTTAGGACATGATAACATAATCGTACGACAAAGTGTCGTCTGTGGCTTCCCGCATATGAGTTGAATATATCCATAACGTGTTTCTCCTTCTCCTTTCGTTCTACTAGTGTCCTGACTACCTTGTCAATCCTCTCTTGCTCGTTTTTGCCCAACCTGTTCGTCCTTGTGGGTTCTGTGTTTCGGGCCTCATGGTCATCTAATATTGCTGCTTGTTTTGTATCTGGTGCGAGGGATTCCGCCGGTGCGGAGGCCTTGGGGGCCGAGGCCCTGGCGCTACTCTCGTCTGTGCTTGGGGGTCGCGAGTGTTGCGCTGAAGGTTGGGAAGGGGCATATGGAGGGGGCATGTAGATGATCGGAGGACCTAATAAGAGATCATCGTTGGTTCGCTGTTTCGAAGGTAATTCAGGGTAGAGCGCAGAGGGTGTTCTAACAGGACACTGGCTCGGTGTTTCGATCTCTTGTTTTCGCTTAGCCTCCTCTCTCTTCTTTATTTCTTCCTCTAGTTTCTTTGCAGCTAGGTGGGCTGCTTTACGTAGCTCTTTGTCTAACCTAGCTTCCTCTTTCTTCTTTCGCTGTACAGTTTCTTTGCGCCACAGGCCAACGCTGTCTAGCATGGTCGGTGTCGTTCTACGAGTTTTTAGGGCTTCATCTAGTGCATCTAGTTTGCTTTCTTCAAAGGATCCTATCAGTGGCCACTGACTCTGGGGTTCCTTCTTCGTATACCTGTGCCATAATTTGCAATATGCTATAGCGACTAGTCCATGCTTTGTGAACATTTCTTTGTAAGGGGTGCCTTCCAGTGGGACTGGATGATCCACCTCTAACAAGCGGTCCGGGCTGAACCAGCTACCACTCAGTGGGGAGAAGATAGGCATGACAGATTACAAAGGGGGACAAAAGTCCGCGTTACCTACCCTTCACTACCTGCAAAAGACTAGGCAGAATATTGCTATTCCAGGTTGTTCGCAGACAATGAATGTTTCAAGAGAACTAGATCCAAATAAATAATCAGTGGGGAGAAGATAGGCACGACAGATTACAAAGGGGGACAAAGGTCCGCGTTACCCATCCTTCACTATCTGTAAAGGGAGAGAGAATATTCCTATCCCTCGCCGTTTGTAGACAGGGAATGCCTCAAAAAGGAGCTACTCTGATACTCAAAGAAAAAGGGAGCTACCCTTGACAATCAATCAAATAAACAATCAGTGGGGAGAAAAGATAGGTACGACAGATTACAAAGGGGGACAAAAGTCCGCGTTACCCACCCTTCACTGTTCACAAAGGAAGATAGAGTATTTGTACTCTTCCTCGTTTGTAAGCAGCAAATGTCTCAAAGAACCGTTATCGTTTCACAATTTGTCGTTTTGTACGACCTTACCCGGACCGCATGGGCTGTTTCTTGTCTTCCGAATCCAGCGCCCGATCGTCCTCTATCTTCTATCGCGGCACTCCTGATGGTTCCCAGTCAGGACCGTAGATCACTCGAGAGAGGTCTGTTCGGAACCAGTGAAGTTCGGATGATCGGCTGTCAGACGAGGGTCTATCGGACAGGAGCTCTCCCGATCGTTGCAGTCGTTCACTCTGTCGTCAGGACCTCTCCCACTGGATCCACGTGTCGCTGATGGGCCCCACGCTTGGGACGCCAATTGTAAAACAGGAAGGCAATCGACGAATGGAATAACCTTAAGTATTGCCCGGCGATGTCGCCTCTATTCCCCAAAATATGAATCAATGAAGAGGCAGGCGCTGGAGACTGGAAGGCAGGAAACAAAGGTTTATTCTCTCCGGAGGAGAACACGTCAGATCAGACCAACAGGGAATGTTCACGAGGTGCTCTACTGCATCTCTGAGGCCTGGCCTCTTATACACGCATTTATGGCAGGAAGACATTCTTTATTACAGTAAAGATACTTTGAAGTATGAAAGACATCCCTGGGATCTTCCGCTTCAGACCCGTTCCCACGCACCCTTACAGTGAGAATCCCCTCCCCATTCACCATACAGAATCGTCATCAGACGGCAGGATCAGCAGGGCATTCCGCCGGTTCCCGGAATGCATGTGGTGTGACGGATCTCATGGGGTGGGGGCCTTGGTCTACTGTAACTCCTTTGAAGAGGGGCGATTCCTTACAGTCGGGGCCATAAACTGTATCCGCAGGGCTAGGTGATAGCCTGGGACCGGCCTGGACAATCGGATACGGAGGAAGAGGGGTGTCAGAGGGTGTGATAGTGTATAGGAGGAAAGGGAGGTGTCGGGCAGGCCCGGGGTGAGATTCCCAGGGAAGTGCAGCGCAGTTGGAGGGGGTTAATGGCCCGTGCATGAGAGAGAGAGAGAGAGGGTGACCAGTGCGGGGGGGGGGCTTGCGAGGATGTGGAGCCGCGCTGGGGATTAGCGGTGTGCAGAGAGTGGGTCTGATCAAGGTAGCTAAAATGGCCGCCGCGGACGACGAAAGTGTGGCATTGGGAAAAAGGGCAAGATGGCGCAGACAATGTTTATCGATACAAATTAATTTTCCACAATGTTAGCACTGGTTTCTGGCTATAGTCTGGCTGGGTCCCTGCCAATCAGGGCCCCAGCCTCTCTGTTCTCTCTAAACGACATGGAGTGCACTCTAGGTGCACTAGTGATTGGATACTGTGGTGCCTTATGAGTCCCTAGTATATGGTACCTTAGGTACCAAGGGCATAGGTACTTCACAGGCCTACCAGGGGCTGCTGCATATAGTATGCCACCCCTGGGAAGCAGTCTAAATCTGACACCACAGGCCTGCTACTGCAGCCTGGGTGAGGTGGTGCTAGCACCCCTCACTGAGATATAGGTTTCCTATATCTCTCCTGCACACACATATAAACCTATCAGTCACCCCTAAGGCAGGCCCTATCAATCCTGAGGGCAGGGTGCTTGGCTTCTATGTGAGGGGGTGCCTCTGCCTGAGCAGGGCCCCTCTGCAGCTCTCAGAGTCTATTCTCTGGTGCTGTTTGTGGATGCGGTTAAACCATATACTATTAAGTGCATTATATCCTCGCGGTAAATGCTAACTTTGGAATGGCTGCATCAAAACATGTCGTGTTTGGTGTCAAACATCTTGGAATACTACCCCCCGCCAATCTTGGCGGCGGGGGTAGCATTCCACCCTTCTAGAGGGATAAGACATGTACCTGCTGTGGAAACGCGGTAGAATCCTAAAGAGCCCTGGCATCACAAAATGGATGCCACCAGTCACAGACACTGGGCTGCCCTCCTGCTGATGACCGAAACTCGCAGTGGAGGAAGCCCAACAATAAGCATCCTGTCACAGGGAGGTGTAACCACCTCCCAGACAGGGTTTAGTGTATTGGGGCTGGGTGGGTGCACTCTTAGAGTGCTTTGAAGTCCTGCACTGGGGGAGCAGAAGGCTCCTCTGTGCATATGCCAGTTCAAACCGGCTCAGGGGCTACCTGCCCCTGCTCTGGCACGAAACTGGACAAAGGGAAGTGGGTGTAGCCACCCCTCCCTTGACCCTCCCATAGGTGGGGTCATAGAGCTAGTCCATCCCCTCTTTTTAGTATAAGAGGGGGAACCTTGCCATTGCAAAGCAGATAACCCCTGGACGACGCTCTACAGAAGAATCCTGGCCCTTCGACGTTCCACTACCTTTGGAAGACAGAAGAATCTCCCTTGGAGTCAAGGAGTGACTCCCCTGCTTGGCAGGCACCAAAAACGACAACGACGGTCGCAAACTACGCCGCTCCCGCCGGAGTCCGAAGTCCCTGCAGCCCAAAAAGTGGATTTCCTGACTTCTCCAAGGCCATCGTGAGTCCCCAGCGAAGCTGAGGCAAGTGGACCCCACGAGTAACGAGGAACTGCGACCCCTGGGTACCGTGCACTATTGTCAAGTGCAACCCCTTCACAACGTTCTATGAACTTGTGCTTTGGACCACGTGTGGTCCCGACCTCCAGCAGGAATCCCTCCGAAGATCAGAGGCCTACACCGTCCCGAGTGACCGTGGACCCCTGTTGAGTGATTCCGCCCGAGGTGTCTTCGCGATCCCTTGCCCGCCGGCTTGTGGGTCCCCAAAAGACTTCTTAAAGAAACCAAAGGGCTCCTCTGGTTGCTCCAGGCCTGCCCTGACTTACCCTCGCTGGGTGAGTCCCTCAGACCTTGCTGGTCTGTGCCATCGACTTTTCTTCATCTCCCCGAGACTTGCTGCTGTCAAGGCTTGTTGGCTCCAATCGAGTTGCCGACACCGCAGTCAGCTGCAGACGTCGAGGACCCACCGAATCCAGCTCCTGGTCGTCGTCGACCCCTCCTGGACCACGTGGCTGAAGAGTCAAGGCACCTGCAACCGACCTGAATCAACCGACGACGGTGGGCATCCATCTTCCTTGCCCCGGGTCACTGCCAAGTGACTTTGAACACTGTCCCCTCTGCTTTCAGGTCATCCTTCTTCAGAATCCAGGCTTGGATTCCACCGGACACTTCTTCAGCTCCCACAGTCAGCTGCAGACGTCGAGGGACCCACCGAATCCAGCTCCTGGTCGTCGTCGACCCCTCCTGGACCACGTGGCTGAAGAGTCAAGGCACCTGCAACCGACCTGAATCAACCGACGACGGTGGGCATCCATCTTCCTTGCCCCGGGTCACTGCCAAGTGACTTTGAACACTGTCCCCTCTGCTTTCAGGTCATCCTTCTTCAGAATCCAGGCTTGGATTCCACCGGACACTTCTTCAGCTCCCGCAAGCAGCAAGTCTTCTTTGTTCGCCATTGAAAACGACGCCGCGACCCGACACCAAAGGACACCTATGCACCCGGCTTCCCTGGGTGAGGTAACTCCAGCACTACGGTGCTCCTGTGGGTGTGGGCCCTAGAACTACTTACCCTGTAAGTGACTTGCTTGTAGGTTCTCCCGAAGTATCCTAAAACTCTTTATTTCCAACCGCGACTTGCCCCCTTGAAGTTAACGGCGATCCGCGCCTGTGTATCCACACTGCACGCGTCCCCCGTGGGTCCTTTACTTACCTGCCTTGGGTGGTTTCGTGAGGCCCCTGCACTTCTGAAGGCCCTAGGCCTTGTCTCCCTGCAAGTCGTTGTCCCTAAGTCTCTTACTTAGTATATGGTCTGGTACGCCCCTAGGGCCCCAGCCATATTTTGTGCTTAACTTATTGTGAAACGTTGATTTGTGCATATGTTTGTCTTCTAATCTCATAAAGAGATTAGTAGAGAGTTATTTAGAAATAAATACATATATATTTGATATATATACCTGTGTGGTGTCTTTTCATTTGGTGATTCAAGAGATTATATGGTAAAACAAGCTGCTTTACATTCCTCCGAGACTTAGCCTGAAGGCTGCTCTCCACAGCTACCACTAGGATAGCTTTCTTTAAAAGGTTGTCTTAAACCTATCTACCATAAGAGTCGATTTGCCCTGGTGCAAGGTGTCCACTTTAATTAGTGAACAGCATATACCAGGCCAACTTCTCACATTGGTGGGCAGCGTGTGGGATTCCAGCTTGCCATTGTTTTACCAGAAAATCTCTATTTGAATTACTAACTGAAAACCATTATAGGTACTCAAGGTACATATAAAATCAAGCTTACTATCAATAAGTTCTACTGAACTTAGAGCTGTGTGCCAAGGGATAGCACACCCTTTCCACAGCTCAAGCTAGGATCAGTAGGCCACAAACTAGTGTAGGTAGTACAACACTGCACAACACTAGAATGTCCTTAAAGGGTGGACCCAGTGGATCCACTCAGCCTCAGTTTAAGGACATGGCTTTCTCTGACTTGAGAGCCATGTGTGTTGACAGACACCTGAGACTAGGACAGAGTCCCTCAACACTACACCTGATAGATCTGCTGACAGCAGATGACCTTAGATTGGCTCTAGGAGCTAAAGGGTTTGAATCAGTGGGTGGGTCAGTCATAGTATCTGGGTCAGATGATGAAAATCAGAATGACCAAGACTCTGTGATTGAAGGGCCAGGCTCCAAGGGGCCTGAAAAGGACAGAGGAATTCTCCCTAAGAGAACTGACAGAGAGGAGGAGAGGCACAGATCCCCTTCCAGGGAATCTGACCACTCTTATCACTCTGGCAGAGAATTTGTCCAGCAGAGGAGCTCATACTTTTCCTTAAGAGAGACCTCCTCTGAGAGAAGGTGCAAACTGCTCCAGTATGAGGAAGCCAGAGTGGCCCTCAGAACCAAGCAGTTGGCACTGGATAGGAAGCCCTGGAGATCCAGAGAGCTTCTAGAAAAGAGGGGTTAGAACCCCCTGGTGGCAGCAACAGTGTCCCTAGAGGCAGAGAATATATTCCTGACCATAGGAACCTGAGCAAGGTTGTTCCTCCCTACCAGAGTGGGGATGATATCCACAAGTGGATAACTGCTATGGAGAGGGCCTGTAGAGTACAGCAGGTCCCCCAAAAGCAGTGGGCAGCAATCTTGTGGCTCTCCTTTTCAGATAAAGGAAGAGACAAGCTCCTCACTGTTAGAGAGGAGGATGCTGATGATTATGAGGTCCTGAAGAGTGCACTGATAGATGGGTTTGGCTTAACCACTGAGCAGTACAGGTTGAAGTTCAGAGATACCCAGAAGGCACAGACTCAGGACTGGACTGACTTTGTTGATTGTGCAACCAAGGCTCTAGAGGGTTGGCTGGTTGGCAGTAGGGTTACTGATTTCAAGGGATTGTATAATCTGATGATGAGAGAACAGATCCTAAATAATTGCCAGAACCAGTTGTTGCATCAGTACCTGGTGGACTCTGATCTGACCTCTCCCCAAGAATTGGGAAAGAAGGCAGACAAATGGGTCAGGACCAGGGTGAGGCAGAAAACCCAGAACCAAGGGGGTGACACTAAGAAGCAAGATCCTAAAGGCTCTGAGAAAGGTGGGGATAAGTCAAAAGACCAGAAGTCTTCACAAGGGCCCCAAAAATCTGCATCTGGTGGGGAGTCACAGTCCAACAAGGGAAAAGGCCAAAAGAAGCCCTGGTGCAAATTCTGTAAACAGAAAGGGCACTGGACTTCTGATTGTACCAAGTCCAAAGACCAAACCACCACCACTCCTGCCCCTAAGGCAACTGTGCCCCCTAGCTCAGCTACTGGTGGAGGTGGTACGCAGAATAAGGGTGTAGTAGGGTTGACCCTGGGTTCTGAAGTGGATTCTGACCTAGTCAGAGTGACCACTCAGGCAATGCTGATTTGTGATGGAAACATTGATATGTCCTTCCTAGTAAGCCCCAGTAATCTGGGCAAGTACAAACAGCAGCCTTTGATAAATGGCAAACAGGCTTTGGCATTTAGGGACACAGGTGCTAGTGTCACCATGGTGGCAGAGGACCTAGTGGACCCTGGACAGATCATCCTGGGAGAAATGTACCAGGTGACCAATGCAAGCAATGTCCAGACCAACCATAGTCTGGCAGTTGTGAATTTCTCCTGGGGAGGGGTAACTGGCCTCAAGAAGGTTGTAGTCAGTGCAGACCTCGCTGTAGAATGTCTATTGGGCAATGATCTAGAGACTTCAGCCTGGTCTGAAGTAGAGTTATGGACTCATGCTGAGATGTTGGGCATCCCTGCAGAGGTATTTGCTGTGACCAGGTCACAAGCAAGAATGCATGACACTGAACCAGCTCTGGATCCTGGAACAATGGACCAGATGCTTCCCAAGAGGAGGAGCAGTAGGGTTAAGGCAGTGCCTTCCCCTCTGTCTCAGATCAAGGATTCACTTCCAGAGGGAGGTGAAGCAGAACCTGAAGAAGGAACTGCCCCAGAGGGACTTGAACCTGACCAGGTTGAGTTCTTGGGGGCAGGGGGCCCTTCTAGGGAAGATCTGAGTAAGGAGCAACAGTGCTGCCCCTCTCTTGAACCCCTCAGACAGCAGGCTGCTGCTGAGGCTGCTGGGAGTGCTAGTGGGTCCCATAAAGTTTATTGGGATGAGGGACTCCTATATTCTGAGGGTAGAGACACAGCCCCTGGAGCCACCAGGAGGTTGGTAATACCTCAGAAGTTTAGGGGTTCCTCTTGACCTTAGCACATGATATCCCTTTAGCAGGTCACTTGGGCCAAAACAAGACCTGGGACAGGCTTGTTCCACATTTTCATTGGCCACATATGTCAGAGGACACAAAGGAGTTTTGTCGCTCCTGTGTCACTTGCCAAGCCAGTGGTAAGGCAGGTGGCACAACAAAGGCCCCCTGATACCACTACCTGTGGTGGGGGTACCCTTTGAAAGGGTAGGGATTGACATTGTTGGTCTCCTTGACCCTCAGACTGCATCTGGGCACAGATTTATCCTGGTGGTAGTGGATCATGCCACCAGGTACCCAGAGGCAATTCCTCTGAGGACCACCACAGCACCTGTGGTGGCAAGAGCCCTCATTGGAGTTTTCTCCAGAGTGGGTTTCCCAAAGGAGGTCATTTCTGACAGAGGTACCAACTTCATGTCAGGATATCTGAAAGCAATGTGGAAGGAGTGTGGTGTAACTTATAAGTTCACCACCCCTATCACCCACAATGCAATGGTTTAGTTGAACGCTTCAACAAAACCTTGAAAGGAATGATTAAAGGACTCCCAGAGAAGCTTAGGCGGAAATGGGACCTTCTTCTTCCTTGCCTGTTGTTTGCATACAGAGAGGTTCCACAGAAGGGGGTTGGTTACAGCCCATTTGAGCTTCTGTTTGGGCATCCTGTGAGAGGTCCACTATGTTTGGTAAAAGAGGGCTGGGAGTTACCTCTCAAGCCCCCAAACAAGATGTGATGGACTATGTACTTGGTCTCCGCTCCCGGATGGCAGAGTACATGAAAAAGGCAACCAAAAACCTGGAGGCCAGCCAAGAATTGCAAAAAGCTTGGCATGACCAAAGGCTGTGCTGACTGTATACCAGCCAGGACAGAAAGTGTGGGTGTTGGAGCCTGTGGCCCCAGCAGCCCTCCAGGACAAGTGGAGTGGCCCCCATACAATAGTTGAACAGAAGGGAGAAGTCACCTATCTGGTGAATCTTGGAACTCCCAGGAGCCCCCTAAGGGTGCTTCATGTCAACAGATTAAAGCCATATGTTGACAGGGCTGACATGGGCTTGCTCATGGCAACTGATGAGGACCAGGAGGAGGAGAGTGACCCTCTCCCTGACCTGCTCTCTCAGAACCCTGATGATGGGTCAGTAGATGGTGTTGCTTTGGCAAGCAGCCTCACTGACCATCAGCAAACTGAGTGCAGACAAGTTCTGCAACAGTTTAGACATATGTTTAGCCTGACCCCTAGTCAGACTACCTGGTGCACCCATGAGGTGGACACTGGGGACAGTCTGCCTGTCAAGAATAAAATCTACAGGCAACCTGACCATGTCAGGGACTGTATCAGGACTGAAGTCCAGAAAATGTTGGAGTTAGGCGTGATTGAGCCTTCAGATAGCCCTTGGGCTAGCCCAGTAGTCCTGGTACCCAAGCCTCATACCCAGGGTGGTAAGAAAGAAATGAGGTTTTGTGTAGACTACAGAGGCCTCAATGCAGTCACTAGGACGGATGCCTATCCCATACCAAGGGCAGATGAGCTGATTGATACTTTGGCCTCAGCCAAGTATCTAAGCACATTTGACCTAACAGCTGGCTACTGGCAAATCAGATTAGCTGATGATGCAAAAGCCAAAACAGCATTTTCGACCCCTGGTGGGCACTACCACTTTGTGGTGATGCCCTTTGGATTGAAAAATGCACCTGCCACTTTTCAGAGGTTGGTGAATAAAGTTCTGGCAGGGATGGAAACTTATTGCTCAGCTTATCTAGATGATATTGCTGTCTTTAGTTCCTCCTGGCAGGATCACCTGGTCCACCTCAGAAATGTTTTGGAGGCCCTGCAGAAAGCAGGCCTCACTATCAAGGCCACCAAGTGCCAGATAGGGCAGAGTCAGGTTGTGTACCTGGGCCACCTTGTAGGTGGAGGCCAGGTTCAGCCTTTACAGAGCAAAATCCAAACCATAATGGAATGGGTTGCTCCAACCACCCAGACACAGGTGAGAGCCTTCTTAGGCCTGACTGGGTACTATAGGAGGTTTGTCAAGGGATATGGATCTATAGTGACCCCCTTGAATGATCTGACCTCAAAGAGAATGCCAAAAAGGTTCAGTGGACAGCTAGCTGTCAAAAGGCATTTGAAGACCTAAAGCAGGCCATGTGCACTGCCCCCATCTTACAGAGTCCAGACTACACCAAAAGTTCATTGTCCAAACAGATGCTTCTGAGCTGGGTGTGGGAGCTGTACTGTCTCAACTGAATGATGAAGGTCAAGACCAGCCAGTAGCTTTTATTAGCAGAAGGCTGACCCCTAGAGAGAAACGTTGGTCAGCTATAGAGAGGGAGGCCTTTGCTGTGGTATGGGCCCTGAAGAAGCTGAGGCCATACTTGTTTGGTACTCACTTCATAGTTCAGACTGACCACAAGCCCCTCCTATGGCTAAAGCAGATGAAAGGTGAAAACCCAAAACTTTTGAGGTGGTCCATTTCCCTACAGGGGATGGACTATACAGTGGAACATAGGCCTGGGACCCAACATGCCAATGCAGATGGACTCTCAAGGTATTTCCACTTTGAACACGAAGACTCAACTGGTCAAGGTTAGTTTAGTGTCCCTACGTTTGGGGGGGTTGTGTAGGAGAGTAGGATCTGCCTCTTATGTTGCCCCCACTTTTTTCTGATGTTAGCACTGGTTTCTGGCTATAGTCTGGCTGGGTCCCTGCCAATCAGGGCCCCAGCCTCTCTGTTCTCTCTAAACGACATGGAGTGCACTCTAGGTGCACTAGTGATTGGATACTGTGGTGCCTTATGAGTCCCTAGTATATGGTACCTTAGGTACCAAGGGCATAGGTACTTCACAGGCCTACCAGGGGCTGCTGCATATAGTATGCCACCCCTGGGAAGCAGTCTAAATCTGACACCACAGGCCTGCTACTGCAGCCTGGGTGAGGTGGTGCTAGCACCCCTCACTGAGATATAGGTTTCCTATATCTCTCCTGCACACACATATAAACCTATCAGTCACCCCTAAGGCAGGCCCTATCAATCCTGAGGGCAGGGTGCTTGGCTTCTATGTGAGGGGGTGCCTCTGCCTGAGCAGGGCCCCTCTGCAGCTCTCAGAGTCTATTCTCTGGTGCTGTTTGTGGATGCGGTTAAACCATATACTATTAAGTGCATTATATCCTCGCGGTAAATGCTAACTTTGGAATGGCTGCATCAAAACATGTCGTGTTTGGTGTCAAACATCTTGGAATACTACCCCCCGCCAATCTTGGCTGCGGGGGTAGCATCCCACCCTTCTAGAGGGATAAGACATGTACCTGCTGTGGAAACGCGGTAAAATCCTAAAGAGCCCTGGCATCACAAAATGGATGCCACCAGTCACAGACACTGGGCTGCCCTCCTGCTGATGACCGAAACTCGCAGTGGAGGAAGCCCAACAATAGGCATCCTGTCACAGGGAGGTGTAACCACCTCCCAGACAGGGTTTAGTGTATTGGGGCTGGGTGGGTGCACTCTTAGAGTGCTTTGAAGTCCTGCACTGGGGGAGCAGAAGGCTCCTCTGTGCATATGCCAGTTCAAACCGGCTCAGGGGCTACCTGCCCCTGCTCTGGCGCGAAACTGGACAAAGGGAAGTGGGTGTAGCCACCCCCTCCCTTGACCCTCCCATAGGTGGGGTCATAGAGCTAGTCCATCCCCTCTTTTTAGTATAAGAGGGGGAACCTTGCCATTGCAAAGCAGATAACCCCTGGATGACGCTCTACAGAAGAATCCTGGCCCTTCGACGTTCCACTACCTTTGGAAGACAGAAGAATCTCCCTTGGAGTCAAGGAGTGACTCCCCTGCTTGGCAGGCACCAAAAATGACAACGAGGGTCGCAAACTACGCCGCTCCTGCCGGAGTCCGAAGTCCCTGCAGCCCAAGAAGTGGATTTCCTGACTTCTCCAAGGCCATCGTGAGTCTCCAGCGAAGCTGAGGCAAGTGGACCCCACGAGTAACGAGGAACCGTGACCCCTGGGTACCGTGCACTATTGTCGAGTGCAACCCCTTCACAACGTTCTACGAACTTGTGCTTTGGACTACATGTGGTCCCGACCTCCAGCAGGAATCCCTCCGAAGATCAGAGGCCTACACCGTCCCGAGTGACCGTGGGCCCCTGTTGAGTGATTCCGCCTGAGGTGTCTTCGCGATCCCTTGCCCGCCGGCTTGTGGGTCCCCAAAAGACTTCTTAAAGAAACCAAAGGGCTCCCCTGGTTGCTCCAGGCCTGCCCTGACTTACCTTCGCTGGGTGAGTCCCTCAGACCTTGCTGGTCTGTGCCATCGACTTTTCTTCATCTCCCCGAGACTTGCTGCTGCCAAGGCTTGTTGGCTCCAATCGAGTTGCCGACACCGCAGTCAGCTGCAGACGTCAAGGGACCCACCGAATCCAGCTCCTGGTCATCGTTGACCCCTCCTGGACCACGTGGCTGAAGAGTCAAGGCACCTGCAACCGACCTGAATCAACCGACGACGGTGGGCATCCATCTTCCTTGCCCCGGGTCACTGCCAAGTGACTTTGAACACTGTCCCCTCTGCTTTCAGGTCATCCTTCTTCAGAATCCAGGCTTGGATTCCACCGGACACTTCTTCAGCTCCCACAGTCAGCTGCAGACGTCGAGGGACCCACCGAATCCAGCTCCTGGTCGTCGTCGACCCCTCCTGGACCACGTGGCTGAAGAGTCAAGGAACCTGCAACCGACCTGAATCAACCGACGACGGTGGGCATCCATCTTCCTTGCCCCGGGTCACTGCCAAGTGACTTTGAACACTGTCCCCTCTGCTTTCAGGTCATCCTTCTTCAGAATCCAGGCTTGGATTCCACCGGACACTTCTTCAGCTCCCGCAAGCAGCAAGTCTTCTTTGTTCGCCATTGAAAACGACGCCGCGACTCCGACACCAAAGGACACCTATGCACCCGGCTTCCCTGGGTGAGGTAACTCCAGCACTACGGTGCTCCTGTGGGTGTGGGCCCTAGAACTACTTACCCTGTAAGTGACTTGCTTGTAGGTTCTCCCGAAGTATCCTAAAACTCTTTATTTCCAACCGCGACTTGCCCCCTTGAAGTTAACGGCGATCCGCGCCTGTGTATCCACACTGCACGCGTCCCCGTGGGTCCTTTACTTACCTGCCTTGGGTGGTTTCGTGAGGCCCCTGCACTTCTGAAGGCCCTAGGCCTTGTCTCCCTGCAAGTCGTTGTCCCTAAGTCTCTTACTTAGTATATGGTCTGGTACGCCCCTAGGGCCCCAGCCATATTTTGTGCTTAACTTATTGTGAAACGTTGATTTGTGCATATGTTTGTCTTCTAATCTCATAAAGAGATTAGTAGAGAGTTATTTAGAAATAAATACATATATATTTGATATATATACCTGTGTGGTGTCTTTTCATTTGGTGATTCAAGAGATTATATGGTAAAACAAGCTGCTTTACATTCCTCCGAGACTTAGCCTGAAGGCTGCTCTCCACAGCTACCACTAGGATAGCTTTCTTTAAAAGGTTGTCTTAAACCTATCTACCATAAGAGTCGATTTGCCCTGGTGCAAGGTGTCCACTTTAATTAGTGAACAGCATATACCAGGCCAACTTCTCACATAGGGCCAGTATGGCATCCCTTCTGTCCTCAGGAATATAACAGTGCCCCAAGTCCTCCTCAGGGATCCTGTACACTGACAGAGCTCTCTCATACTCCTGCAACCACTGACATATGTCATCCCCCTCCTTGAAGCAAAGCACTATGTTTTGGGTTTTGTGGATGGAATCTTTTACAAGAGTCGCAATATTGTTGCCACTACTGAACTCTACCTGTGGTAAGTCGAGAACTCTCAAACTACACTCATGGGCCAGTTTCCTTTCCTCAAGAGCCCGTTTGTCTCTAGTGAAGGCCCTTTCAGCCTTGGCCATCCTCTCCTCAGCTAAGGCTCTTTCAGCCTCTGATCTTTTTTTTCTCAAAAGCCAGCTGGACCAGCTGTAACCTTAAGTCTCTGAACTCCTCAGGGCACAGGGTGTATGAGGTGACACTGCTCCTGCCACTAGAACCATAAAGGGACTCCCTATCTATGGTGTTCTCTCTTTCTACTGGGATCCCTCTCCTGCCAACTCCTCCCTTCTCCTCAAACTCTTCAGGGCCACTGTCCTCTAGGGGTGCGGACTGGGAACCCTCCCGCTCAGAGTCCTCACTGATCTGGGCGTCCTCCTCAGGGTGTTCCCTAAAACCTCCACCCTTGTGGTTCTCTGTTGACACTTTTTCTCAGTGTGCAATTTCAAAATCAATTAGGGCTCTCCGAAGGTCTAATTTGCTGGATTCCTCATTCATAGCTAGTCCTCTCTCTCTGCGAACCACCCTCTAACTCCCCCACATTGTAATCCAACAGGCAACAGGTTATATATGTCAAAGGTAGATTCCATTTTGACTAGGTACAAAAACACAAGTGCAACTACAAAATTCCCAAGCATAAGAAATGAATCAGGAGTAATCACTTAAAATAACAAACAAGAGAACTGGAGAAAAAACACATAGGGGCATATTCTCCAGGAGTCATCGCCGATTTATCGGCCCTTTAGCGCCGCAAAAGTGGCGATAGATTCATCACCCCATTCACAAGCTGGCGCAAACTGCAGACATCGCCAGTTTTCCTGCAATAGCAACCGCAAAAAACATCGCCACGGATGAGTGCGACAACTAACATTAATGATATGCAGAGTAGGCATTCCTGTGCAAAAACACATGAAAACACCACTTCGCGAGATTCTCAACGACCAGTCAGATCTGCGATGCGAACCAAGAACAGGCGATAAGGCACGTTAGCTGCAGGGATTTAACACCAGCCTTCTGCTGGTGCTAAGCAGGACGACTACCTGCAGCATGAAAGGGAGCCCAGCCCAGAGCCACATCTGAAGACCCACAGATGCCATGGAGCCAATGAACATGCAGCTCGGAGACCCAAGAGGGCCACAACACCCACCGCCACCAGCGTAGGACAAGACAGCAGACCTTCCGAAAATGGCATGGCCCCTCAGCCACACAAGTGCAGAATGTGGGGAGAGGTGGGAACCAAGTATGTGTGAAGGAGGCAACTCACTCATGAAGAAGAATGTACACAATGCCAAGTGTGGCGGTGATGTGCTGGACAGACCACAGAATGCAGAGCACAGACATGTCCATGTGGACATATACTGCTGGGGTTTGTAGTTTTGTGGACAGTGGACGCAAACATGTTACCTCAGGCAGTGGGGAAGACCTTGGACATGTAGCTGTGCTGTCCCCCTCTGTAAGCGTAAGCGCAGTGGGCTGAGCCGGCATATGCCACTCCAGCGTAGGAGTGCGGATAAAAAGACCGGGGCTCTGGGCGTGGTTCTCTTCCATGATGGGCAACACGTCTGCCAGGGCGGCGCACCTCACCCTGCCACGAGTCCGCCGCCGTGACCTCCAGACTCCGTGACACAGGCCCCCAGCGCATCCAGCGGCACAGCAACACATAGTCATGTGTGTGCTGGATACTGCCTTAGTCCTACACTGCGGTCAGCAGGTCCCACAATTCAAATCGTGCCACATTTCTGTTAATGGAGGAAACCACTAGTCAACAGACATTGCCCCCAGTGCGGCCCGCCCGGACGACGCATCATCGTTGGCTGTGCACCTGCTGAGCGCTCCAGGTGCCACTGACCCTGTGCAACACAAGTCAACGCCACGTGCCAATATTGAGGGAGAATTCAGTAGGCAAAAAATCATTGCTCCCAGTGCGGCCCGCCCGGACGACGCATCATCGTTGGCTGTGCACCTGCTGAGCGCTCCAGGTGCCACTGACCCCGTGCAACACAAGTCGACGCCACGTGCCAATATTGAGGCAGAATTCAGTAGGCAAAAAAACATTGCTCCCAGTGCGGCCCGCCCGGACGACGCATCATCGTTGGCTGTGCACCTGCTGAGCGCTCCAGGTGCCACTGACCCTGTGCAGCACAAGTCGACGCCACGTGGCTGTGTGCCCTTGCTGACCGCTGCCTCCGGCCTACACTGCGGTCAGCAGGTCCCCCAAGTCAATTTCAGTCTTGATTCATTTATGGCAGAGTCCAGTAGGCAACAGACATTGCTTCCAGGGCGGCCCGCCCAAACAACGCATCAGCGCAGGCCGCGCACCCGCAGAGCGCTCCAGGTACCACTAACTCAGTGCACCACAAGTCATTGTCACGTGGCTGTGTGCCCTTGCTGACCGCTGCCTCCGGCCTACACTGCGGTCAGCAGGGCTCACAATTCAAATTGAGTCTTGATTAATTTATGGCAGAGTCCAGTAGGCAACAGACATTGCTTCCAGTGCGGCCCGCCCGGATGACGCATCAGCGCAGGCCGCGCACCCGCCGAGCGCTTCAGGTGCCACTAACTCTGTGCAGCTCAAGTCCTTATCACGTGGCTGTGTGCCCTTTCTGACCGCTGCCTCTGGCCCACACTGCGGTCAGCAGGGCTTGCAAATCAAATCCAATCCTGACCTGCAAGGACACGCCATCATCGCTGGCTGCACACCCGCCACCACCGCCAGGACCACCTCCAACCAACAACTGCCAGAGTCGGAGGAGTCTCACAGCCAGCCTATCTAAGTTGCTCACACCTGTCTTGGATGCCATCATCAGCTTGATACCCTGCTCAGCTCTTCAGGTGCCACTAACTCAGTGCACCACAACTCATGGACCCTTTATGATTGAATCTGTGTGTGTGATCCGATGATCACTGTTCTAGTTGTTGCCAGCACCAACCACTCCCTGAGGGCTGGCTTACACTCACCCCACACCCATCCAGCACAGGCGTCACTGGACATGTGACCCTGGTAATAAAAAGGGGCCGGGCACACGTGCCCATAGCCAGTTCCACTATCTATCTAAGTGTGTCCGTGTGGTCATTATGTATGCATGATGGGCCAGGGACCTACCACATTACATTGTGCTGTGGACAGCGGACGCAACCATGTCACCTCAGGCAGGGGGTAAGACCTTGGACACGTAGCATTGTCGTCCCCCCCTGTATGCGTAAGCGGAGTGGGCTGCGCCGGCGTACGCCAAGCCAGCGTAGGGGTGTGAAGGATTTGCCCGGGAATCTGGGCGTGGTTCAGTTCTGGCCTGGACAAGGAAGTATCTAATGAGTGTGTCACTGTTGTAGTGTCAGCGCCACCCAGTCCGCAATCGACAGTGTTGCAATGGAGCATGCGCCCGGAGGGCGGGCTCGCACGAACGGGGAAATGAAGGAGCGCAAGACCGCTCAGGGACTTGGCTCATACATGCCAAGTGTTGTGTGCATCTGTATTGCCGCAGCATGAGCCAAATGCCTAGCCTTAATCGCAGCGCGAGTTCAGCCAGGCATGAACTCTACATCTGTGTCCGCCCTATCCTTCCCACAGGCCTACACTCACGTGGCCGCCCACCTCCAACGGCCAACATCACAGTGTCTTTGTCAGGCTTGTGGACATGCGCAGACAGGCATGACAATGGTGTGCCGTAGGAGTGCAAGTGATGCAACCGCGCAGCGCACACAAGTAAATAGGCTCGGGGGGAGGGAGGAGCAGCTGTGAGGCAACGTAACACACAGTGATGCCGCTCATTTGCCACATGCAAGACATGTCAAACATGAATCCCAAAGTCGCACACATCCCACCCCACCCCCAACAAGCCACTTCACATTTCCTGAATGCAAGCAGATGAGAAACTAACATTAGTGATGAAAGCTCCTTTGTCTGAACTATCAGGCGGAAGCACATCTGCACCTCCGACCTCGGAATTGCATGTGTCCGGCACCCCCTGACAGATACTATAGCAGCTGATGACGACTCCCACACTACGCACAGCCCAACGAAAGACCAACGTATACACACCCCACACACAGAAGTCCTTGCTCGAAGTTATCTTGCATGGAATGGCCTTTATACTTACTCCCACACCATCCCAGGCGTACAACCGTTGCACACTTCAACAACTCATTGATCCGAGCTGTGGCATTTCATCCACAGAACTGGCGCAGGTCAGAACAGTGCAGCTTCAACCAGGGTCACTAACGCAATGGCAGAACATCCCGGACACATGCACAACCCCTGTCACGTGGAACTGTACCGTGAACGTATGCTGCATTTACTGGGGGCACTGCCATTGGTAGTGCTGCGGATCAGTTACCGGCTAAGCTTCCGCCTTGCCAAAGTCACCTGCGTGCAGCCTGTGTTGCATTGTCGCTCGTGCATATTCGAGTGGTCCATGGATGTCTGCCTATCCAACAGGACGGTAGCCGAACTTGATTTCGACATGTGTGTGCGCCCCCTGTTGGCCCACGACCATGAGTGTCACCGTGCCACCCATCTATGGGATGCATGGATACTTGGCATACATGCTGGCAGCTGGACCTGGGAGATTGCAGAACTCCTTGTGTGCAGTGACCAAATTGAGCCGCTCCCCTATTGGGCTGTAGTGCTAATTGGTGAAAGGGGGTGGACGCAGCACATCTGTCCGGACCTGCTAATGGTTAGCCTCGCCGTCCTGTTCGATGAAGTCGACAACGACCTCATGTTGGAAATGATTGCCTACGAAGCTGCACTAGCTTTCATGGGCGTGTAACTACGTACCTGCAGACACAACAGTTTGGAACACATTGCACATGTCCCGACACCTTGTTGGTACTTGGGGTTCTGGTCACATCTCCCACAACGACAGTGGGCATGGCTGCATTCGCCTGGACTCCAAATACATGAGCGGACGACAACGCGGGTAAACACACACCTGTGAATGGTGCAGCACTCCCCCGGAGTGGACAGCGGCGCTTGGCAACGTTCCACGTTCTGACATACTGATGCATTGGTCTGCATGTTGTGGCACTTATCTTGCCCGTACTGACACGCATATGCTAATAAAGTCTACGCACCTTCACTTGTATTCAACTGTGATGAGTGTTGTGATGAATGTGTGTCTCACTGCCTATCTGGGTCATGGCCATACATGCATTACTACACCATCAGGGATGTGGGGTTGTACTAGTACATTATCATCTCACAGTTTCCTGCTATGCCACATGCGAATGGCCATTTTCCACACACAAGCGGCAGCAGTTGTGTCCTCTGTTCTGTTGTGCTGATGTTGCTGTTTGTTCAACATTGTTGTAAATGTTGCGGTGCTCTGGATCTTATGTGTGTGTGCTGCTTTGTAGGTGAGTTGCCCCTTCAGCTCTGATTTGGCTGGCCCTTATCCCTTTCAGGCAGTGTGGCTTTCACTTCTGTGCTTATGCAGTGCTGTGATGTTGCAGACTTGGGTAAATTGGGCTCTTGGTTGGTGTTGTGACTCTTGGCCATGGTTTGTCCGCAGATGTGCTCTACTTAATTTAGTTGTGCATGTGTGCCATTGTGCCCATCTCCCCCCATCCCCCCAGTCCCTGGTGGTTACTCACCCTGTTGCTGTTGTGTCGGGTCATGTTGAGCAGTGTCCGGTCCCCCAACTCCTGCCACCATCTCCACACTGATGACTGTGGTCACCATTTCCTCCATCTCATCCAGCTCCTCCTGTGGCGCTGGACTCCCACCTCCAGTCTGCATTGCTGCCTTCTGGTTGTCTGCGAGTTTCTGCTTGGTCTTGCGCTTCACAACATTCCAGCGCCTCTTGACCTCGTCCATTTTCCTCCTCAGCACTCCGACTGCATTCGCCTTGTCCAGGATGGGCTGCCATATTCCATTTTTTGTTGCCAATGACACAGTGGAGGTGACGAACAGTTGTTGATGGTGTACTATGACCTCCGTGATCAGGATCCTGTTTTCCTGCGGACTGAACCGCGTCTTCCTCTTCTTCTTCTCCTTGCCCTTCCCTGACCCCGAGGTCACAGGCTGGTCCTCCGTGGGGCTTGTGGGGTTCTGGTTGTCCTCTGTGCTTGCTCCGGCTACCTCCATGGTGCTTCGCAGTTGTTTGTGTTTTGTTTGTGTTTTGTGTTGCCGCTTTTATTGTGCTTTTTGCAGCCTGACTTGTGGGACTTGCAGGCCTGGCGCTGCTTATCGCTGGATTTTTTATCGCGGTTGGGCACATTGCAACTTTTTTCACTTTCGGGTTGAGATTGTTATCGCCGTCCCAGTAGTGTTATCGCAGACATTTGCCGCGTTATCGGGGTACTATCGCATCTTACGCCATGTTGAGAATGCCACGTTAACACGGAGTTATTTTCCCGCGATAGACGGCGATATGAAAACTTGCGTTAACCTATTTTGGCGATGATTATCGCACGTTCTTGAGAATATCCCCCATAATGTTCTAAGTGCAGAGTGTAGTGCAACAATGAGTCCCTGTAGTATCATGCAAAGGCAAGTCCTATCCTCACTGCTTATCACCAATGTTAGAAATGGGGGGGGGCATTCACAAGAAAATCGTACAGTGCGGCGGTGCACGCAATTTAGCAGCGCTGCGTCATTTTAAAAATGCAGGGATGCGCCATATTTACAAGAATACGGTGCACCCCTGTTTTTTCCCTTGTGCTGGTGCTCAAAATAGCTGCCTAGCGCCAACACAGGCACCCTTGCGCTATAGTGCAAGGGTGCCTGCATTGCAGGGATGATTCCCTGCAACTCAGCGAGTGTGTCTGTGTTGCAGGGAATGACTAATTATGTGCAGGAAGGGACACCTTCCTGCACATAAACAATCTTTAAATACGATTTTCTCTCTCTATGTGTGCGCAGAATGCAGCACACATAGAGCAAAAAGGAGAAGAAATAAAAGTATTTCTCCTCATTGAGCCAAACTAACGCATGCTATTCAGTGGAGTTAGTTTTTGATGCTGCCTCAGATTTACATATCCTTGTAATTCTGGAGCAGTGTCAAAAACAATGGGTATTGTGGTGCAATTCCCACAGCAACACCCATTGCACGCCCCTTTCACACAGATACTTGTGTGAAAGGGTACGATATTTACAAAACAGCATTAACCATGCAAAGTAGCTTAACGCACCGTAGTAAATATGGAGCAGGCCATTGCACCACTGGAACGCAGGAAAAAGTGATGTTCCGTTGACCCAATCCCCTTGTAAATATGCCTCGGGGTTTCTGTTTGGCTAGGGTATACACCTAAGCCAGGCAGAACCCACCACTCTAGTCAGGGCAAGTTACACACTAAAGATAAACTATGCTCACCCTCTCACAGCTTGATGCAGAGCAGTCAGGCTTATCATCATAGGCAATGTGTAAAACGTTTGCACTACACACTCACACAGTAGCACAATGAATACACCACAAAAGACACTCCACACAGGATTATATAAAGATATTTATACCGTATATTATTCATAAAACAAGACCAAAACGACTAGGATCATAAATACTGCACATATTGTGCTAATAATGAGGAATTACTTGTTATCTTGAAAATACATGAATCAAAACTATATACATGATCACATCAGGGCATGAAATGCAGCAGTTATTTAGCTGAAAAACACCTAAATCACCAAATATTACCTGTGGTATATTAATCACAAAATATCACCATAAATACGTCAGTAACCATAAGTCTTCATAGCACAGGAACGCCTGCACTCCTAGTAGTGGGGTTACGGTAATTTGCATGAGCTTAGTAGGAAAGATTGGTTGCTGGAATAAAACATGGGCCGCAGGAGCACCTGTGCGCCTACTACAAGTGGTACGATTATTTCAGTATATTCCTCAAACAACAAAACAGGGGCCTCCATTGAGGTCTCACCCCGTATTGCAATAATTGAGCAAATGCAACCCCAAGGTGCATCCTTCCAGGTAAGTAGGGCACCAACTGTAGTTTTTAGCGGGGAGACCTCGCTGGGTCCCCGCATGTAGGATTACCAGAGGCAGCTGCTAAATAAGCACAGCCTCTCTTCTTTTTAAAAAGGGGTCGGGCCAACCGTGAAAGAACGCAGGATGGCAGGGCCTCTGTTTCAGCGCCCCCAGTACCTTTTCATGCGAGGAAGGTGAGTGCGGCTTCCTCAGACTTGCTGGCGTCCGCAGGGTCCAGCACTCCCGGAATGCAGACAGATGCAGTGTTTCTTTACTCTGTTGGCACTGCACGTCAAGCGGCCGTTCGGTCATCAGTGAGGCTGAAGGCGGGACTCAACTCCTCAGAATGGTGCTCCCTCATGTTTCCCAGGGCTGCTGGGCAACACCAGAGGGATCCAAAGAGGGGCTTACTTCGGCGCTGTGGAACTAGTTTGCACACAGGGGTGATTGCAATTAGTGGAAGGCTCAGCTCATGAACACCGTGCTCACAAGCTATGCAACGCTAGTCATAAGCGGTACACACCGTTCCCTGGGCAATATCTCAGTTCATCAATAATTCTCCTCAACACACAGGAGGTCCACTCAGGTTCTCTTAGCAGCACTGTGGCATCAGTTCCCACAAGTTAGGATGGCCAGTCCTGTAGAAGGCAACAGCATGGCGCTGGACGTTTGTGAACTGCCGAACTAAAGAGTCCTACAGCTGAGGTAGCCAGTGGAATTATTTATGTCCCTGAGATTCTCGACAACAGGGGACAAGCCAGCATGCCCTTGGAGAACACTCTTGGTGGGGCACACGCAGGCAGCAGGCAGCAGGCAGCAGGCCAGCGCATAAGACAGATTGTAAGGTAGCAGTCTCTCCAACAGCCCAACAGGCAGCAGACCAGCACAACAAGCAAGTAGTCCAAATGGTGGTCCCACCTGGCAGCACAGCAGTCCTCTGGCAATGCGCAGTCTGTAGAGCCAGCAGCGTCTGGTTACAAGCCCATGCAGTGTCTAAAAATCATGGGGTCAGAGCCAATGTACTTATACTTAAAAATGTCTTTGTTCAAGGGGGGACTTCAAAGGGAACCTTTAGAAGTGTGCAACAATCCCTTTCAACCCAGCCCTGGCTCCAAACATCAGTGTGGGGTAAATAAGCCCTTAGTGTGAGGGCAGGACACAGCCTATACAATTGTAAAGTGTGAGCGCTCTCTCCTGTCCCAGGAAGACCATAAGTATGCAGATGTATCCCTGTCACACCCAACCCTTCCTGTGTGGTGGTTGTCTGCATAAAGTGTAGCTATCGCCCAGGCCCAGACGTGGATTGGGGTCAAGCTGCACAGCACAAAGAGTCAGAAGCACAGAGAAATGCCCACTTTCTAAAAGAGGCATTTCTAAATTAGTAATGTAAAATCTGACTACACTAGTAAGCAGGATTTATCACTACCATTCTAAACATACCAAACATGGCAACGCCACTCCTTTCAGATCAAGAATTACCACCCAAAAATATAGAAGAGAATTCCCAATGCCAGCCTATGAGAGGAGTAGGCCTCCCAGCAGTGAGAAACATAATAGGCTGTTTGTCACTACCAGGACATGCCACACAGTAAAGGCACATGTCCTACCTTTTACTTACACAGCACCCTGACCACAGGGCTACCTAGGGCAAGCATAGGGGTGACCTATGTGCAATAAAAGGGGAGGTTAAGGCTTGGCAAGTTGTTTTAATTGCCATGTCAAAGTGGCAGTAAACGGTGCACGCAGGCCCTGCATTGGCAGGCCTGGAATAGGTTTGAAAGGCTACGTCTGTGGGTGGCTCAACCCATAGCTTCCTCAAAGGTCAGCTACGGTCTGATAGCATAATGGGCAATACCTCTCTAGATTAATTAAAAATGTATCTTTCTGATGTTTTAATGGCTGCAAAGAATGGGCTGTGTGCTGACAAGATAGACAAACGTGAACGACTTTGTGTAAGGATTTGTTTGGTGTCTTGAAGTAGGTTTAGCTCCGAAGAACAGTATCTAAATTTGGTAATGATACCACCATATTTAAAATCTTTCCAAAAGATGCTGTGGAAATTACAGTGCTGCAAAGTAAATGTTACAGAAAATCCAGTCCTTCATTTCGCTGTAGATTGAGACCTGTTCCACGGGGTAATTATTTCGGTTTTAGCTAGATTTTCCTAAACAGCTCGGCCTTTCTTTAATAGAGCCTGCACATTTGTTTCTCACTGTACGAGAATTGAAACGAAGAAACATGTGGCATTGTTTTGGAGTTGAATGCTCAGAAGATTCAGAGATTCAACTTCAATGGGTAGAGCCTGGTAATTTATCTTAATTATTATCTTCAGTTGGCCTACAAGTACCTTTGGATACAAATCTTCCTGAGACAATCCTATACCCTGCTGTACCTTAATTGTTACCCTAAATTGCCCCTCTATACTCTTCCTTTTAAGCCTGTCCCTTGGTTTGTGATAATAAACCATGTATGCTTGCTTTGTTAGTCTCTCAAATTTATTTGACGTTACCTTTGCTATAATTTATGGTACCCGGCCACCATTCATTTCACTCATCATCCAGGACAGTGCCATTTTTTCATACAGATACTTCTAGCTTAGATTCAAAGAATTTATTGCTGACTTTCATAATGTCCTCTATCTGCCTATGCACATTAGGGATTCTCCTGTAGCCAGAATGACACAAATAAGAGCTTCGTCATCATATGGTAGAACTGGTCAACTCAACTTACTTTGTATGATGTCTCTTTTGTGGTTTGGCATGGCTGCACACAGGCTCTGTGACATATATTTTTAGTGTATGCTTATTCATATGTGTTAACGCTAGCTTACTTGTGACATGTTAGACTATGGTTTCTGATTCTGGTCAGCATACCTTAATGTGTGGCTCCTTGACTAGTCCAAGGTACCTGTGAGATTACGTAGACCAAGCAACCCTGTTAGGCCTTGTGCTCTCCAACAGAATTCTTTTATTATTGCCTCTTCCAGTGCTTTGTCAGAACTAGAAATCAACCAACTGGAGCCATGATCCATCCCACCAGTCACACGGTTACTTCCACTAATCCTTACGATGTTCAATAGGTGTCCTTAGGATTGTCTCTCTTCTCAAGCTGCGTTGAGTTTTTTCAAGTTTGCAGTGCAGTGACAACACGTGCTGGAGCATTGCGGTGGCAGCGAGAGTGAAAGAGGCAGTTAATTCAAAAGTACTATACCACCAATTCTCTAGCTTCCCTGTTCAAATATTGTGTGGTGTAATGTGGAATAGGGCTTAGAAACAGTACAATAATAGGGAGACAGAGTAGCTCCAAGCACATATATTCAGGTGTTATGTGCCCAGGTTATGCCCATGTAGCGAAGCTACTAATTTCTTACATTGTACTCTTTTTCACAATAACATTTCTGCTGTGACACTTGTACATATTCGCGTGCTGACAATGTTGAATTAGTTCCTCTGAAACTACTTCAGTTTACGCTTCTGGCTTTGCATAACATCATCAAAATGCCTCGAACACCAAGTATAAGGCCTTAACGCACGAATGTACCAAATGGCGTTCAATCTTCATCCATGGGGCGACAGGGCTATCTACATATCAATAACATTGCTAATCAATAACATTGCTATTATAAATAATTAGCATCTCATAGGATTAGCAGAGGAGGCACTTCACCTGACCCCGATGGTCCCTGCATGCTCAGACTGCACCACGCAGCGGTCTGACATCTCCGTAAGGGTTGTCCATTTTGTGACCAAGACGGGGTCCCACATTCTCTCCCACCAGGTAATGGGGTTGGATCATCCCTTGGGGAGATTCTTGGCTTCACACCTACACACACTCTAGGTACACACAGAGTAGGGTTTGCATAGTAGGAGTACCCCTGATTACTACCTTGTTTTATATGCCTGCATGTATACACTGTTAACACCATGGTAGAACTGTATCTTTCATTTACTCTTTTGGTGCTTGTAATCACTTTCATCAGCTTCTGTCTACTGATTATCACAGCACATGTATTTTATATAAGAATAACGTTGGTTCAATAAATATATTGAAAACGTCCCAGTCTGTATTCTCTGTATATTTCTCTGAGAACAAAAGAACTCGAGTGACTGAGCAAGAGGTTCTGATCTGTTAGATCGATCCCTGAGGGTCAGGGTTGTCATGCTCAGTGGTTGCCAGAAACCATTCACTCCCTGGTAGGGTTAGGGTGGCTTATGGTGGCACTGTGAGCTAGCTAGTCTATAGGCCAACATATCCTGCGGGGGTGCTTGGAATCAGCCTAGGCACCTCACCCAAAGTTTATGTTGTCCAACAAACACGCAGATCCTACAGATTAGTGGGAACTACACAACACAGGCACTCCATGGGTGCTGGTGTTGTTAGCGATGCTGCTAATGACCAACCACCTACTCTTGTGCATGCCCTATTCCAGTGACAGTGGGAAATTATTCCAATAATTCCTGGTAAACCTGGACCATTGTTAAAGTGTTGAAAATTGGGTTACTGGTTGAGGGGGGTGAAACCTTAATGAAGCAGCAACCACAAACTCTGTCACAGTGAAACACAATCAAATCCCAAATTAACCTGTGCGTATCCCTCTGTAGATTGGCACAAAAGCAGTCAGGCTTAATATAGAGGCAATGTGTAAAGCATTTATGAAGCACTTCAGACAGTAATAAAGTGAAAAAAATAACAGACTATATCCCACACGAATTTAGAACGATTGAGCAAAATGTAATAAATAATTTGACACCAAAATGAGAAAAATCCAATCAGTAGAACTGGAGATATGCACTTTTAAAGATTTCAGGATAAACAAAGTGCCTAAAAGTGCAAAAAGCTACTCGTGGCTCTGTGGTTGTGCTAGACTGGGTGAAAGTCATAAGTTCAGGCTAACCGCGATGGAGCGCGGGCTGGATACAGGGACCAGCCTAGTCCCGCTGAAAGAGTTACCTTCAAAGTCCCGCGCATAGATTTCCGTTCGCAACGGAAGGGGCCATGAGGAGCTGGGAGAGCGTCATGGATGGTCGCCAATGTAGCACGAAGAGAAGCCTGGGCATCGCGGACGGTCTTTGCTGTACAGTGAAGATCCTGTTGGGCGTCGTGAACCATCGTTGCTGGACCTTCAGGTTGGCAGTCACCCAAAGCTGACGATGCTGTAGCGTGAAGTGCTCCTGTGTATTGTTGGGGGTCGCTGTTGCGTGAATAGTCGGGTTCCCAGGAACTTCGTGTTGGCGGGTGGTGCAGACTGCAAGGTCTTGGCGCTAATGGGCTCATTCACATTTGTGAAGAGCCCAAAACTTCAGAATTTCTCCTTTTGTTTGGAGAGGAGCTCAGCTGATGCCACACCAAGGGTCCAGGACCTGCGGATCACCTTTTGGGGTTCAGGAACTCTCTCCAGCAGAGGCCAGCAGGGTTATGGCTGGTCCAGTTGCCGGACAAGTTCCAGGCAGCAGGTCAGCTGAGCAGTTTCAGGAAGCCTCTTGACCTTGTCATCTCCTTGTACCTCAAAACAGGAGATCAGTCAGCTGACCCTTGGGATGAATGGTGCAGGTCCAGTCTTCCTTCTCAGCAAGCAGGGTAAGATGCAGCAGAGCAGCAGAGTAGCTGGGCAGTCCTTCTGCCAGCAAAATAGCACAGCAGTCCATCTTCTGTAGTATCCACTTGACCAGGAGTGTACTGAAGAGCTGGGTCTGAGGGTCTAATATTTATATATGGTCCCCAACCTGAATTAGGAGAAGGTTCTGGAGGTTTCCCATTGACTTTCTTGAAGCTCCCTGCCTCCCCTTCCCTAGCTCCAATCTGGCTGCATGAACAATGCAGTGGTGACAAGTCATTTTGTGTGAAGGCAGGTCACAGCCTATTCAGCTGCAAGTGGGGCTGTGCCCAGCTCCGCCCTCCACCATTTTGCCAGTTGATGGCCCATTCAGGCACACCTAATCTTTCTGTTGTGTGGCTGTCTGGGAGGAATAAACAAAGTCCAACTGTCAACTGCACCCAGTCATATGAACCAGGAACAGGCTGCAGGCATCAAATAGTTAGGATAGGAAAGTGGCATTTTCCAAACTGTAACTTAAAACCTGACTTTACCACTTAAGAGGATAATTCGTTACAATTTCTCAGACACCAAAGATGAAATGTTTACCTATTCCCAATTAAACGTTAGCACTTATTAAATGTAATAAGGCAAACCAATGTTATCCTAAAGGAGAGATAGGCCTCACAGTTGTGGAAAACAAATTTAGGAGTAGGAGTTTTTCACTACCAGAGCATATAAAACATAAAAGTACATATCCAACTTTTGAAATACCTTGCACCCTGCCCTCTGGGATGTGCAGAGCCTACCATAAAGGTGACTTAGATGTATTAAAAGGGAGGATTGGGCCTAGCAAAAGGTTTATTTTGCCAGGTCGAAATGACAGTTTAAAACTGCACCTACAGGCTGCAATGGCAGTCCTGAGACATGTTATAAAGGCTACTTAAGTGGGTGGCATACTCAGTGATGCAGGTCCACTAATGGCTTTAATTTCTAGGCTCTGGGTACATGTAGTATCACTATACTAGGGTAGTACAAGTAGAATTCGTATGCCAATTGGGTGTAAGCCAATGTTACCATGTTTAAAGAAGAGAGCACAAGCACTTTAGCACTGGTTAGCTGTGGTAAAGTGATCAGTCCTAAAGCCAGAAAAATCTAAGTCAGCAAAAACATGAGGCTGGAAGGCAAAAAAGTTGGGTGGAAACCACTCCAACGTATAGTAAACCACAAAATGCCATGCGCAGCATAGTTGTATAGTGTCCTAAGTGTCACAACACAGAGACAGGGTGAGTCAACTGAGAGAAATGTTGCAACATTTTCCAAACACCTGTTGGAAAATTGTAGCAGTGACTGTCATGGGTAGCTACCCCTTTATACATCGGCCACGTTCAATGTGCAAGTTTGATAAAAGCAAAAGCTTCAACCCTCTAAATGGGACAAAGGTGTAGTAATTACACAAGGAAGGTCCTAACCACAGATTCTGTCCTGCAAGTAGCTCAGAAATTAGGCAAAACAATACAGAGCAATGGCAAAGTCAATTGGTCTTGTTTTAATACACAAAAACGATATTTGGGTATGCTTCTAATTGATTGTATCTGTTCTTTAAAGGCAAACATTTGAACCTTTGCAAAGCTTTCATTAGGTGAAAACAGAGGAGGAGAAACAATGGCTAAAAGACAGATGGAGAAAGCAACAGCAAAATTAATACTGGTGAAAAACTGTGTGAAATAAACATTTGTTGAAGTTAATCCATAAGACATAGAGGGGAGGAACAATCGAGAAGACCGATAGGGAAAAAAAAACACCCAAATCTTTCCTAAAACAACAAAAACCCTCTTGCAGTGAAAAGAAAAAAAAAATATGCATACACTCGATGTACAAGGTAAATAATTGGATATGTGATGAGTCAGTGTACTTTTAAGAGGAAAACAGTCCTTCATGCATTGCAGTGCAAGCACTCCATAGAACGCCAAAGGATAGATACACCAAACAGCCAATAGCATGAAGTGAGAAGGAGTTCTGTTTTGAATAGCATCAAAGACCACTCTCTATATATTTAAATTGATAAAAATAGGCCTTGCAAATAGCTGTGCTGTCAAACCACACCTAAAAAGGTTGGGCTAGACAGATGGCGTGTCCACATAAAATATGCAAATAATGTCCCTTAGTGGTTGGTAGGGTGCAAGATGGTCTTCACCTTTGGGTCGTTGATTGTTGATGGTCACAAATTGACATCTACTGCAACTGTTTTGTGGATTATTTGAAATTTATTTGATGGCACCATTCCATTTTCATTCCACAAACAAAACACAAGCAGTGCAATGTGTAGTTAATTGAACATTCGTTGGCCTTTATATTTCAGATCCTTAAACCCTTGATACCACACAATTTGGAAACAGTGGTTAACCTCTGCCGTGGGTTCCGTAGTGGCATAACAATAGTGCCCGCAGCCCCCGCGGGGCGTGGTGCCCCAGAGCTCCAGGGATTCCCCACTGGCACTGCTCATGGGTGGGCCTGAGAGCTCCTGACTGGGTCCTAGAGGGCCCCCTCCATGCACTTTGCAGGGCCCACCGCACATTTCGTTACACCGCTGGGATTCAGGTACAGAAAGGAAATCTAAAAGCCTGTCGAAAACTTTCTTTTATGTCTGGCGGCTTGCCTGTGTTAGACCAGTACAGTTCCCCCACCCAAGTAGAGGCATTCACAGGGGGTACTCATTCTTTGCTCATTGTAACATCAAACGCATCATCAGGTGTGCCACCACAATAAATTGTACTGCCTTGCCTTACTCTGCCCCAGGGAAGTGTTCCATGGGTGGAGCTTGGGTGTTCTCACGCATCCACCTATGGATTCTGAAGCATTCCCATATTTACCAATACTGGTAGACCTGGGAATATATCCAAATGCTACACCTTTCCAGGGGAGGCGTGACAAGGAGAAAACTTTATTTGTCCTCGTTTTGTCCTCATTCTATTAGTGCTGCATTCCGCAGCACACGTAGAAAGAGAGAAAAGCCTTACAGGACTGTTTTTGTGCAGGAAGGTGTCCCTTCCTGCACAAAAACAATTCTGCCTGTAATACAGGCAACCATGCATGGTACAAGGGTTCCTGCATTGGCGCTAGGCAGCAGTTGAGGACCAGTGCAGACAGAGAGCTGTAATGCACCATACCTTGATAGATATGGTGCATTTCTGCCCTCTCCCTTTCACGCACCACAGTACAGCACAGCATGGTGTCTTGCTGCGTTGTATGAAATGATGAATACGGCCCTTAGTCTCTGCTCTGAGGCTGAGATGGAGAATCTGTTTACTCAGCCCACCCACCCTGTCTACCTGTGCCCACAGTAGTCCAATGATGGTGAAGGCTGTCCTTTCACTTTTTTGCCACTGTGTTGAGCATAGGATTGTTCCTTTAGAAATTGCAAAGCACCTTTCCATTTAGGAGTAAGTGAACGATGTTATTCAAAACCACAGCAAATCTGAGATAATCATTGTTAAGTGTAGTCTGCTGTGCATCCTTAACAGAATCTTCATCAAAGCGCTTGATATAATTACACGCATTGCACACCATGCCCACTTCTGTAAAACTTGTGAAACTGTGGCCATAGAAGAATTGCAAGTTTCTATAGAGCCATACAGAAGAGGGGTAGTGTCCTGGAGTGAGCCTGTCAGGCCAATGACTTTCTTTGGGGGAAATGTAATATAATAGGTAGTCATTCACATAAGAATGTGTGAAAAAATATGAAGGGATTTAGCAGAGCTGTGAAATAATCAACATTGGGTCATTAAGCATTTAAATTGCATTGCATTTTTTGGACCTTATTGTTGAATGTTTAACTATTTATATAAAAACTCCTATAAGGTAAGGTCAGTTTCAAACAATCTGTTAATAAATCATGCTGTGGTTCTGCCCATGCAGTTACACTAGATTCATCATATGATAGGCTGTATAACTGATAAGCCATGGAGTGCCATAAAGCAGTCGCCTCTACAACAACCATGGCCTAGAAAGAACATGAGTGACTTGGCTGTTGACAAGAGCAACTTTAGGCATGTAAACCTCTACCCGCAACAGGTATGAAGAGAGATAGCACTTACACCGTGAGTGGTATAGTTCTCTGCCAATGTTTATGAAGGTAGAACCTTCATTTTTCCCAGGTCCACGGAATCTCCGAAATCATAAATTTGCTATTAACTACATGTTTGTGAATACCAAAACAAACATAAATTTACACAAAAGTGTTAGTTTACCTTTGTGACTCAGGCCTCTAGAGCATTGTGAAGTTAAGGTTGGAAACAATGATCAAAGCTCACTCATTTATGTCATGTTGTGGAAGTGTTTTCCAATCATTTGAAAATAATTCCTAATTAAAAAATGTTTAGGTTAGCATTATCAAGTTTTAGTTAACATGATAATGTCACAGCCACTTTGCAATGACATCCATTCAGAAAGAAAATTGTACTTTTATTTTATGTGAACGAGCCTTCCCAAGTTTATGTCTCTGTGTGCTTTTCCATGACAGAAAAATAAGCAAAATAGAAGCTCTCTTTATGGTGCCAGTGAGTCAATGAAATGAAGCTGTGTTAAGTTGCCTTCTTCATAAGGAATCGTGCCAGGGATGTTCCTGTCTCTGTAACAGTTCAAGGTCTTTTGCTTGAGGCTCTTGCATGAACCAGTAATTGCTTGAAAGTGTTATTGTATTCGTTTGTTATGAAATGCACAGTCATCTCACCTTATTTTTATATTCATATTTTTTTTATTGCAGTAAAGTAGGTGTTTATGAGATGTAACATTTGATGTATCTGATGTGTTCAAACAGTCATTGGTTAGTTCACATGTATTTTTGTTAATCCAGCCCTATTATAAATTTCAAACCATATGGAGTTTGTGACTTTTCTGCCTAACACTCTATAAAATATGTTTTTGGAA
This sequence comes from Calotriton arnoldi, assembly GCA_963921515.1. Lineage (NCBI taxonomy): Eukaryota > Metazoa > Chordata > Amphibia > Caudata > Salamandridae > Calotriton > Calotriton arnoldi. Next base: position 194,980 of record CAWUFW010013537.1, read on the forward strand.
AATGTGCCACCTCTTTTGGCTTACTTCCTAGGGAGCAGACTATTTGTCAATCTGTTCACTCACTTTATACTTCGACGTTTTGTACCTTCCTAACTGTGCAGACTCTGCGCTAGTCTGTCATTTGATTTATACTTAGAGCTTCTTGATAATTCTATAGATGCAGACTCTATGTCAGTCCTGTTCATGAACTATACTTTTGTTCTTCCTATTTACTTGCTTTGGAGCATTGCCCTTATGTTAATCTTCTCACATTTGCAATATTTGATTCATTATTGATGCTGATTTGAATTTTACTAACTAGTTACTTTTTGCTTTCTGCAATTATCCGAATTTGGAATCAACCTTTATGGTTTTGACTTTGAATCTTGTCTTGTGATTGTTTAATATTAATTGGATAGAGCTTAGTCTGACGAACACTCACTAGGTCTTACGAAGACTCAGACAGCCACGATACTGCACATCAACCCTTTAATTATTTATTTACAGCATCAACAATGACATTTATTATATTTCATGATGTCATATTGGTCATATTACTTATCATTTACTCTGATCCTAGTCTCATTTCATCTCATATATTTTTTGGTTATGTCATTGAAATGTTGCTGGAGGTCATATGACGTATTTTCCAGCACAGTCATCAACACAGTGTTTAGTGTCTTTGAAACTTGAAAAATCCTATTTCTTTTTGTTCATAAAATGTTGACAATTATGTACGTGCCACTGGGTGTAAGTAGAAGATTTCTCCAAACAGCTCACCCGCTACTTCACCTGTTTTTGAACTGTACTTTTTGTTACCCTCGCATTGGTGACTTGTGCCTTACTGACAAATACAGTGCCTCATCCTGCCCTGGCCCTTCTCAGCACTGCCTTATTCCAGTACCAAATTGAGCTCATTCCTAATGCAACAGTCTTGAATTCCCCTTCTGCTCTGCTCAGCCACAGCACATCCCATGCTTGCATACTTGTCTGTACAGCCTACTGCCCACTCTATACAACAAAGAGCCCTACCATCTTCCGCCTAGCCACAGACCCTGCTCCCATTCCAAATTCTTTAAGTAGAGTGTCAAACTCAGGTGAATCAGCTACTAAGCTCCCCCATATGAAGTCTGCTTACTTCAGGTGCCCAAGAATTTTAGACGACCGCACTTTGGATGCTGGAAGTTTCCAGACCATGAAAAGCATGTTAAAGTAAAACAACAAGTCAAGAATGCATCAGTCTAAAAGGCCACATGTGGCTGAAGATGCCACACATCAAAGGCTACTAATAGGGAGTTATAAATTATATTTGACTCCAGCCTTGGTCCCAACATCCTGTCACACTGAAGAGGCTAGTCAGTAGTGAATGTGGCAGCATGTAATGCCCCGCTTCTCTTGCTGTCCCTGCCAACGTGACATCTTTGAAAAGTTGTCTTTTTTTATACTGAAACTTGTTCTAGATTTACAAACCTGTTGCGCTGGGTTTGCGTGACAAAGGTGAAGCAAACCTGCACAAAAAGTTTTTTGTTGGATTTACTTTCCAGGGCTGGAAAGTTGCCTAGAAGTAACGTAAAGCAACACAAAGCACTGCTTTGCTTTACCCTGCATCAGAGGGGCGTTACATGGGTGGTACAAGGGTATTCCTGTTCTACCACCCATACTTTTTGACGCTAAATCCTATCTTTTAACAATAGTGGCCATGGTTTTGCACACAAAAAATACTACCACTTTGAAGTAGACGTTCAAAGGAGAAATACTTTTATTTCTCCTTTCTTTTCCAACTTTGCATGCGTGCTGCACTGTACAGCACACATACAAAGTAGGAAAATGTTTTCCAGTTTGTCTAACATAGTACTTTGTACTGGAAGGGTGCCCTTCCAGTACAAAACCTATAGCTGACTCACAGTGATATCATTGCACTATGGTGCAAAGGTGAGTGCGTGGCGCTTGGCAGCCTGATTGTGCACCAGTGCTAGGGAGAGGAGAATGCCATATCTTTGTAGAATAGGCGCTTTCCTCCTCTCGCCCTGTCACCCATCGCAGCACACTGCAGGAACTTAGGGTTGTGTGACAGCGTCATAAATCTGCCCCTTGCTTTTTCACTTTCGTTGTTGTAGGTATAGGTCAACAGAGCAATATGAGCCCCAGAAACCAGATCATGAAAGTATAGGTAGTTTCACCAGTGCCCTTTCAGACCATATTGTTTCTTTCCAGCAAATTTCAGTACACATTGGACCTTAAAATGAACTATTTGACCTCATTTGTTTCAAAATGTTCTTTGAGGAAGGGGGGCTCGGTCGATTACTGCTTTGGATATGGAGAGAGCAGGTGGTGCGGTGCAGTGCTAGTAGTGGAAGTGAGTGGTCACAGTGGTGGAAGTGGGGGTGGCTTCATGAAAAAAATCAACCGCACTTATGTTTTATGTATTTTTTTTTACAAATTAAACACTATCTGTAAAAGACTTTTCTTCTGAGACATGCTCTTAGAAGAGCGGTTGGGAACATATTGGCAGAGGACTGTAAATCAGTTTTTAAAGCCACAAACTCTAAATAACATCCTCACAATTAGAGGATGCAAAAAGAAAAAGGTTACTGTATTCTCGCTACTGTATTCTCTCAGGTAGATCATAACACTCATAAATTATAAAGAGCAATTAATTCAACAACACTGTAAACACTGCAGAAGAAGACAAACCGCTTTTAATCATCTGTACTAGCTCTAATGAATAAATGCCTTTTTAAAGTGTTTCTTCCATTTTAATGAAATGCCTTTGAATCTGTAAGTGCAGCGCTTGCAGAGAGTGAAAGACACTTTTTGTCTTTTCGGCTTATTTTTATCTGCCTCCTTAGTTTAAAATCCCGCATTTCAATATCTGAGAAACTATGGCTTTTATGAGCCGATAAGACTTCATATGAAAGCTTCCTGTCTGTTCCAGATAACTTCAAAGAAAGATTTTCTTCAATATAGTAAGTAGGATCAAGTGCGTGCTCTCATTCAAAGTAATGTACTTGCATTTCGCTCTGCTTACAGTCTTCTTTGAGACGCCCAAATTCGATTGACCATTATTAATTTAACCTGCTTTGCAAACTGTTTGTAAACTCATTTAATAGGTGGCTGTATTCGGGAAACGCCAGGATGTCTGCTTATGGTCAGATAAAGAAAATATTTTTTAGAAGAAGCACTGGCAAAGCCAATACATCTGGCTTTAATGTTTCTACGCAAGTAAGTAAGTAAGTAAGTCCAGTACTTGTATAGCGCACGAATCAAGTAAACACAGGCATGAATAAACGCACACAGAGTAAAGCCCAGATTTACTAAGAGTTGTCGCAAAGCAGGACAGCGAGCAAAGTTTCTGCTTTTCATTAACTGGAGAAAGCAGAACTGTGCCATATCTTGAAAGAAATTGTGTAGTTCTGCTCTCTCCATACGTTGGGGCTGTTTGGGCTGCCTAGCGCGACCGTAAGCATCCTTGCATTGTAGTCAGGATAGTTCTTTGAGCAGGAAGCGGTAAGTTGCTGCACAAAATATATCCTTTATGACGCTTTCCTTTTTGTATGTGCACTGCATATTTCTCCTCATTACACCAGCCTCAGACCGGCAGACCCTTTAGGGGCAAACCCTGATCTACATCTCTTTGTGTAAAAATCCATGGGTGGATGCATGGGAAAGGCCATGCAGCACCGCCCATAGAAGGCCTACCTGATACAAAGTAGCGCAAGGCAGCACAATGACATTTGCGTGGCTGTGTAAATACTAAAAAAGGATTTTGCATTGGGCAGTGTCAAAAAAGTGATGCAACACCGAAGCAAACTCTTTGCTAAATCTGGGCTTAGCTGTGCAACCTAACTCTTTCTGTGCTTCACATTTTTGATGCTGGCTTTCATTTTCTAAGCTTGTTGTGCTAATGCTATGTGTAAGAAATTGGGTTATTGGTTGAAGGGGGGGGGGGCCTTGTTCAAGCAACAACCACAATACCTGTCAGGGTGAACCACTACAGTCAAAAAAATTAACCTGTGCGTGGCACAAAAGCAGTCAAGCTTAACATAGAGGCAATGTGTAAAGTATTTAAGCAGCACACAAACAGTAACAAAGTGAAAACACAATGCAAGAAAACCCCCCCACCAATTTAGAGAAATAGAGAAACTGTAAATAAATTATTTGACACCAAAACAACAAAAGTCCAGAATTATGATTTTTTTAAGTTTAAGGTAAAAAGTAGCGCCTAAATGATCAAAGTGCCAACTGCGGACATCTTGTTGTGTGAGATCGGGTCAAAGTTGCAAAATATGGCCAACCGCAATGGAGCGTGGGTCAGATATAGGGGTAGGCAAAATTATCTGTTCCTCTGGCGGAACTGGCAGAATTTTGTCAAATTCTGCAATCACCGTGTGGTTGAATTTCTTCACCAAAACGGTAAGTTGGTGAGCGCGAGTGAGATATGGCATCCCCTAGCATGATTTTCAGTCGCTAGGAGGACATCCAACAAGATTTTTCCAAAGAGGGTGGTCGTGACCGTTCCCAGTCAAAAGGCTGCCACTTGATTAGAAAATCTACTCGAGCAGCTGCAAAATTAACTTGAGTAGCTGCACCCTCTGGAATGCCGAGTGGTGCTGTTGGTGCTGATTTTTTAAATCACTGAGTGACGTGCCTATTTACTCCAGTTGGCAGTACTCCGCAGAATCTTGCAAAGTTTTTTTATAACTCCATGGATTTTCACAGAGTAAAATTCCGTGAGTTCCGCCCACCCCTAGTCGGATACAAGAAATGGATTGGGACCGGCGGCGCTGACCTTTGGACTTAGAAGACATTTTGAAGAAGATGTTCTGTGAAGGTGAAATTCACAGGACAAGGCTGGATGAAGTTAGTTCAGACGTAGTCACTTTTTTGGGAGTCAAAAATCTCCGGCAAGACAAAGCTGGAGGCTGTAGAGAGTTTCAGGAGATCAGATACCACTTTGCCGAAGTACCACTGAGCAGGATTTGCTGCTGCAGTGAAGAATGTAGCAGAAGCTGCCACAAAGTCAGGCTGACAAGCGATGCACCTTAGGTGAATAGACAAGCAGGTTGGTCCCGGTCTTCACTCGGTTCTCAGAGCAGTTATTAGCCAAAAAATTTCTAAGTCCCAAGTTTTGGATTTTGGCTATCTGTGCACCTTTAGCACCACCACCAAGTGTTTTGGATAGGAGGGACACCACTTGGGGGTTAGGACTCACTCAGGCTGGTCCAGGTGTGGCTTCAAGATGGAGGGAGCTTGTTCTATCACTGCAGCTCTGATAAGGAGGCCAGCCAACAAGCTCTTGGAGTCACTCTGGTAGTCATGGATTCAAGGGTGGAAAGAGGGCTCAAGCAGCAGGGCAGGCTCTGAGGGTTCAAGGCAGACTTCAGGCAGCAATGGAGTCTTTCCAGGTGCAAAAAGGCAGTGTTCTGAAGTACACAGCAGTCCAATGCAGGAGGCAGTCCTCTGAGAGTCCCTCTGTGGGTCCAGAAAATGAACTGAAGAGTGGCTCAGAGGGTCCCATTTTTATACCTGCTGCCTCCTTTGAAGTAGGAGACATTTCTAGTGAATTCTCTTTGAAGTGCTTGAAGTTTCCTGCTTCCCCTGCCCTGGCTCAAAGCTGGCTGCATGAACAATGCAGAGGTGACATGACTTTTGTGTGAAGGCAGAGCACAGCCTATTCAGTTGCAAGTTGGGCTGTGCCCAGCTCCACCCCCCCATCATGCCAGCTGATGCCTCATCCAGGCACACCTAATACATTTAAAGTGTGGCTGTCTCATAGGAATAAACAAAGTTCAGCTGTCAGCAATACCCAGTAATTTGGCCCAGGAGCAGGCTGCATGTACCAAATAATTAAGGCAGGAAAATGCCAATCTTCTAAAAGTTACATTTTCAAAATTGTAACTTAAAATCCTACTTTAAAATTAAAGCCAATTTGTAGTTGTCAGACACCAAACATGAAACATCTACCTGTTCCCAATGAAAAGTTAAAACTTTTTTAAAATGTAATAAGGCAACGCAATTTTATCCTGAGGGAAACGTAAACCTCACAGTAGTGAAAAAACTAATTTAGGAGCTTTTCACTACCAGGACACGTCAAACTTAAAAGTACATGCCCAACCTTTTAATTGCTATGCACCCTGCCCTATGGGGTATTATCTAGGGCCTACCTCAAGGTTGACTTATATGCAATCAAAGGGGATTTTGAGGCTTGGCAAGGTGGTTATATTGCCAAGTCGAATTGGCAGTTTAAAACTGCATTCAGGCTGCAGTGGCAGGCCTGGGATATGTTTTATCAGATATTCAACCTTTGTGCAAAAAAACTTAGATTTTTCTGCTTTCAACACTACACCATACTCTTGAAATAGACTCAACACTTTGTGAAGGACCACATCATGGGAATTAGCATATTTGGCAAATATGAGAACGTCGTCCTGAAATACCAAAACACCCTCCACCTTCTTGAGAATATTGCCCATGAGTCTCTGAAATACTGAAGCCGCCGACCCCAACCCAAATGGCATGTGACAGTATTGAAAGGTTCCTAGGGTGATAAGAAAGCAGTTAAGTGACGAGACTCTGGATGCAGTTCCACTTGATGATATGCACTAGCCAGATCAAGTTTAGAAAAGAACTTAGCTCCCTTCGTAAATGCAAACAAATCGCTGATCTTGGGCAGATGATGAGAGCCTATCCAAATTTCTCTGTTGAGCGACCTCAAATCAACACAGACCCTAAGCTCCCCATCCCTTTTTTGAGCTACTACTAAGGGAGAAAGTCACAAGGATGACTCCGTAGGTTTTATGATGCGTCGCAAAAAGATTCTTCAATTCCTTCTCTAAATCTTCTTTTACACTATAGGGCACACCCCTGAGATTGTGTTTAATGGGCACAGCCCCCTCTTTTACGATGATCCTGTGTTTAAAATCCTGTATCTTGCCTCAATCACTCCCAAAAACGAATAGAAATCTGTTCTTCCATACATGTCCTTCATCAATTTTACCGACAACCAACATTTGCTCCTCGGCTCCTGGCCTCAATATCATCCTGAATAATCCTTGATGAAACCAGCCGAGGATGTTTAGACCTTTCACAGCAACGTAAACTTTCCCTCTGATTCTCCTCCCCTTGAATCTCAACTGTTCTTCAAAGAAGCCCATCAACTCGATCCTGTGTCCCTCATACAACACAGGCGAACGGTCAGAGGAAGATAACGGTTGTGAACCTTTCCATGTTTCCTCAAACAATCTTTGTGTAATCGTAGTAATTGTTGCCCCCGAGTCTACAAGTAACTTTACAGTGTGGTTTTCTACCTCTATGTCCACAATGGGATCCACACACTGCGAAGAATCACCTTCAACAACATCTTGGGCAGAGGCATGGTTGATATCATTCGCATTTTCATCATCGCCATTCCTAACAACTGAAACAAGTTCGGCATCCGAATCCTCATCAGACTCTACAGCACATACAGTAGGTGTTTTGTAACCCCTTTTTTTAAGACAGACTTTGTCGAAATGTCCTATCCTTGTGCAGTAATTACACACAATGTTGATAGCCGGACACCTGGCTCCCTTGAGATGTGGGGAATTGCCACACCTGAAACATATGTTCCCACCATTCACACCATTAGTGACTACATTTTCAGATCTGGAGGATCTAGAGGCTACATAAGCGTGATGCCCGCCCTTACTTTGCTTGCTGTTTCCCAACCTTATTTACGTTGACCACATTAACAGCATCCATAACTCTATCATCTAATTCCTTCAACGAGACCATCAAGGTCTCTATACTTTTTGCCACTTTGATTGTCTCATCCAATGATGGATCACCCATACTTAACAATTTTTGCCTAATGTTTTTATCCTTGCACTGGCACACAAGCTGATCCCTAATCATTGATCGGTGAAGTTCTCAAACTTACAATCAGCTGCCAGCCTACGTAAGGCTGACAAATAGGAATCTATATCCTCTCTATCACTTTGCTTCCTTTTAAAGAACTTATGTCTGAGTACCATTAGGCTGGGTTGCTTGTCAAACCTGCTCTTGAGTTTCAAAACAGTCTCTCGGTATTCATCTGTTCACCCACTCTCTTCTTGCGTTAACTGAGGTAGATGCTTGAATGTGAATCTGCCTTCGAACCCCAAAGAGTGAAGTAAGAAGCATTTCTTTCTGTCTGCACTGAATCTTGAGGCACCAATAGCACCCAAGTATGTTTCAAAAGCCTCATGCCAAATTTCCCATCTAACCGGTGGCTCTCCGGGAGAGTCCAAGAAGACGGGTGGAGGACATACAGCTTGCATGGTGCACATTCTACAATGAGATGAGGAGAAAAGTCTTTATTCCGATGAAAACTCTAGCAGAAGATGATGAAAGAATAAAAGATGTGACAAATACGGTAGCACCAAAACCAAGACTACTGAACCCAAAAGAAAAAATACCTAAGATGTGTTAATGTTAAGACAATAAACAATTGCAATAAGAAAATGTGAGACTTGTCAGGAGAGCACAAGATGAAACAGTAGCACTCATAACATGTGAGCCTTGTCAGGTGTGCGCATCACCGTGTTGCAGCACATGGAAAACGAGCACACAGTATAGGAAAATGTGAGACTTGTCCGGTGAGCAACAAGATGAAACAGTTGTACTCGTAACTTGTGAGACTTGTCAAGTGTGCGCATCACCGTGTTGCAGCAGACAGAAAACGAGCACACAATAACCTTTATGTCTTTATATGATCTCCTTTTGATATTATTACTAGTAAGCTCAAACCACCAACCTTGGCAAGCTTCGTGAGGTGTGCGCATCACCGTAATCAAGTAGGCAAGCACACAGGGTTATTGGCATTCCATTGCCGATGTGACAGAAACTTGCACGTGTACGTGGAATGAAGTTTCAAAGATTAGAAACAAATGGTGGCTTCCGATGCAGTATGTACTACGAACATGAAGTACACAAGGTACAGCGTACTGCTTATGAAGGAAATGGGAAACTTCCCAACAGGTTAAAATGGCCGTCACGTCAAAGTGTAACGTAGCATCTGACGTGGTGGTGACTATGACTGCAGATACGAAGATCGGTGAATGGAGCGAGCACAGAGTGAAGGGCAGCGTTGTGTTCCAGAAGGTAGGCAACTATGTGCGTACCTCAAGTGCACGAGCAGAGTAGCGTGAGGCAAGGCGCGAGCGAGGCAGTTGCGGGGTAACGAGAAAAAAACAAAAATGAAACCCCGAAAAAAATGCAGGTAGTGACTCCTTGAAGTAACAAAAAACGTCCAACCTCGTATGAGAATAGAGGTGGCAGTCAGATGATGAAACAAGGTTGCAGATCTCTTTTCCAGGAGTCGATGTACTCAAGAGTTTTGACTCGTAGATCAGGTGGCACGCATGAGTTCTACCATGTAGCCGGAATCATCGCCAATAATTTTGTAGTAACAAAGCCGATATGTTTGGTGAAGAAGCTTTATTGTTGGCCACATGGTTAGTGGGGCCATCAAACACAACGGCTCCTGCAGACACAGCTCCCAACAAAGTGAAACAAATACATTCCATCTGTATCTAGGTAACAGGCAACGCTCTAGAATAACTTAACCCACTTTAAGTTAAAGAGACACATACTGCATTAAGGTTTACAGAGTACAACAATATATATCTTCAAAATTCTTTTGACAAGTCTTAAAACGTCAAAATACCTGAATCAGACTTCTCAATGAGGCTAAATGGGACAGACTCAAAGCCCCTCTGTATTTGTATTTTGTATAGTGTAGGCAATGCTGACATGAAATTTGGCAGACAGTTAAATATGTTATCTATACCTGAAAAAGTAAAAAGGCTATGTTGACTTTTAATATCTTGTGAACCACATGCCATTTGGTGGAGGAAGGCAAACGTAAAATTATGATAACCGTGGTGAGCCAAATAATTTATATTGCTTTTCTCATTAAATCAAATAAATTTGACTTTCTGTAAAAAAACAAAAAGATGTTTATAGTGTCCCTGGATGGCTGGCAATCTAACCCCACTAAGTAGGAAGAGTTTGCATAGATACTGATGGTGGGTAAGGATCAACAGTTATATTTAGTCTGATCACTGCAACACTATAGACCCTACTTGGGGTTTTTGTTCTCGCCACTTCCTCTGAAAGGCAGTTATATGTATTTGTCATCACTTTTTTTAAAAACTGTTGTTCCTTGTAACTTTTAAGTCTCTCAAAAGACAACCAATATTAGAACCCTAGGCTGGAGAGTAATATTTGAGCTTTGATGCCTTTGAGGACTGTAATTATTTCCATTGCCCCTCTTCTTTTTGAGACAATTCAGATTAGAGTTCTTGAATACCACTTCATAATACTTTTGGTTCTGACCATGAGTCATTTCAGCAGCTCTTGGAGGAGTTTTCTTTATTTTAGCTCCCTCCTCTTAAAGATCCAACCAGGAGAACTGGACGCAGTGCAAAGTCACAATATTGCTTAAAGAAATTGTGTCTAATATCTAATTGTATACTTGCCTGTGGTGGACAGATGAGAGGAAGGTGCATTCCCGCCATGTTTAGGGCAACACACTTGCAGCCTGATTTAGAGTTTGGTGGTGAATGTACTCTGTCGCAATGACCAACTTTGTCTCCGTTGCTGACATACTCCTCCAATGGTCCAATGTAGTAAGGACCTCTGGGATTTGGCTATTTGACTCCTCACCAAATTTAGATTGGGCGGTCGAATGGCCAGTTTTTACTTTCACATAGTGCAATCAAAAACCTGGCAGTAGGTGAAAGTAAAAACTTTTCAATTACCTCCACACCATGTAAGGAAACATCCATGGTAAGGGGCCATTATTTTTTTTATTTTCAGAAAGAAAATCTAGGTTTGAGATTTTGTTTTTGAAAATAAATAAAATGCATTAAAAGTGTGCCAGAAGGCACCATCTTGTTGCAATGGTACAAACTTTCAATATATTGAGAGGAACCCTGCCAATGGTCAGAGATGTTCGCTGGGCTGACAGACATCTCTAAATTTGGAGTGCAGTTACTTCCAACTCTAAATCAGACCATTAGTTTTCCCCAATGTCTTACACAATTTCCGAGGCAGTTTTTATTGAATTATCTCCATCAGACATACTTGCTGATCAATTACTTTTGTAAGGGTGGCTGCTTCACCACAATACTTGAAGGAATCAACTGGATTTGACAGAGGGTGAGGAGACTCCACTGGTGGCATGCCCACTATTCATGGTAAACGAATCAGGGTGGTTAGACCAGGGACAATGATACCAAATGGCAGTTCAGTAGCAATGGGTGTTTGCACCCTTCCATCCACCCACAAGGCACTTTGGTATTACAGAAATGGCCACCAATGATTGTGTGACCCTTTTAGTAACAAGGATTGCACTGGCACACATGGTGTCAATCAGCTGGACCGCCTTTATGTTATGTTGTAAGGTACTTATAGAGCGCACAGCTACTCAAAAGAGTGTCCCGGCGCTAAGAGAACCATATGGCTAGTCTGTTGGTGTCGCACAAAGAGGGAGAGACCTAAAGTTGTTGCTGAAACAGCCAAGTTTTAAGTTGCCTCCTGAAAGTCAGTAAATCAGGCACCTGTCTGAGTGGTACCGGCAAAAGGTTCCAAGCATGGGCAGCCTGCACTTTAAAAGAGCGGCCGCCGGTCCGAATACGAGAACATTTGGGAACGGCCACCTGCTGTCGAGAGGATGATCTCAGGGTTCTGCCGGGGGTATAGTGAAGGACTCTCTTTCTGATGTAGTGGGCTCCCGTGCCGTGTAGAGCCTTGTAAGCCAAGACTAGGGCTTTGAAGCGAATTCTATTTCGGACAGGCAGCCAGTGCAAGGCCTTCAGATGAGGAGAAATCCGTGTTCTGGGTCCAAGCATGAAAACTGCCCTGGCGGCAGCATTCTGGACCACCGGAAGTCTGTTTAATAAGTACTCTGGGAGACCCAGGTACAGAACATTTACGTAGTCCAACCTGGAGGCAATAAGGGCTTGGACCACAGTCTTTCTGTGTGAGAGAGATAGCAGGGGAGGAATTTCCTGAGCATTCGCAGGAGGCCAAAACAGGATCCTCCTACTGTCTGTTTTTGGGCTTTCATGGATAGAGTGTCATCCAACTTTACCCCCAAATTTTTGACCCTATTAACCGAAGATTGGGGGGTGACATGTCAGAAGGCCACCATTGTTTCCACTCGTCCCGAGATGGAGAACCAAAGAAGATTATTTCAGATTTCTCAGGGTTGCACTTTAATTGATTTTGTCTAAGCCGAGTAAAGACTCCAGCCAGGCAATTTTTTATCTTATCCCCTACGAAATCCTCACATGTGAACAGAAGCTGCGTATCGTCAGCCTTTAACTAATATGCTCCATCCATGGCAGGCATGAGTTTTTGGCTGCACTGTGGGCAGCTCATTTACTGTAATAGGGTGCACTGTCCCACTCTGTGCCTGGCACACACAGTTAAAGGTGCAAGGTGGCACAGATATGGGCAGTACACTCTATCTGTAATATGGGCCCAGATGGGGAGCCTGCTGAGTTCCCTCACCCCTTCAACCTCACTTGTAGTTGAGGTATCTTTCCCTTTCATACTAGGGAAACAGATTCACTCCTGACCTTAACAGGAGCAAATAAATGACTGTTTCCAGTATGACAGTGGATTTTGAGAAAGTTTGTAGGTACCCACAGCTAAGTACATTTGTAGATGTTACCAAAATGTCCAGGTCATTCCAACAAGGTAATGCCCACTCTCTGTCACTGGGAAAAGATGTACTTATACAAAAACATATGCATGAATTTCTTTTTTCAGTGTTCTTATCCACATTTTGTGAATCACTAACATGGCTTTACACTTGTAAAAAAGGGTGTGACTGTTTTGCTTACATTACATGGCTATCTGCTACTGTCATAAGGTAAATAGGGCCCGTGCACAAACATTCTAATTTTTACATGTTCACATTTAAAGTTGACAACTTTTTAGATGATGACTTTTAGTTCATTTAACTTGCTTGCTTTCATGTGATAGTGTACTTAGAAAGTGTTTTTGCTTACAAATAAATTTCTTTATAGGCACATTATCATATCATCATACATTTTGTCCGAGGACCAAATAAACTGTGCAAACTGCCCTTGAATATTATTGTCTGTTCGGAGACAGCTCTGAAATGGTAGAATCAACAATGACAGCCGGATCGGAACTCAGTCACAGTGCAAATGTGTCCAGCTTTTATAAGATAAAGTGGCCAAAGCCTTTTTTCAGCAGAGGAGCATTTCCATGGATTGTTGTGATCGCTCGTGCCTGAATTCTAGTCCAGATGGATCTCATCATTATCCTGAGAGGGACGGTGACCTGTTCTGCACCAGACTGGCTTCCGGATGAAACACACACACAGGTAAATGGGGAGTTAGACCACTCCAAGGTATCTGGCAGAACTGCATTCACCGTATGCTCTCTAGGATAGGTAGTGCTAGGTAGGATTATAATTATATACATTCTCACAATCAATGTGATAATTATAATGGATAAATTATTCATCTTCTTCATCATTCTTGTAATGCTGGTTACAATGCTCTGTTTCCTTCTACTAATCATTGCAGTGCACTTATTTTACACAAGGATCTAAATGTTTCAATAAATGTTTGAAATGCCAGTTTTTGTATTTATTGTTGCTCCCTTTGGGCATGCCTGAGATAACAACAAAAGAGTATATTGGTGTTAGAAATGGGGGTCTCTAGTTGGCAAGTGTTTGCACCTGTGTCCAGGTAGGGACCCTTCCTTCTAGTCAGAATAAGGGAGTTACACTCCTAAAATAACCCCTGCTCACCCCCTTGGTAGCTTGTCATGAGCAGTCAGGCTTGTCTTAGAGGCAGTGTGTTAGAAATGGGGGTCTCTAGTTGGCAAGGGCTTGCACCTTTGTCCAAGTAGGGACCTTTCTTCCTAGTCAGGATAAGGGAGTTACACTCCTAAAATAACCCCTGCTCACCCCCTTGGTAGCTTGGCACGAGCAGTCAGGCTTATTCTAGAGGCAGTGTGTAAAGCATTTGCACATAACCAACAGTAATACAGCGTAAGCACTACAAACTGACACCACACCAGTTTAGAAAAATATCCAATATTTTTATATACTTAAAACAAGACCAATACGATAAAAATCCACAGTGCAGTACTTTAAAAATCTTCAGTTATCACAGTGTCCTTAAAAACAGTTCCTTGATGTCGATAGCTACGTCCGGGGCTATCACGGCGTCGTGAACAAACAAATCCAAACAGTTCTGGCTGACCGCGGTGTCGCGGGTCAGCTACGGTGTCGGGAAGACCCGCAAACAGTACCTTTCAGAAATGCAGGGCGTCGATGACCTCGCGGTGAGCTTCCGAAAACACGGCGTTCGCAGGCGTCGGTTCCGGAGGTCGGTGCAGGCGTCGTCGGGCCCTCGAAGTCACACGCGTTGCAGATCGATCTCCTCTCGGATGAAGTCAGGAGCGCTGGTGTCGGCAGGCGTCGGGTGCTGCGGTGCGAAGTGCAGCGGTGCGGTGTGCGGTGCCCTCAGGTCGCGGTGCGAGCAGCGGCTCGGTGGCGGCGTCAGATGGCGTCGTCGGTGAGACCAGGGTCGCGGTGTGAGATGAAGGCAGTGCTCGTCACGGTGCTGGCAGGTCACGGTGCAGCAGCGGCGTCGTCGTTGCTGAAGCGCTGTCGTCGGCTGACGAACTGGAGTCGATGGCACCGGCGTCGGTAGGCCAAGGCTGCGGTGCGGGATTAGGGCGGTGCGTCGTATAACTGTACGAGCGGTGCCCTCGAACCACGGTGCAAGCAGCGGCGTCGAGTCCGGCGTGGAGCGGCGTGGTCGGGAATACCAAGGCGTCATCGTGAAGCGAGGTGGTGCGGAGTGCGGTGCCCACAGGTCGCGGTGCGAGCAGCGGCTCGGTGGCGGCATCAGCAGGCGTCGTCGGTGAGACCAAGGTTGCGGTGCGGCGTTGCGGCGGTGCCCTCTGTGGTGCCTTCAGGACACGGAGTCGGCAGCGGCGTCGTAGACGGCGTCGGGCTTGAAGTCTTTGCTGTTCCTGAGACTTCTTGAACAGGGGGCAAGCTCTACCTCAAGCCCTTGGAGAAACTCACAAAGTAGATTGCAGAAAGTTCAGTTCAGTCCTTTCACTGCCCAAGACAGAAGCAGCCACTGCAGGCCAACACAGCAAAGCACACAGCAAAGTGGTAGTTCCTCCTCACAGCTTCTCCAGCTCTTCTTCTTGGCAGTCTTCTTGATCCAAAAGAGTTCCAATTTTCTGGGGTTTGGGTCCCCCTTTTTATCCTCAATTTCTCTTTGTCCTCTGAAGGCAAAGAGGCCTTTGCCTAGTCCAAACCAGTTCTGGTCAGTCCTGGAGCACTTTGTTGACAAGTCTCCTTCTTTCCTTTCACAGTGCAGGCCAGGGACATCAGACGCACCACAGGAGGTGGAGCCAGCATTGTGGAGGGAAGGCCCAGCCCTATTCAGGTCCCAGGTGCATCTCCTCCCACCCATCTACATGTAGATCTTGCTATTCAGCCCTGTGCTGACTCACCCTGTCTCCTGGCATCCCCCAGCCCCTGTCACTCACACTCCAGACAAGGAATACACAACCTAGCAGAGGCAGGCTTGGATGGTTAGACAAGAAAATACCCACTTTCTAAAAGTGGTATTTTCAAACACAGAATGTTAAAACCAACTCCACTAAAAGATGCATTTTATCATTCTGAGTCCAGGCATACTAAACTCGAATTTCTACCATGTTCCCTGGGTCAGTTAGGATTATAAGCTGTAATAATCAAAACTGCCCATTCTGGCTTATTGGGAACAGGTAGCCTTGCAATAGTGAAAAACAAAATTGGCAGTAGTTCACTATCAGGACATGCCACACACATCAGGACATGCCCTACCTTTCACATACACTGCACCCTGCCCACAGGGGTACCTTGGGCCTACCATAGGGGTGACTCACATGTAAGGAAAGGGAAGGTTAGGGCCTGGCAAGTGGGTGCACTTACCAAGTCGACATGGCAGTACTAGACTGCATACAGACACTGTAGTGGCAGGTCTGAGTTACCTTTGAAGGGCTGCTTGTGTGAGTGGCACAACCAGTGCTGCAAACCCACTAGCAGCATTTGATTTACAGGCCCTGGGCACACACGGTGCACTGTACTAGGGACTGACTAGTAAATCAAATCCCCAATCATGGGATCACCAATCCATAACAACAATTTACAACAGGAGCACTTGCACTTTAACACTGAAAAGCAGTGAGAAATTGCGCAGAGACACTAAACCAGCAAAAACAGAGTCAAAACCGGGAGTTCAGAAAGCAAAATGACAGGGGAAACACGCCAAAAGATGCCAAGTCTAACAATCGGTTTCCTCGATTTCCGTGGGAGAATTAGGATAGTCATGTTCTAAGGTTTCCAGACACCATCCAGTACTCTGTGAGGGTTAAGGGCCCAAATGGTGCACTGTAGGCTAGCCAGGAATCAGGCCAAAATATAAGATGGTATGAGTGGACTCAGCCCCCATAGTTTTGATATTCATGTTGCCCAAACGCACAGTCTTACTGAATTAGTAGGAACAGTGCAGCACTACTTGCATACTTTTCTCAATATGTGGTGGCAAGCATAGGATTGTACATGCCACTCACACAAGCCAGTGGCATAACATAGAGTCCACCCTTCAAAACATGATAAGGGCCCCCAGAGTCACCCTTATCTCACAGATATTCATTGGCCTTGGGCTGAATGATTGTGGACCCACTGAAAGGGTCTCCTCCTTTACCAGTCCCCCAAGGCGCAGGGGCCCCGGAGACCTGAATTACACCCCTGGCACATGCCATACAAATTCAATCTCCTTTTCTATCATAACTTGCTTTAGTGTACATTAAAGCACATAATTAAGAAGCAAGCTATTATGGCTATCTGTGTGTAAAAAATGTGTTCAATTTAGCATAATGGATGTTGTGAACTTGAAAATGAAATGTCACAAAAGTGAGAATAAACTTATTCAGGTAAAGTCAACTTTCTTTAACACCTGTGGCATCAGAGTTAACGTTTAAACAGTTCCTGATATATTCTAAAACCAGTAGATATCTAAACAAACCATTGGTTATTCATCATTTCAGCATTTAGTACTCTTTTTTGGCCTCAAAAGAAGGCAGGCCCCCATTTGGCTAAGCTTTAATATTAGTATTTTTATAGGGTTTTATGAAACAGAGAAGGGGCGGTTGGATAGAAAGTGGCAGGGGCAGAATGTACTAGGTTATCTGCCTGGCAAGTATAGTACTATAGGTTTATAAGGAAGGTGAGTTGCTGGTATACAACTCTTATATAGATGTGACTTAGGGGCATATTCCCAAGAACGTGTGATAACCACCGCATATTTAGCTTAACGCAACTTTGCATATCGCAGTCCATCGCGGGAAAACAACGCCGTGTTAACGTAGCATTCTCAACGTGGCGGCACCATGCGATAGTCCCACGATAACGCGTCAAATGTCCACGTTAAAATCAACGCGACGCCGCAAAAATGCGAAAGACTAACGCAAATAAAGTCGCGATGAGGCCAACCGCGATAAAAAAAAGTCAGCGATAACCAGCGACAGGGCTGCAATACCCACGCGTCATGAGGGAAAATGCACAATAAAAGCAGAACAAGAAAAAAAACAAAAAATAAATAAACTGCGTAGCAACATGGATGCACCCGGAACCAGTGCCCAGGTCAACGCGAACCCCACAAGCCCCACAAGCCCCACAGACCGCCAGCAAGGAACCTCGGGGTCGGGAAAGGCCAAGGAGAAGAGGAAGAGGAAGACGGGGCACAGTTCGCATGACAACCTGATCGTCCTCACGGAGGTGACAGAGCACCAACAACAACTTTCCGTCACCTCCACTGTGTCATTGGCAACACAGACGGACAAATGGCATTCCATTCTGAATGCAGTCGGATCGTCGATGAGGCCAAGATGCGCTGGCTCGATGTGAAAAGCCAAACCAAGCAGAAACCCGCTGCCAACAGGAAGGCAGCAAAGGCGAATGGAGGTGGGAGCCCAGCGCCACAGGAGGAGCTGGAGCAAATGGCGGCCACAGTCATCAGTGCGGAGATGGTGCAAGGAGTCTGGAGTCCTGATACAGCACGACATGACCGGACACAACATCAACAGGGTGAGTAACGAACAGGGACTGTGGGGACGGGGGGGGGACGGGCACAATGGCACACATGCACAACGACGTGTAGCACACCGCACACCCACAACGACCCAGGGTCATGTCCCTGATCCCCATGGCACACTGCAGCACACATACAAACATCAAGTAGGCCCCCGTCCACCATGTGCCCAAAAGGGTCACACCCCACACATCACCAAGTCCACGACACACACATGCACCCGTGTGAAAGACAGCAAAGATGCGTATGTGAGAGCCACACTGACAATGCAAGTGACACCACATGACGAGCAGCATGGCCGGAGTACAATCACCATGACATTGTGCACGCCACGAGACTGAGGTGGCTGAGTGTGGACCACATCGGGAAAGGAGCAGGTCACACTCTGACACATCCACCTGCACAAACAACCACTGACGGCAACAAGACATCTGCAGACAAACAATGCACAAGAGCACAAAAACCGTACAAGAGCACAAATGACCCAAGTCGCCAACATCACAGCACCTTAAAAGCCCAAAAGTCAAAGTCACACCGCCTCCAAGGGATAAGGGGCAGCAAAATCACAGCTGCAGGTGCGACCCTCCCAAAATGCAGCACACACACATAGCAATGCCAGCACATCCACATGGACGACAATGTGGTACACAGTGCAACACTTACACTGCAGAACAGTGGACACAACTGGGTCCGCCTGTGCGTAGGAAATGGCCAATCACATCTGACCTAGCAGGGAACTGTGAGATGCAAATGTACGTGTACAACCACACCTACGTCATGTAGTCCAAATGTCCACTGTCCCGCATCAAACAGTCCGCCCCTCCCAAACAGTCACAATGTACATTGTCATGCAGTCTGTATGTAAACCTGAATAATGCGTAAACATACATGCCAACACAATGTCAACAAGCATCTCCCCTTCACATTGCAGAGGGACAAACAACACCTCCAGCAGAGCAGAGCAGACAACTCCACAGTGATTCTGAAGAGGACCTCCACACTTCCGACACCGACGCCCTACAACAGTACATGGACATCTTCGGGCAATCGACCCCCAGGAGCAGGGCAGCCCAGCTGCATCAAGGATACCCCAACCCATGCACAGACAACACAGCTGGACGCACGCACCACCAAGGCTGGCTCCCAGCAGCGCACCCAAGCACACATCGCATTCCAAGGCCAGGTGTCAGACTGCCAGAAGGGGGTGTCCGAACAGGTGCGGGTGGGGTCCCACCTCATGGAAGCCGAACTAGATCACATACGTGGGTGTCTAAGTCCCATCATGGACCACCTACACTCCCCAAAGGAGACCCATACTGCGACAGAGACACCCACATCTGCACATTTCCATGACTGACCACACCCTGAGCCACGGGATAATCATCCACACCCCCATGCTGGACTGGCGCACGCCGGCCCAGTCCACTCCTCTTACGTATTGAGTGGGGGACAACAAAGCTACATGTGCAATGTCCCACACTCTGTCTGCGGTGACATGGCTGCGTCCTCTGCACATGGCACAATGTGATGTTGTGGGGCCGTGGCCCGAATGCATACATCATGAGCACACGTACACACTCATAGAGCTCTTGAACTGGCCACGGGCACATGCGCCCGACAGCTTTATTGCCATGGTCACATGCACAGTGACGCATGTGCTGGATGTGTGTGGGGTGAGTGTCAGCCAGCCCTCAGGGAGTCGTTGGTGCTGGCAACAACTTGAACAGTGATCACAATTGAAGCAGAAACATAATCCACCAGCATAACAGAAACAACTGTGAAGCATCATGATGGTAGCCGGAGAGAGTACAGTGTTCACCCATCATGCAAGCAGAATGGTCATTGATTCATTGTGCACTGAGTAAGTGGCACCTGTAGGGCTGAGCAGGGTATCAAGCTGATGATGGCACCCACGACAGGTGTGAGCAACCCTGACAGTCTGACAGTTACACACTTACGACTCTGGCACCTGTTGTCTGGAGTTGGTCCTGGCGGTGGTGGCATGTGCATCCTGCGGCGATGCCACGTCCGGGCAGGCCAGGACTTGATCTGATGTGTGAGCCCAGGTGGACCGCACTTGAGGCCGGAGGCAGTGGACAGCACAGGGCCACAGAGACATGGCTTTGAGGCCCCCCAGGCCATCGGAAGCGAGGCCATCCGACATGCCCTCAGGTTGGGGCCATGATTTGAGCTGCACAGAGTTAGTTGCCCCGGTTGCACTGCGGCGGGCACAGCCACACCGCCACGGGATGGTGACTTGCGGTGCAGTGAGATAGTGCCACGCTAGGGGAGCGGGTCCTCGTCGATGTTGAAGGTGAATGTCGCAGAGGTTTGTGGGGGACAGTGGAAGGGCTCCACCAGGGCATGATGCAGAGGGCAGAAGCCGGCCGGAAGCGGCAAATGGAGGAGTGGAATGCTACAGCCTCGTCTTGGCAACATAGTCAGTATCACCAACACGATGATGAAGACAACCCCCAAACCATGGACTCAGTATCCCACAGATCTCAAGAAGTAAGTGTCCATGGATATCGGGGAACAGACTTAGTGGCACCGGAGCTGTGAGGGGATGCAGTCAGCGACGTGGCCAGTACAATGTCATCAGCTCGGCCATAAATGATTCATGACAGAGTTCCCAATGTGTGGCCTACTCAACCGCTGTGTGGTCCGGAGACAGCGGGCAGTGCAGGCCAACCGCTGTTCAGCAAGCTCCTCCTAGAACACTAACACACGGTGTTGAAATGGCATGTGGTGATGACTCGTGGTTGACCGAGGCAGTAGCGTTAGAGCTGAGCGGGTGTTTGGCCAGCGACGATGCCGTGTCCTGCCTGGTACAGACTGGATTGGATTTGTGTGAGGCCTGCAGGCCCGCAGTGTAGTCCAAAGGCATAGTCTCCAAGGGCCCACAGACAGGTGTGGCTGGGCTGCCCTGCACATACTTCGTGTCACCACATAGAAGGGAGTATAGTGAGTTAAACTCAGCATTTGCGTGTGTACTCGGCCATTGCCAAATCAAGACTCAGTCCCACATGTGTGACCTACTTGACCGCAGTGTAGGCCCGGGGCAGCGGTCAGTATGGGCACACATCCATGGGTCGTTGGCCTGTGATTCACAGAGTTAGTGACACCAGGGCAGTTGTCGTCAGTGTCTGGACACCTCCGTGAAGATGGTCCTTTCTCCTCCGGACTGAACCGCGTCTTCCTCTTACTCGTCTCCTTGCATACAATGATATGGACTCCGCCATGCAGATATCACGACTCAGTTCCACATGTGTGACCTACTTGAGCGTAGCGTAGGCCGGAGGCAGCGGTGCAGTACGTAAAAGGTAAAGGTGTGAAGCGGGCCTGTGTCGCGGGGGCCGTGATTGTGTGAGGAGGCTGCCAAGGATGCGGGGTTCGGGCTTGGAGTTTGTGCCGGCACGTGGTGGGCTCTCTTCGACACACGCCGGTGTCAGCAGGTGAGCTGTGAGGCCTGTATTCGCAGGGGCGGGCATGAAAGGTTGGGAGTCCAGCGGCCCGTGGTGCAGCAGGCGCATAGGTTCGCAGGCCACAGCGCTCACGGCGAGGGCGTCGGCCTCGTGGCTGGCTAGGAGGCGCCGCACTGGCAGGCATGTTTGCCATTCCGGAAGAGGACCACGCCCAGGGCTAAGTGCTTTTTATTCACACCCCTAAGCTGGACTTGCGTACGCCGGGCCAGGCCACTACGTACACGCTTGCAGGGGGGACGACACAAGCTACATTTCTGCGTTCTTCCCCAATGGCTGTGGTGACATGGTTGCGTCCACTGTCCACTGCACTCCACACATCAGCAGTGCATGTAGGCATGGATATGTTTGTGGTCTGCATACTGCTATCTGTCCAGGACATCTCCGCCACAGTTGGCATTGTGTACATACTCATTCATGTGTCACTTGCCTCCTTCGCACATACCTGGTTCCCACCTCTCCCCACATTCAACTATTGTGTGGCTGCGGTGCCATGACGTTGATGGTTCGTGTACATGGCTGAGCAAGGTTGCCACAATGAGTTGTGCTGTCGTGTCTGGTGGGTGGGCATGTTGTCTGGCATGTTGTATGTGATTTTGTGACGTGCGCATTGCCAGTGTTGTAAGTTGCATGATTGTGGAGTTGAGGTGTGTGCTGTTTTTATTTGGTACTTACCTACATGCAGTGCATTTCCATGGGTGCCAACCTGGTAACGCTGGTTGATGATGGACTGTCGGGGGATGCTGGAATCATGCACACTGGCTGGGTAGTTGGCTGCAACCTTGGTGTAGGGTCCCCGCTGGTCCACTATTGCCTGCACATTGATGGGATGCGTGTGCTTTCTGTTGCGGTAATTGTGTGTGTTTTTTCTGCAGGGGGCACAAGTTGCACATGTGTGCAGTGGATTGCCCCCAACAGGTGCGGGACTCCTGCTATGGCGTGTAGTCCTTGCTTGGTCTCCAGCTGTTCCTGCACATTGTGGGGACGTTTAGGTACTGGGGTACCTGGCTGGTGATGGCATCCAGGACAGGTGTGGGGAACTTGGATGGGGCTGGCTGTGGGTCTTCTCCGACTCTGACGGATGTTGTTTGGGGGGTACGGGAGGCCAACGTGTGCAGCACAGCCAGCAGCTTTGTCTGCGGAGGGATGTTGGTTGTCCGCTGCGTTGGTACCGTCAGCCTGTGGGCAATGGTGACCCAGATGCGGTGGATGGTTGTCCTTTTGAGCCTGTAGTGGGCATTACATTGTCTGGTGTTAGGTCTGTGGGGCTGGTGCGTTTCCTGAGGGTCCGCTGTCTGTGTCTGTGCTGCCTCTGTGGTGGTCCGGGGGGCGGCGGGTGCTGGGGCCCTGGGGGTGGTGGCGGAGGGTGTTGTTGCCCTCTCGGGGCTCCGGGATGCATGGTGAATAGCTCCATGGCATCTGTTGTTCTTCATGTGTGGGTGTGGACTGGTCTCCCTTTGATGGTGCAGGTTGTCGTCCGACTTTACACCAGGTCAGAGCAGGTGTTAGGTTCCTGCTGCTAACGCGCCTCATCGCCTGTTTTGTGGTCTTATCGCTGATCAGGCTGGTCGTTGAGAATGTTGTGGTGTGCTGTTGTTGCCGATTTTTGCTCGGGAACGCCTATTCTGCATCTCATTAGCGATAGTTGAGGGGGTCATCTGTGGCGATGTTTTTTGCGGATGCTATCGCGGGTGAAATGGTGTTAAGGCTGTTAACACCAGCTTGTGAATGGTGCGATAGATTTATCACCACTTTGACTGCGATAAAGTGCCGCTAACTACGCGATGTGTCCTTGAGAATATGCCCCTTAGTGTATAGTGGTGCAAAGTTAGTGAAGCTCAAGGTGACATGGGAATACTGTATAGTGAAGGATTACAGTCATTCACAAAATTGAGGTAGTGGTAAAGGAATTGTAGGCAGTTGCTGAGGGAGGTAACCAACTGTAAAGGTCAATGCTGGGTCCCATTGAGCATGCCGAGTGAGGAGGACACTGAAAGTGGGCAGTGCTGCCAACAAAAGTTTTGAGTGCTGAGATAAGATTTCCTACAGAAAATTTTTTACATTTATTTGCCTTTAAAAGACACAGTACAATTCTGATGCATGAATATTTCTGTTGTTTGTTGGCAGGTGAAACGATCAATAATTTTGCTAGGCTCCTAATCCCTTGCTACCTCCTGGTCCATCTCAACTGCAACCTGTTGTGCGCGCAGTGCTTCCATGGCCAAGTAATTCATGTGCTTCAAATACTATTGCAAAAACTTTGAACAACTTTATCCAAGATCATGGTATATATCATATATATTTGCTGCATGAGATATTTCTCTTGCCTGTTGTCTGCAAGGTCCACCCATGGATGTCATTTAGGGGCCGCCAGGGTAGCATTCGCTGCAGCAGCGGCCCCTGCAGTTAAGAGCGGTGGGGCCAGGTGGGGGGATTTCGACAGATGTTGACGAAGGAAAATTATTTATTTATTTAATTTTCCCTCATGGTCGTCTGTCGAATCCCCCCCCAACCCGGCCCCACCGCTCTTACCTGCATGGGCCGCTGCTGAGCAGCTGTGACCCCTGGCACTGCCTTTGCTACCCCTGGCCTCAAAGGTGGCAAATTCAGTGCTAGGAACACAGTCAGCTTGTCCTTATAGAAGTCAGTTGGGGCTTGATTCTTTGTTTTCTGAAATTTGTTTTTATTACACTGATAGTGATTCATATTACATTTTTCACTATTTGTATAATAAAAATAGCTTACAATTAGCTGCAATATGACCTTCTCTGGCATATGTGGTGAGTAAAAAATGCTCTAAATGTATGCTGTGTGCATGCTTGCAGGTGAGAGTGTGTTTACATGAGTGAGAGAGCATGAATGTGTGTTTATGTGTAAACATCTGTGTGTGTGAGTGAAAGTGAAGGTCAAAGGGAGTGTGATGTCGCTTACACTACCCCAGGCATTTTGGTGAATTGTCGTCTATGGGTCCACCGCAAGTTCTGTCTCAACTAAAGTAGTCTTCTATATTTAGCCAATTATGTCACTTCCTCTGGATCTTGGCTGTGGCTGGCTTTTCATGTGCTGCTCGATCTTGAACCACTGTATCAATGTCTGAATCTTTAACTTTGATATCTAACATGGCCTCTGGTGGATGGTATGTATTACCTACATTTTTTATTCTAATGTTATTTGCTGTTCCAACATCTGCAGGACAGTTTTCTACGTTGCTCTTTACAGTCTTTACACTGCTAATGATATTGTGCAAATGTTCAGTGCAGTTGGTTGTGCCTGTGATGAGCACATCAGTCAAGGTAGCAGCTAAGGCTGCATTCAATTCACATACACTGACATGAAATGGTATGCATTATTGTAGCAAGGTAGGGAAATGACATATTGGAATACATGATAAATACTTTCTCATATGAGACCATAAGATAATTACGGATAATTGAGGAAGATGTAATCCCGACATTTTGCATATGAAACCGTTGATTTATTTCAGATTGGGTTGGATGCTTATGAAGGAAATCTTATGATTTAGTTACTCTATTATCTTTTATATTTTCCCTCATAAAAGATCCACATACATCTGCAGTTGGTGGGACAACCTGCATCAGGTCATCTGTGGCATCTTTAGCAGCTCCTCTCTGTGCAGGCAAAAACTGCAATAAGTGGGATTGGACACTGTGAAAGCTGGAGGGCCCAAGGAGTGCTGTGCCATCAGTGGACAGCTTCGGAGCATGGTGGTGGGGAAAGCCACAAGAGGGCAGGGAACACCTCTGATGTGGGGGTGCATGTATTCCAAAAAGATGCAAGGGACAACACACGTTCACGGGTGGATGGTGCTGTGTGGCAGCTGAAGACAGCCTGGAGGCAGGGGTGATGTGCTGCAACAAAGAATAGCTCAAGTGTTTTGAGCACTAAGTGGTGCAGCCATGGATCATGCAAGGGCTACTCACTAATTTGCTTGTGTAGGTTCTTAATACAAGGGAGAGGGTACTGCTGGTGAGTGATGACAGTACACTTGAGACACTGTGTGGCCATTTGCTGCAGTGAGAATGGTATCAAATTGCAGTGAATATCTTTTGACCCTTCCCTTTATGTTCAAACTTAAAGAGCTTTGTCAATTGTGAAGCTCCCCAGCTTTTAAAAAAATTGTGACATTATTAGGTCCTATATTTCGCACAACCCTATGATGATCGTAGGCACTAGACATTCTTTGATGCTTATGAGGCAGTTCTAAGAAGAGATCAGTAGCCTAATTGATTTAACTTACACAATGAGCCTACATACCCTCTGATTCTCAAACAGGGTTTGCAACATTCTCTATCAAATGGATCCCATGTGTGTTTTCTAGCTACGTTTTAGTTTCAACCCAGACATTTTCATATTATCCAGGTGCATCCCAAACCACTTATGAGATTCCTTTTGATGGCTTTGATTTCTTATATATACCATCTTCAAGGACATTGGTCATGTGAGGGTACGGTGTACTCATGATATACTCAGCTGGGATTGGATTGGGTTAGCCAATAGACTATTACAGCCAAACTCTACTCAGCTCAAAACGTAGCAGCAATGCATCAATAGTTATAATTCAAAACACATTTAAAATGTTCATAGCCACAAATTGCAATGTCAGTAACCACCAATACAATCTATTACACTGAAGGTTTCTTGGGTAAGTAAAAGCCATACTCACAATACTATCAACCCAAATCTCAGACCTGATAGTCATACAGGCTAGGAACATCTTAACATCATCATTAAAAGCTTCAGAACAGTTCTAGTAGTAAAATACCCAAGTTTCTGTTCCTGAAACAAGCAACCTCAGGTGCAAACAAAAATTTGTAACAGACCTGTTGGATACCAAGCAAAGTTCTTAGACCTAGGAAGCAAACTGAATTTAAAAGTATTCATAACATTACTGTATATTAAACATTTACAAGCTTATACCTCTGGACCCTAAGGTACAGAAACTGCAATGTTGTAGTCAAGCATTTAGGAAAGCTGAAAGTATGAATTGTAGCACCTACCTGAATATAACTTGTGGGCCGTATTTATCCAGGGTTTTACCCGCCAGTCATTACAGTTCCAATAACTGAATGTTAATAGCAGAATCTAGGTATTTCAGATCTCTTCCTTATAATTATCCATTAAGCTTCCTGTCCCCCAAACATAAAGAATTACTCTACCATATAAACACCTTTGCTAGCGATCACACTTGGTGTGATTAAAATAGATTCCTCAAATAGCTCAATCGCATGTCCTGTATCCTCCAACAGACATCCAGTACGAGTCAAAAACAATCCTCCTTTGCAATGCTATGGTAATTTTTTATTGATTCCCAGACCGAATATGACCAGAAAGTTGTCTAACCAAGACTTGCTCTTGAAGACTATGTCTGGGTCGATGAGCCTGAGGTCACAAGTAAGACACGGTCTTGAAGGTGCTCTCCATTATGGGTAGAGCCAGAGATAATCCTGGGATCCCTAATGTCTTGCTTCAATAACATTTCATGACATAATAAATGGATAGAAAGAGACAACTCAGTCATCTCCCCAGGAAGAAGGAGCTTCGAATTGGCTTGAAGTACAATTCCACAAGCACAAACAATGAGTTTAAGCACTTGGAGTGACACACTGTTAGGTGGTGAGCAGCTTGAACCTGAAAAATCTAAGCATGTTAGGGTTTGATGTTGGATGAGTTTCAAATCAATATGTCTTCCACTTCTACTCTTCATGAAGATCTTGTGATTTAATGGGGGCAGGTCTTCTAGCAGGGTGGATACTTCATTCAGAATACCAGGTCTCTCAACCTAGGGTACTCTTCTCCTCTGTCATGTCACAGCTCTCAGATGCATATTTGGCAGCTGAATTGCATGTATAAGACTGATGTTAATGGTGTCTTGTCCAGGGCTGGAGGGACTTATTCTTATAGTTATTTTTGGGCAGGGGTGCTCTGTAGGGTGACTGTGTTTGGGAGGAAGTTCATTTTGCCTTTATGCTGTCTAAGATGTAGAAAGTTAGAGCCAGACAAATTCTGATGCTTATGACTAGGTTAGACCATTAAGATACATGTCCCATGAGGGTGTATTGTGAAATAACCTTGAATGATTTACTTCCCAATGTGATTAGTCTGAACCCTTTGAGAACATTGGCATTTTCACCTGTCCACCTCCTGAATTGCTGAGAGAAGAAAGATTAATTTATGATTCATATATCACAACATATAATAATAATAATGCTTATAACACTACTACTACTACTACTAATATTAATAATAACAACAATAATATATAAAAAAACACAAATGTGGTCTTGCAAGTAACAACAAATATGTTTTAGACATATTTGTTTTTGGATAAGCCTATTTTACAATTCAGCAAGAGAAAACAATGCACTGTACATCAGCCTACAGGCTCCTTGTCATGATGAAATCCCCAGACTACCTGTGCAGCTGTCTACTCCTCACCATTGTTTCCTTTGTTCCTCAAGTTTACCTGCACTTTCCTCATTTGCCTTCGTTTGTGACGCCACAAAATCTCAAGAAACTCCACAGCAGCAGAGCTAGTACTCCAAAGAGACATCCATGTTGTGCACAAATATACGGTAGGGGCTAAACTAGTCTCTCTACCTTTAGGACTCAAGGTGGTAGTCACAACAACGCTTTTGCCAAATGCCTGAGTAGAGATGGCATTATATAATTTTGAAGTGCAGCAGCTGTACCCTGGTGTAATTCTGGTTCCATGTAGGAAACTGTCTTTTGTGTTTATTTATTTAATTAATGGAAATGTTCAAAAGCATGATATGGATTGCATAAAAAAAAAAAAACATTTTATTGCAGTTTTAAATATACAACAAAAAGAACCCCCCTCCCACCCCACACAATAGGTGAGAGTTCAAGACCATTTACACATTATACCCTGTATACAATAAATAATACAGCGAAAAACAGCAACAGGGAAGTAGATCACAAATTCATTATAATAGTGAAACATTTTTTAAAAAGCGCATCCTAGAGTGCATCATGCATAGGCATCCATACTTTAAGTACCTGAAACATCAGTTCATTCTTTCCAAATCTGAGTCTAGATGGGTGGGTCATTCTCGCCCAGTCGCATGCCAACCCAGTCGGTCAAAAGTGCCCAAGTCCTCAGCCCTTTTTTCCGGGACGGTATGCCTCTCCTCATATGTATGGCCCTTTCAAGATTATGCACTGCCAACAGCCAGGCTAGCCATTGATGAAATGTGGGTGGTTTAGGATCTAGCCATGCGAAGGCAATGCACAACCGAAAAATGGTCATTGCTATAAATAGGAGAAATCTTCCTTTTCCACCCCCCTTCCCTTCTTGCACACCTAGCAGGATTAACCAGGAAGTTAGGGCTACTGTAATTTAAGATTATGACTGTCAAATTTAATTATCTCCTCTTTATGGTCCACAACTTTCCACATGTAGCAAACATATGCACAATATCAGCCCCGAACAGATGATAACGAGTTCACCAGGACACTTTATCACCCCCCCATTTAGAGATCTTACTAACCGTATAATGCAAATTAAAACTGGTCTTGTAATATTGAATTTGTAGGTTTGCAGATAAAAGAACCGATTGTACAAGGGAGAGAGAATTTTAAAAATGGAGGAAGGAATAGCCAGTTTCTCTTGCCACCTCAGTGACTCTTTGTCCAAATCATCTTTCATTTATGAATTCAAAAAACAGTAAATTAACCCAATTGGACATGCCTGATTACTAATAAGCAGAGAAATCAGATCAACTCTGAAAAACCCGAAGGGCCGCTTCCCTTCCGAAACAAAAAAATCCCATACCTGAAGGTACTTAAGAGTCTCTCTGTCCAATATTGAATTCATTTTTAAGTTTGTCAAAAGATACAATCCCAGAAAGGGAGAAAAAGTGCCCCAACCTATTCAAACCAGCCCACTTCCAACGAGAGAAATATTGATCCCGGAAGATATCTGTTAATGTCCTGTTATTCCAGATGGGAGTGGAAAAACTCAATCGCCCAGTCCACAACATCCTATGGACAGCTGACCATGCTTTAAAATTACCCTGTGGGGTCTTAAAGCGTACTCTCTTATAGTAGCTAAACTCAAGTTTCCTCCAAATGCAGCCCATGCATCAGCTCCTATTAAAAGTTCAAAGGGAGTGGGGATTCGGATCCCAGAATCCGACACCAACCTCTCCTGCAGCAAAATAAGACTGTGTTGCAAAGTTATGGTCCAATAATACAACTTAAGTTTAGGAAGAGCTCATCCACCTCTCGTCCGTGGTAAAGTGAGGAAATTTAAAGCTCTTCTAGGCTTAGCATATGCCCAAAGAAACCAAGAAATAGTCTCCTTTAATTTCTTAAACTATTGGTTCTCGATCTCCAGAGGAATGGCCCTAAAGAGATAAAGAATTTTAGGAGATAGAATCATGTTCACTATGTTGCATCTACCCACCAAGGAAAGATGCAGGTTATTTAACCTGCACAGATCTTTTTTGGCTTTCCCTATTATGGGGTCAAGATTGTCCCTCACTATTTCCTCTAAATCTGACGAAATACTAACCCCGAGTTATACAGCTTTTTTACAACACGATCAACCGACAATGATATATTATCATTAGTGATTATTAAAGTTTTGACTTTATTCAGTAAATAACCTGAGGTGTTCCCAAACCCTAAAGCCTCTTTATCAACCATTGTTAGTGTTACTGCCAGATCGTGAGTAACAAATCAATATCATCCACATATGCTAAACCCCTGAAGACAAATGGATTGCTTTTTTAGGTCTCGCCTACGCAGCGCGCATGCGTTGATAGGAAAAAGACCTTTTGGAATCGCTTTGGCTTTTCAGCCACAAACGTGCACGCGTTCCATTGCCTTCAATGGCAATGCGTGCACGTTTGGCGATTCACTTGCGGGAGCGAGCGGCGCCATATGGTAGCAATTATCGCTCATGGCGCCGCTCGCTCCCGCAAGGGAATCGCGCAGGCCCCCTCCTCTCCCCCCTCCCCCTGCTGCAGTGCGCGCTTGTTTTTTTTGTTTGCAGAGTCGATTAAATCAAAACCCAACATGTTGGCATGCAGAGCTGAAAAGCATTGGCAGCGTTAAATGCAGCTAGATGGCGGTTTAGTGTCTTCATATCATGAGTGCGCCTTCGCAACTCCTGGCTTCTTAGCCGACAGCGCGCTGCATTCTGGGGCTTGTAGTTTTGCTTCTGGCATCCGAAGTATGAGCTCAGCTTCCAGTCTGTAAAGCGCTGCTGGCTGTAGTGTCGGCTGGGCGCTATGCCGGGTTTGTACAGTGCTGCTTCTGCTGCTGTGTTCTGGTTGCTGCTGCCTGTGGTGTGGTGTAGCCTCCAGGCCTGTAAGTGAAACCCCTGCGGTGTGATGTGCTGCGGTATAAATACATTGGGCAAGGGCTCCCTGCAGCTGTGGTGGGAGGTTTGCAAGTCATGCTCTCCACTGGCCTTCCGCCCCTACTGTGCACTCTACAGCGGCTGTAGGAGAAAGTGAGAGGCCTCGGAGACTTCCGCCCCTACTGTGCACTCCTACAGCGGCTGTAGGAGAAAGTGTGAGGGGCCTGGGAGCCTTCCGCCGCCTCCTGCTGCACAGCGGCCCCGGAGCCTTCCACCCCCAATCCTCCACTTCAGCCCCAGAGCGGGTTTGTTTCCTGAAGGGGGTGTAGAAAGACATTATATTTACTAATTTGTGTTTTCTTTCACAAAGTTTTCAAGGCTAGGCTTTTAACCAGAGTGAAAATCTCACAGCTGTGTCTTTTATCTCCTACTTTAACGTTCGCTCTTGGTACCTCCTGTGTGGTTTTTTTTATTTTTATTTTGCCATATCATTTAGCTAGACAGTTTGTTTACATCTGTCCCTCACACTCCTTCCCCCTCCGTCCTGATCCTGTCCCCCGCACAGAGTTGGACTTCACCTGGATACATTTGGCGGCCTCGCAGCTGCTGGTGAATACAATGAGGCCCCAGGGGGCCCTTTTGTGTCCCCAGGCCACTCCTTAGATGTCGACCTCAGAACAGCGGCTGGCCTCTGAACACACCGTTCCATCAGTCACCAGAATGACTCCTTGCTTCACTCAGTCGCGCTGGTGCCAAGTTGTTTGTGGGGGTAGGAAGTGGGCTGTTGGTGTGCGGTGGCAGGTGGTGAGGAGGAAATGGGGGTGCACGAAAGGGGCTTGTGGGGGTTTTAAAAAGAGCACCCGGAGCCAAGAGAGACGCTGGCGCTGTTTATATGACCTTAACCCTGGGCCAGGGCCCAGCTCGCCGATGTCAAAAACCGGCGCAACCCCTACATCTAGTTGGTTCCCTCCTTCCCTTTCTCCATATCTTCCTCTCCTACTTTCTGCTCTATCGCTTCTTCCCCTATCCAGTTTTTCTCTCCACCTTTACCTTCCTTCCCTCCCCCTTCCTTCCCTCCTCCCCTCCCCTTCCTTCCCTGTCCTAGAGGTGTCGGTGAAGGGTGGCCAGGTGAGTGTTTGCACCCCCCCCATCCCCCCATCCCCCCATCCTTGTGCATGCTACACTACATACAGACAGGCTGTTCATTCAAAGTTTAACTTTGCCTGTAGAGCTGGCCTCTGGGTCTAGGGGCCTCTGCCCTAGAGGTGTTGGCAGGGCTTTAAGTGGGATGAAAAAACTGGAGGGTCTCTCAAAGGGGCGTGGCCAATTTAATTAAGGGCGTGGCTTACAAAACACGTAAACTAAAAATCTGTACTTAGCCAGTGTGCCTAGTTCCTCTGAAAAAGCAGTTTCATTTGATTTTTGAAAAACTATTTCCTGAGAATGCTTTCTAGATAATGTCCTGTTCTACAAATTGTTCTATCAGAGAAAAAAAGTGGTTCACTTAATTGCAAGTAAAGCAAATGCCAGGTTTAAAAAATGTTTGCTTTCATTCACATGCCTCTTCCTCTCATTACGGCATGCTACCTTTACAAGACACTACTGCACCGTGGCCTTGCCTCTCTTCATCTAATCCTCACCCAGAGGCCTTACAATGTTTCTCCTTTGTCCTCTCAACACTGGGCGGGGGTATTCCAGTCCCCCAAATACATGCTATACAAGTTGCAGGACAGGGCACTGAGGCAAAGAAGCAACAAGCATTGGCATAGCCATTAGGTCTCGCTTTGGGACCTTATAAGTATTTAGTTATGCAGCACAATATCCTTGATGCAACATCATCAACTGTTGCATGGCTAAACACTTATAAGGTCCCAAAGGCGAGACCTATTGGCTATGCCAATGCTTGTTAATGATTGCTAACATTGGTGATTAATCTAATGCACCAGTCAAATAGACTTCTCTTAGAAGAGCACAAGGACCCTTTCAATACGAACGGTGAATGGATAGCTGCTATCCACAGAGAGAGAACAAGGATATCTCCATTTATTACTTTTCTCAGCTTTCTTGACTCGAAACTACAGAGAATGCACACATTTTCTAATTACAGCAGACCCCTCAAGAATGTTCCTGTGTGGTGTCCTGGAGACACCAGCCCCTAGATGGTATTCCGGGAGCAAGGCACATAAGGCATGCTCTATCTATTCAGCATTCTCAAGGATGGAAAATCTGAACCTGACATGGTTATTTGGAATTCTGAACTGTTATAATATACTGGAACTGACTGGTGAAGGGTGCAATTCAACTAAGAACATTGACAATTAGCTAGAGCCCCAATCAAGATTTACTTCAACACAAACGTGTGTGGACTCTGTGGTGCTTCCTGAATGTATAGCTGCCTGCTGCCCATTTCTTCAAATAAAGATCTAATTCTGGTGCCCAGCTGAAGCTCTGATGCCTGCACTGCTGCTGAGATTACCTATGTGGAAACCATGAGCCAGCACATGGAGTCCACAGACATGGCCAAAGGCCACCAATTAGTCTTCTCTATGCCTCACGAGAGACCAGATGAAGGCTGTAAAAGGCGTAATAATCTACCGTTGCAGGGGAGCTGACTTGAAGCTCTCTCAGATAATTCACTTTCTCATTCTGTACCAATTTTTTGCTTTGTTCATCACTGCAGAATCCCCCACATGCCTTTTCCTGGTACCCACTAGCCTCCAACCAGCATGGAATTAGCAAAGGCACCAACACCAGTCTCAGCGGCCTCTATGTTAAATGGGTCCAGACAGCTTGAAGAGGCCCTGAGTTCTCACTGTGTATGCCCTTGTACTCTCACCTTCTTATTGCCCAAAGGGCCCTAATCTGTTTCTCCTAGACATGGAGACATTGAACCAATGTCTGCTATACCCAGGTCAAAAGATTTCAATTTTCCTAGGTACTGCCAAAAACAAACTCCAGCTATAAAACAGGCATATCAGGCTTTCCAGTTCCATAATTCCGAAGTACCCAGATATATAATTGTAACATACTATCCTAGAATCATTTTCTCTTCCTGCAGTTTGCACCATTTATATTCTGCACTTGCTGTAATTCACCAACTGTACATGGCCAACTAGTTGTCTTAGAAACTATTTTAGGAGTTACTGTTTGGATGGAGGACCTCGAGCCATCATATTTATACTATTTTCTGAACAGCATTTCCTTTACGATCATTTTGTAATCGCAAACAGTATATATAGAATGTTGCTTGCAATTGCATTTCTCGTGTTATTTTGTGGTTTATTCAACTTATAATTTACATTGTCTAGTTACTTGTTTATTTATTTATCAGAAGGGGATATTACATGTTTGATCCTTTATTTAAGAATACGTAATCTGGCTGGGCATTCCATTGTTACTCCAATTGTAAAAATTGTGTTATATTATATACTATTTCAACCAGTTCAGCGAGGACCTGGCCTGCAGTAAGGGCTGGACTATTCCTTTGGGGGCAGGGTCAAGAGTAGTTTGGATATGACTTATTGCAAGCATTCCCCCCATCACCTTTTGTGTGTTTGCTATACCACCCCAAGTGGTAAGACCATACCCATAAGTGGGCCCCATGCTCAATGTGCCACTGGAACCAGCTAAACCCGACTGACGAGCCCCAAGAAGGGTAAAACCGGTCTTGGGTTCCTTATGTTCCATTTCGGGGAGGATGTGGCCTAGTATCTTTGGCTAGACTGTTCCTATTGGAGCAGGGTCAAGACTCATTTGCATGTAGCTGGGTCCGAACTGAAATGGCAAAAAGAGCGATAGGCTGAAATACTAACCCGAGTGAATGTCTCTAGTTATTACCGTCTTACAGCAAGCATTCCTACCATCACCTTTCGTGTGTTTAATAAAAATTCAACCTTTACACTATCACTGGTGAGAAGGAGCTAGATGGCTCAGCCAAGTTGCTCTGCAGAGGCTGGGGAGGCTTGCAGGCCAACAGTCCATCACAGACCAAGTACATAGTATTCTCTTTTTCACACACACTTGCACTCCTGTCTTTAATATTGCTAGGGCGCCCCTGTCCATCACAGACCAAGTACATAGTATTCTCGTTTTCACACACACTTGCACTCCTGTCTTTAATATTGCTAGGGCGCCCCTGGAACTGCAAAGATCCAGGAAAAAGGCTGCCACAAGTCAAGTACGATTGGCCAAAAAATGGAGACTGTTTTAAAATGGCATAATTTCTGAATGAGTCCATGTGTTTGAGCTAATGCTGATCACTGAATCAATGCTGCATCTTTTAAAAAACAGAGCAGCAAGACAGTAAAAAACAACCCTGGCATCGATTTATTAAGTACATTTACTTATTACGGATTTTTAAACAGCGCTTTACACGAGCACCAGTTGCGCTACATGAGGGCGCATTCATTTTTGTTAGGCAGGGGGGCAGATTTACAAGCCCCTTGCGCCACTTTTGCGTCATTTTTAGGTCTCGGCCTGCACCAGCGCTTGCGCTGGTCTGGCCGAGAGTTTTAGTAAGCGGGTTTTGGAAGAGCAAACACTGGCTTTCGGCTGGCGACCAGCTTGAGTTCACGATGGCGCAGGCACGCGCAGCTGCCATCTGGGTTTCCTATCTCTTCATTTCCTCGTCATGGCTCATTAACTCTCTGGACTCTGATGTTTCAATCGCAGCAGCAGCTCACATTACCAACTGAGGGCCCTGGACTACAGTCACATGAAAAACAACAGCGATTAGCATTGAAATGAAAGCTTTTTTTGTCTAGTTAGAAATATTGCTTCGGTGGGTTGATTTCACCTTATATCGCTATTTGTTTTATATTGGGAGTCACAGCCTAATTACCAGTATTTTTGTCTCACTGTTTTTTTTTTTTATATTTATTCGCGCAAAGCACAAAGCTATATTTAAGGTTACTTTTTCCGCGTCACTTCTTCACTCTATTTAAACTCTATTTAAACCCCCACTCTTATTGTCTCTCTCCTTCTCTCTCTCTCCCTCTCTAATTCTCTCTCTACTTAATTAACTCTCCCCTCTCTATCTTTTTTAGCCTTTCATTCTCTCTCACCCCTTTATCTGTTTCTCTTTCAAACTCCTTCATTCACTCTCTCTCCCCTTCTTTCTCTCTCTCTATCCCGCTCCACTCTTTATTCTATGTACACCCTTTCTCTCTCTTTCTCTCTCACCACCCTCTCTAATTGGGCATTATATCTTCACTCTATCTCTCACTCGGCAACACCACAGCATCACTCAGCGCAACCACAGCATCAATCAGAGCCAGCACAGCATCAATCAGAGCCAGCACAGCATCACTCAGCACCAACACAACATCTCTCAACGCCATCACAGCATCACTCAACGCCATCACAGCATCACTCAGTGCAACCACAGCATCACTCAGTGTAACCACAGCATCACTCAGTGAAACCACAGCATCACTCAGCACAACCACAGCATTACTCAGCACAACCACAGCATCACTTAGCGCCACAACAGCATCACTCCGCGCCACCACAACATCACTCCGCGCCAACACAGCATCACTCAGCACCACCACAGGATGACTCAGCACCACCCCAGGATGACTCAGCACCACCACAGGATGACTCAGCACCACCACAGCATCGCTCAGCACCACCACAGCATCGCTCAGCACCACCACAGCATCGCTCAGCGCCACCACAGCATCACTCAGCGCCACCACAGCATCGCTCAGCGCCACCACAGCATCACTCAGCGCCACCACAGCATCGCTCAGCACTGCCACAGCATCGCTCAGCACCGCCACTGCATCGCTCAGCACCGCCACAGCATCGCTCACCGCCACCACAGCATCACTCAGGGCCGCCACAGCATCACTCAGCGCAGCCACAGCATCACTCAGCGCCGCCACAGCATCACTCAGCGCCACCACAGCATCACTCAGCGCCGCAACAGCATCACTCAGCACCGCCACAGCATCACTCAGCACCACCACAGCATCACTCAGCGCCAAGACAATATCACTCAGCACCACCACAGCATCACTCAGCGCCAAGACAATATCACTCAGCACCACCACAGCATCACTCAGCACCACAGCAGTATCACTCAGCAACACCTGAGTATCATTCAGCATCACCTCAGCATCGTCTCCGCAACAGTCACCACCACCACCACCACTACCACCTCAGCATCACCCAGCACCACCTCAGCCTGCTCTCGGAATCTGGCATCTGTTGATTCTCCCTTGCGTCTGGCCGCTGCTAGTGTTATAATACAGGTACTAGTTCCCAACCTTCACCCTCCGATTGTTTATGCCCCCTCAAAAAAAAAAGCTTTAACAAACAACCATTGCAATAGGCAGAAACAAGTTGCCAGCATTGCAAGAACAAAAGAAAACTGAGGAAATGTTTTATTGTAAATACTTTTTTTAATATGGTCGTTCAGTTTTACATAATGCCTTCTTGGTCATATATAAAGTAACAAAAATGCTTCTGACACTTTTTTATTATAACTTTTCAGCATGCCGCACAGCAGCCACACTTCTCTACAGCACAGCTTGAAGACATTGGCAAAGTCAATAGCTCTGGCTAAACACTTATAAGGCCCCAAAGGCGAGACCTATTGGCTATGCCAATGCTTGTTGACATTGGAAAAGGGGCTTGTAAATCTGCCCCTAAGTGATTTGCCCAGAATCACAGGATGTTGCGCGTCCTCGCCGAGACTCAAAACAGGGTCGCCGGATATGAGGTCGACCGCCCTAGCCACATCCTCTTCCCAATTTACATTGACATTCAGATAGAATATAACACAATAACTAAATAGAGACCCAATAAAAACTTGCATTTACATCACGTTCGCTTTACTAGTGTAGTGTAATGAAGCCTACGCAAAATCCTAATGAGTAATCAATACGGACTTCCATCAACGAAAACTCTGTGCGCCAATCAGGGACTCCAGACGCCAGCTTCTCTCTGCCATTCGAGGATTGCTGACACAGGACACTTTGAAGGGAGCCCTGTCCATCACCTTCCGTCGACTCGGGCAACTAGTCTGGGCCTTTGTCAGGAAAGGTGATATCACTCACGCTCAGGAACCAGACCGCAGGCGGTTTGTAAAAACGAACAGATTGGCAATTGTACTGTTTATTCTGTCAATGTGTTCTGTATCTCTGACAAATACAATAAAAAAGAGAACTGCATGCCGTTAGTCATAAAAATAAACAGTATTAAATTGCATTTCTAATTTATTAGATTTGAATCGTGCCTGAAATGGCAAAGTGGCCTCCAGGCGCAGATGTTACACGTGAAATAGTGCCAACTACTGTGATATACTGCATATTTTTCAGTGTGGCATGCATACCAACTAGATGGAAATCCAGCTAAAAGGATTCAAAATAATAATAAGGCAATACTATCTTAAACCCCGCAGTCTATCTACAAAAGAACCAGCTCCTCCTCAGTCAAAATTGCATACCCTTCCCTCGTTTACATTATTTTTCCTCTTGTCATTTAGGAAATTTCAATATTCATCGGGTGCCATATTACGGAATGCGATGCTGCCATGAGCTATTACCCTGGTAACTGCGAAGAAGTGAAATTTTGCAGTGAACACCAGTGGTAATGGGTTTTCTGAAAATATCGTAGCGAAGGATGCATGACAATTTGCCTATATCCTGCTTTAGAAGAAATGCCGTAGGTATCGCTGGACCGTAATGTTTGACTACATCAGATTATGATGTTCACACAGCTTTATGCAAAGCAAACTATATAGGACTCGAACTTTTTTTTCAAGAAAAATATTTATGTGGCTAGCCCCATAAAACACCATATAAACATCCGTTTACAAAATAACATCAAAATACCGCATCACAGCAGTAAGTAAAATAAAATATATACATGTATATACAAATATGACAATTAGTATATTAATAAAAAAAAACATTTAATTAGTATTATGCTAAAAACACATTACTTTATCCTAGTTGCAGATAATCTTTCTCCGAAGATACCATGTTGCGTACAAATAACGAGACACGCTAAACACAATTAGGCCACTGGAATTAGTTCTGAGTAATCTTAGGGCCATCCTGTGCGGGAAACACCCAGGAGGCTGCAGAATTGAACTAGCCACTTTCTTCTTTCTTTTGCATTACAAGGTCAAAAAAGCATTTGCAATGCAATAGGTCTCGCATTAGTGAAACTTAGAGCTATTGGCGCTGTAAATGACAATGTCTTTTACCTATGTGTTTTGGTTTGGAGTACAGTGGATGTATGTGGTGTGGAGTGGAATTATGTGGTTTGGATTGGAATTGTTAGTTGTTGAATTGTGTGTGGTGGAATTTTGTGGTGTGGAGTGGATTTGTGTAGTGCAATTATGTGGCATGGTGTGCGGTGGAATTATGTGGATAGTATTTATGAGGTATTGAGTGAACTGGAATTATGTGGAGTGGGATTGTGTGGAAATGTGGAAATGGAAATGTGTAGAGTTGAATTGTGTGGTGTGGAAGGGTGTGGCGTTGAGTGAAATTATGCTTATTGCAATTATGTGCATGGTGTGGAGTGTATTTGTGTGGATTGTGTTACCAAGTTTAAGAATGATGAAATGTAATTACAAAGAAATGCGGCCTTCACTCAAAATTAAAACCTGTTGCTTCGACCAAAAAATGTCAGAAATGCACAAACGTCTCTTTAATTTTTGACCTAAGCAAGGAGGAGCTGCAAACCAAACATACATATTTAACATGAGCCAGGGAAAAAGAAAATAATTCCAAGACCAAACACTTCAACACACTGGTGGAAACTTACTAGAAATGTGAAATGTAGTTGCTTTAAAGGTATGAAATGAGCGCATTTTTGAAAGCTTGTAATAGTAAGTCAGCAAGAGGAACCAACAGAGGAGGTGTGCTTTGACAAAGAAAGAAGAAGGATCAACCTTAAAAGCAAGGTAAGGAAATGAGGTAGAATGAGGTAGAAATGGTGGTGGGAAAAATACAGAGGAAGGAGGAGAACCAGCATATGGAGAACAAGGGGAAAGTTAATTTTCGGAGGTATTAGGAAGAGATGTTAAATAAATGCTCTGTTTATTATAAAAGACAACGACTGCACCGACAGATTGCTCCAACCCCTATTCATTAGGTTTAGCGGTGGTAGGAAACGCCAGATTGGAACTCCCTTAGGGGCGCTCAGGCGAGGCCAGGAGAGAACGGAAAGTAAAGTGGGTGAGAATGGTTGAGGGGTGGGGAGATGAGAGGCTGTGTGAGGAGAGCAAGTTGAGCAGAAGCAACACTGAACAGCGAAAGGAGGGTGATGGGGGGGTTGTTGCTGCAGAGTGTGAGGTGAGGGGGGGAGGGTCGGGGGGGTGCGGGGAGCAGTGGGCCTTGGGAGGGACGAGGTGCCGTCGCATTGGGGAGCGTGTGGGAGTGATGGGTGGGGCAGCCGGCGGGGTAATAGAACAACGGAAGTGGTTAATAAATGGCAAGAACGTTATGGGCATTAATAAAGGGTTAAGGGAAATTGTTACATTATATTTCTGGGTATTCGTGTAACTCACCTTTCACAGATTTATTGGTCCGAGAGCGCACAGTGGCTCATCTAGCGGAGGTCCCCACCCAAGGGTAGATTTCCTCCTCGACGCACATTTCGTAAGGATGGGTGTGTTGGTGATAAAGCCACCAAGGGACGAAGGTCTGTAGAGGTCAGCGTGAGCGGCTTAATTGCAGATTTAGGGTTGGGGCGGCGTTAAAATGCATGCAGTGACTGGCATTGTCGTTGCATTCACCTTTGTAATAAGTACAAAAAGGGAAAGACCGAATGAAATTGGGGTGCAGAGGAGTTAGCCGTAGGAGCTGGCATAATTTAACAAATGAAAGGAAGGCGACTCGAGAGTGACAAGGAGGTTGTTTCGAGGAATATGAGGTATGGGAAAGTTGGGGAAGGAAGCGGGGGCGATCAGATCGAAAGGAATAGGACTTGTGGACAGGTGCAGGCTTGGGGAGGGAGGCTGGCAAGTGCGTCCGGTGCGTCGCTGGTGCACTGATGGCGGGGTGGGGGGCCGTTATAGGATGCTGAGTGGGTTGAACAGAGACAAAGCGCGCCAGGGCGAGCGGTAGGGGTGGGGGGAGGTGGGCACTAGGTGAGGCGGCTAGGGAACCGGTGGGCAGGGGTCTGGTTGCAGGGTTTATGGGAGGGGGGGAGCCGTTCAAGTGAAGGAATTTTTCAGATAAGGGGAACAGGGCGGGGGCTGGCTTCGATACATTGGGGGGGCCCATAACATCTAGTCTGCGCGGTTGGCGCGCATGGGGGATCGCAGTGCACCCAGCCAGGGGTTCTTGTGGCAGCGGGAGTAGAGCAATGTGCGGGCGGGTGGGTGGCTGAGGTGTGAGGATAGTAGGGCTGGGGTGTGGGTTCTGGGCTTGCTCGGTGGTGGTTTGAATGCTGCTACTCGGGGTTTGGTGCGGGGCTCCGGGGGCTCCTCCTTCGTCTGGATGCACACACGACGATTTCCCTTCAGTGCTGATGGGGCCAAAAACGCTCCAATAGTGTGAATACATATTTGTCAAGCAACAACACAAGCATGCCAGGGCTTTAAGGGGTATGAAATAACCGGGGGGTCTCTCGAAAGGGGCGTGGCTAATATGATGAAGGGCGTGGCTTAAATCACGGAAGCTAAAAGTCGGTGCTTTGCATAGTGTGCTGCCCGACTTGTAATTGATGGTTTCTGTCATTGCATCAAGATATATGATGTTACAAGGAACATCATACTTACAACGGGTTAGGTCTATTGGCTTTGTCAATGGTTGTTAGTGGCATAAGAGATAGGAGCAGCAACTATAGCTTGGACATAAAGTAGAGGTGCTACAGAGGGTTCAGCGAGCGAGGTCAGCGGGTGGATTGTAGGGAGTTTGGGCGCAAATTTAGTTAAGTGGGTAATGTTTGGGGAGTCACATGGCACGGGAGGGGATGCGGGAACGTTGGGGGCAGGTGTGGCGCTTGTGAAGGGAGACTGTTTCCCGTACTGCTGGAGGCTTACTGTGGAGGTTGCGGATTGCAAAAAGGGGGATCAGGAGCACGGTGTCGGTAAGGCAGGCAATGGTGGGGATGTCGGGGTGACAGGGGGAGCCTCAGTGTGGATCTACAGCCGGTGGTCCTGGGGGGAGTGTTTAATCTCCTCCGCCTCTCATCGTTTTGTGGACTTTGGTGCCGTCGAACACGCATGCACGCACGTCAAACTTTTGGCGCATGCATATAATCATTATGTAAGGTAGCGCGCGCATGTTAATGCGCACTATTTTAAAAAATAACAATTACGCTGTGTAAGCGTAACAAGACTGTAGTTAGGCAGTGCTGCTTCCGGAATAACCGGAAGTTACGTATCGGGTGAAGAGCCAATAATAAGGCCGCTAACAAAAAAAATTCAAAAGTTAACTAATGGCAAGCGGCGAGAAATTATCAAGTAATAGGCGGAGTTTCCCCACGCATATAGATTACTAGATGTCTCGGAGAGACAGCGCATGCGCGCTGCCTAGGCGAGACCTAAAAATGAGAAAGTGGGCCTCCGTCTCACTTGTTAGCTGAAACATTGGGCAAGCACGGTCCAAATTTAGGACTTCTCGCAGGCACCCTCTGTATGGTGCAAGGTTCTCATTAGACCAAATTCTACACCAATATGAGATAGGCCTGAATTTAATTCTGTCCCCCACACTCTTCATGGCCATATCAAGGAGTAATGTCAATATGGGAGAGTTTGGGGTAATTTTACCAGTGACCTTAAAAAATTATTCTTAACTCTAGTCAGGTCTTGTATATTATTGCAGCCCCATAGTTCGGCACCATACAGCACGGCACCCAGGGCCTTTGCCTATTAAACCTGCAATGCTTGTGAAACATGCCTGAGACCTATTTTGCCAAAATATTTTAAAATAGCAGACACGCTATTATATTATAGGGCTAATTGACTCCCAGTAATTTGCGGTGACCACGTCATATTGCTGGACAATTTGAAACCTAAGTATTCAAAGTGCGTGACCTTTTCTATAATAGTATTGCCCAGAATCAAATTTTGCATTTGTGGCTACTTACTGTTGGAGTTGGCCCTTTCTGCAGGGTCATCCCCAAACCTTTTGCCTTTACTCCTCTTATTTATGCTGATTTGTTTTTTGTTGGCCCTGGGACTCTGCACAATTTACCACTTCTAACCAGTGCTTATGTGCTAGTGCTCTATCCTCTAAGAATGGTAAAATTGGCTTATACCCAATTGGCACATGTATGTAATTTACTTGTAAGTCCCCAGTAAAATGGTGCTATGTGTACCCAGGGCCTGTAAATTAAATGCTACTAATGGACCTGCAGCACTGGTTGTGTTACCCACTGATCTAGCCTTGAAAACCTGTCTCAGGCCTGCCATTTCGACCCGGCAAAATAAAGCTTTTGCCAGGCCCAAACCCTACTTTTTGATACATGTATGTCACTCCTAAGGTAGGCCCTGGACAGCCCAGAGGGCAGGGTGCAGTTTATTAAAAAAGTTGGGCATGTAATTTTAAGTTTTACATCTCCTGGTAATGAGAAACTCTGAAATTCGTTTTTCACTACTGCACGGCAACGTTTCCCATAGGATAACATTTGAGTTAGCGTATTACTTTTAATCACCTGTAACGTATGTTAGATTTGGGGGTCTCTAGTTGGCAGAGGTAGGTACCTTTGACCAAATAGGGACCCTTGCGTCTAGTCAGGGTAAGGGGGTACACTCCTAAAATAACCCCTGCTCACCCCCTTGGTAGCTTGGCACGAGCAGGCAGGCTTATCTCAGAGGCAGTGTGTAAAGCATTTGTGAACACATACAGTAATACAGTGACAACACTACAGATGGACACCACACAGGTT
This sequence comes from Calotriton arnoldi, assembly GCA_963921515.1. Classification (NCBI taxonomy): domain Eukaryota; kingdom Metazoa; phylum Chordata; class Amphibia; order Caudata; family Salamandridae; genus Calotriton; species Calotriton arnoldi. The sequence continues at coordinate 238,812 of CAWUFW010013537.1, forward strand.
GTATTATAAAAATAAGTATTTTTATATAGACTTAACACTAAGCATGGGCGTAGTTCGCGTAGTCGCGCTACGCGAAGCTACGCGAAGACGTCGGAGCGCTACGCGAGCTACGCGAGTGTGCGTAGCTGCTTGTCGCGCCCGTTTGCGATGCGTTTTTCTTGCTCGGGAACGCGTTGTGCATGTTCGGGACGTTGTTTGCGTGCTCGGGGGCGCGAACTTACCCATGCGGTCGCCTATGGGCGCGGCCATTTTGTTTTTCACTTGTCCCGCCCGTTCGCGATCCCTTATTTCCTGTTCCGGGTCGCGTATAGCGTGCTCGCGATGCGCATTCCTTGTTCGGGAACGCGTTGTATGTGTTCGCGACGTTTTTTGCGTGCTCGGGGAGAAATATCGCGCGAACTTACCCACGCGGTCGCGATGGGCGCGGCCATCTTGTTTTACCACTCTATGCTATGGTTCTGGGCCTGCTTTTCTGTCCTCCCTCAATCTTTGCAATCCTTAGTTTTTTACACTGTTTTTCAATTTTTCTTTATTTCTTATCTATCTCTCTCTCTGCTTAAGTCTATATTTTGCATTTTTTTCTACTTTTTACTGTGTTTTTTTTACTTTTCGACTGTTTTATATAACTTTCTTCTTTAAGCTCCTACTTCTTCCCCTAACTTTATTTTTCCCTTCTAACTTTTCTTTTTCACCTCCTCCCACCCCAGAACCATGGCGAAGGGTAGCAGCAGCGGCTCAAAGGGCAAGGCGCGTGCGCCCAAGAGCCGCCTGCCTTGCGGCAGACTGCGCCCTGCAGGGGTGCAAGCCCGCCAGCTGTTTACTGAGGCGGAGGTGGCCGCCCTTGTTTTTTTTATTCAGCGCCACCTCCCCTTGACCTTGGCAGCAGGCGGCAGGCCAGGCTCCGGGTACCCGACCCAGGAGCGTCACCGCCGGTGGGCGAAGGTGCGTCGGGCAGTGTTTCGCTGCTCCGCGGTCCGGCGCACCCATAACCAGCTGGCCCACCGGTGGTCAGACATCCTTGACCGGGAGCAGGACCTGTTGGACCTGCTAGGTGTCGAGGTCGTGGGGCTTGGTGAGTAGCCAATATATATAGTAGTATAAGTGTTGTGATTTGTGTATACATTTTTTACAAATAACAAGAATACTGCTGCTTACATTGCAGGTAAATTACGTTTCAAAATCTTCTGTGATTGTAGGACACAGGTGCTGGGCGGTACTCTTACTTTTTTGCAACTATTCGCTCGCTTGTCATTATTATGTAAGAGTTTACTTTAGAGAACTTCAGTTAGGTAATGCTATTGCTAGAGAGACTGTAGTCCTTCCTTTGTCCTCCTGTCAAATAGTGGTGGATGGATTTGATACTAGGTTTAGTTACTATTAGTTGATCATTTTTGAGCGGTCTGCGTGACGCATCCTCTGTCACTGAGTGCTGCTTACCCCAGTCCTTAGAACCTTTTGTAGTTTGTTTAGTGAGTGGTACTGGTAAGCTTAGCTTAGCAGTGTCAGTCAGCTGCAGAACATCAGACGCAACCAACCAACAATTTGGTGTATGCATTATGCACTTTATGCATGTGTCCTCCTTCTCATCTATGCATTTTTGATGGCAAAAAAAATGGAAATGCAGGCTTAATGAACAATTGGCCCGCCTGGAATAGGTGGGCTAGGTCAGGTGGTACTTAGGCTTAGTTAGTGTTCTGGATTTTATTTGAATCAATCAGAATGGAACACTGAATTAGTGTTCCCAAATAAGTAGACTGTCCGTGAATCCCGCAAGCCAGTAGTCGATCGGATTAGATAGGTCAATTTTATTGCAATTTTTGTTTCCTAAAACGTTTTTTGAGCGTTTTTTTTAGATAATTTATTTGTTTCACAGCAATCATTAAAGTTTGTGTCTTTCTTTTTCTTTATTATATCTTACATGATCACTGATCTGCAGCACCCAGGGGCAAGAAGACGGGGTCCGAGTCGGCGGGACAACCACCAGAGGACCGCTCCTCTACCGAGGGCCCTGCTGCTGGTCCCAGTAAGTCCTCCAGTGGTTAATATTAACAATTATATTGCCCTAACTTTTACTGCACCTTATTTTTTCAGAACTATTAATTCTGGCTCCACTCCCTAATTCTATTTTTTACAAAAGATTCTTTGATCTTGACTTGACTATCTGTTTCTAAATTCTGGTTATCCCTGCCTCTAAGTTCTAACTGCCTCTGCTATGAATGTCTGTACTCTGTAATACTAATATTAGTCTGTCGCTAAGCTTGCCCAGTTTGCATTGCCACTCTTTATTGTACGTTTTTGAATAAAACTCAGATTGACCAATACTAATAGCTCTAGCCATTGAGTCCAGTCCTTTCGGTTGTCCTCTTCTAGGCTTCTTAATCTTGAGGCTTTGACAATTACCACAAACAAAATGCCGAACCAGATATTTGACTATTTTTGATAGGATATAGTACATACTACTTGGATTCTGCACAGCCCCATGCAGAACTATGCACAATGAAATAGGATGTTGGTGATGCGAGTTTGGAACTTGGACGCTCCTCACACCTCAGTCAGAAGTGAACCCACAATCCCCTGAACGACTAGCTATAGTGTCTCATTAGGTCCCCGAACCCCCACCCGAAGATACCCAATGATTATGATTACACAACCCAGAACATAACACCCTTTCGCTCACTCACTCGTGTAAGTCCACCACCACCACCACACCAAATACCACAGAGTCTATATGTAAGTTCAAAAGGTTTATTTTCAACTAACAAGCTCTGTATGTATGTTGTTCTATAAAATTCAGTGTACTCCAGCCAGCTCCAACAGCAAAATGCATAAGATTAAAACAATAAACAGTGTTGCAACAAATGCATGATCATTGATGATATAAGACAAAAGATCTGTGCGAATTCTGGGCGACTCCTCACCGTAGAACATAGAATTACTGGTTACATGCATCATTCATAAGCTCTGCAAATCTCTGGTTCGTAGAAGGGAATCCTCTGCCTGAGAAAAATGGTGCGTGTTATATAGTATAATGCAAGCATTTCTCAGTCCTGCCAAAAAAGTGTAACATGTTACCTATGGCTAAGCAATACGGACTAACCGAACTCCATAACAAAGTGGCTTGTTTTTCGACCTCTTGTACGCAACGCTCAGACAGTAGCTGTATATGCTCATGTGGGCTCAAAAGGCGTCTTACTGTTACTGCACAACAAGCTGCGAGGTAACATGCGCAAAAGACATGAAGCGAAAAATGGTTGCATGGCTCAGGCTAACTTTGCAAAGAGTAGAGTATAGTATAATAATGACCCTAGGGACCATAACACTACTAGTGTCTACTGACTGTACTCTAGTACCCGATTTGGACTATTGAATGTGATTTATAATAATATGTATGTATTAACTTTTTTTTCAATCTTGCTAGTGAAAAAGAATAAATAGGGGGAGGTGTACAGGCATCTAAAAATGTGTCATGTTTTTATCTAGGCGTACTAGCGACCACCAGTGGCGGCGGGGCCACCGGCGATTCTAGCATTCCGGAGGGGGCAGGAGAAGATGCGGCACCTGCAGGAGCTACAGGGGGGAGCCAGCAGCAGTGGCGGGCGGTGGTAAGTTATATTCATGACTTATTGACATTGCACTAGCTGGAAGGGTGTGTGGACTTCACTCACTGTACTGTTGTTGAGACTTATTAGGTATGAAGTTGTAGTGAACATTATACAACGGTTAAAGAAGACACCCTTTACTTAGCATGAGCAATGCAGTAGCAATAGCATTACCAGCGTGACTTGATTAACCAATGGCCTCTTATATCTGACTCCAACTCAGCTGTGAAAGTTTTATGGAGGAAACTAAAAGTCAGATCAGATGACCTTGATGGATGTGTTGAACAAAAAGGGAAAGAAGGGTGGAAGGAGGAAGGGCGGGCGAGATTTAATATGATGACTGGCAGAAAAGGATACGTTGGAAGCATGGATAGGTGGCTGATAGGAATCAGATGCATGTGTTGTTGAAGGATGGGTGGAAGGTGAAAGAAGAATGGATGCCTGCCTGGGTGGGCGACACAGTATGGGTGGATACTGTGGATAGCAAGAATCATCAGCGGTATTTGGGTGAAACTCAAAGCCAAGGCAAGCAACGGAGTGAGTGGACGCATGCGTTGTTGTTGGTGAAACAAAGTAAGGTTTGTGGAGAGATTAAGAAGAATGATTGACATTTACTTAGAATGGATGGATGCCTGTATGTATTCATCATAGACAGCATAGGTGGAGACTGTCACGGGATGCACAGTTTTAGGGAATGTAAAAGAAACCGCGCCAGAGTAGCAAAGCCGATGTGGGGAGGGGCAGGGTGGGGGTAGTAGTAAACAATGTATTATGCGGGCAAATACAGGTAACTTTACTGTAAACATACAAATAAATAAAGCGAATTTCATTGTGCGCACTGCACCGCCAAATGCGATGCAGTGTGCGCAACAAAATTAGTTTCATTTATTTATATGTTTACTTACCTGTAATTGGCCGTAATCCATAGTTTACTACCCCCATCCTGCCCCTACCCACGTCACCGCCCGGCCGAACACCCCGAGTCCCACCACCGACCGCTACTGACCTTATGTTGTTGTCCCATATAAAAGCAACGATCATTGGATCAGATATATAATCTGCCTTTTTGTAGTAGCCAAGGCACTGTGAAATTGAGCAATTGCCCTCCATGTAACAGAGAGAGTATGGCCAGTGCCACCCGTAATAGAAAAATACGAGCTTCCCCACCTGCAAACAGTAGTAAATCAAACTAACGTGAGTCTGCGTCATGACTCGTATGTTTGTCTTGGGTGCAAGCATAGATGACCGAGCTGGCAATGCCGGCTACAACCAGGTTATGTCATTTCGCTAAACTAGAGATAAGAAGAACACTGGTGTACTGTGTACTGGTTGGAGTCCATAGTGCTAGTATAATGCCTGAAACTCCCACAAATGTTAGAGGCTGAGGAAGTGGGAGGATAGATAGATTATTACCACAAATGTTATGTACTGTGCTTCTTGCTAGTGCTACTGTGCCATTATGTGTTGAATTAATTTTGTGTTACTGTTTAGCTAAGAGTACTGGTTACAACAATATTTTTTTTCTTTCTTGATATAGATAGTACTCCTTCCCAAGACAAACCATCGCGGAAGGAGTTGGCAGCCAGGGCCCGGCGCCGGAAACTGGAGGCCATATGCCAGGAGTACCGGCGGCTGGTGGTTCAGGCGAAGGAGGAGGAGGAGGCAGCAGCAGCTGCAGCCTCGTCCGATGCCCCGTGCCCCAGCCAGGCCCCAACTCCAGCGGTACGGCGCCGCGGTCTGGTAGCCGCCCGCCGCCGCAATTCGCTAGCAGCCAGCACTGCTGTCCCCCATCCTGGATGCCACTGCAGGGCATTTCGCAGGAAGATTCTCCTCCGGATGTCACGGCTAGAGGAGCAAATGGAGGAGCGGGTAAAAATACTGGTGAACAAACACCTCAAAGCCCGCCGAATATAACATCGAGGACCCTGTTGCTTTGCCCCTTTTTATTCCTTGTTTTGGTGGGTGGGAATTGGGCGTTGGGGTTTCGGGACATTCTTTGGACTTTTTTCGTTTTGGACATTGGTTGGGGTTAGGGAGAGGGGTGGGTCAGGTGTGGGATAGTTTATTTTTGTTAGGGTAATAAATTATATTTATACTTAAACATACAATGTTAATGTTTTGTGGGGGGTTACTGTTTTACGAATTAACGTCACATTGGTTTCCTTGCTGCTGCAGGGCCGCAGCCAGTGTTTGATTTAAATAATCTGCCGATGATGTAACACAAACAGATAGATGCGGTACCCCTCACTGAGTTATTTGTCCTACTAGTACTGACAGTCTCTCCTCCTAGTCCATTATACCTCCCACCAAACTTATCTTACCTGTGATTGATGATGATTACGTTCGGCACAGCGATGGCTGCCTGGTTTCCAGAGAGAATGTAGAAGATGCCATGGTTGTGGTGGTAGTAGTAGAGTAGACACTGGCAGTAGCATTTGCTAAAAAAATAAAAAAGAGACAGTCACTTGCCTGAGAGCGACTGTGGGAGGAGTAGTAGAACGAAGTAAAATACAGTACAGAAGAAGACTGCCAAACAAACAATATTGCAGTTGCAACTGCTAAAGTCAAATTAAACATAATGGTGGCGGGGACAGCCTAGTACAAGAAGTTACAAACTGTAGTTGTGTCGAGTGAGTCACTTAACTTAACACAATCGTAATTCGTAACCTTTACTGCTGTGTGGTAGGAGTTTGATGATTAATCCAATCAATGACGGCAATTAATTATGATGTACTACTATTAGCCGGTGACGGCTTGCACATAGACTGAGCATGGGTGGGCAAGCAGAAGAAGCTCCTCGCCCTGCCTTGCAATTGAATTAGTGTTGCTTTCACCACATCTGCCCCAGCAAGCGTGTGATCAATTGGTGTACATTTTATGTAGTCACATCACACCTCAATATAAATCACAGCCCGGGGGAAGAGGGTTAGGGTTTGATGAATGGATGGGAAGGGGGTTTGGGGAAAGGTTTGAGAATGAAAAACAGTACGCATGGACAACAAAAGCAAAGCGCAATCTTGGCAGACGACCATGATCTTATCCAAAAAATCTATAAAGGGAGAAAAGGGAAATGCATGCATGATGATGAAGATAACTTGATGGTTAATGAGTAGTACTTAATAACTCCTACTAGACAATTAGACAGTACAGGGCAGCAGTATATTCTATGCAATTTGCCTTGCCTGTAATATGCCCTCAGAGACCCAAATTCCATGTTGTACTGGGCTTACTTGTAAAGATAGCAAAGACAATTAAAAAACAGTTGTAGGGATCAATTAGCAAACAAACACACAACACACAGTCCTAATGATTGAAGAGAAAAAAGGATTCAAATTAATTAAAAGATGAATGATGAATGATACTAAAGTTACTGTATTATCATGCTCAAATTGTGGAGTTGAATCTCGTCCTTCCTCTTGGTCCTATCTTCCATGGACGCTCCGCACATCAATCTTGGTGGCCTTCCTGATGCCGATTGGTAAGGTAAATGTGAGTTGTGTCTCCCAGTATAGCAAGCACAGGGTAAAGGCCGGCCTGTAACGTCTAGATGGAAAAACAAAAGGGGTATTGAAAAATCAATGAATAAAAAAAACATCAATTACGGTGGAGTCCAAGAAGAGAAGAGAGAACACTTTCAGAGTGAGGCGGCTTGGATATATCGTGTAGATTCTGTTTACAGCATTAAGCTACAACAACAACAGGACAGAACAGGCCCACCACAGCACCAGCCCGTGACCCAACCTCCATTTACCTTAATTTTTGACATAGCCAGACAAAAGGCATACACAGCAACTTAGCATTTTCCTAATTAAGTGACAAAATCAATGCGCCGCTGTCAGTCATCACTACACTCGACTACACCACTACATGGACATGTAGGTCTGCTGTGTTTACTTTCTTGTTGAATTGTTGTGTTTATGTTTACCTTATGCCACTTCATGAAATGCAGTTATTCCTTGAATCATCTCCGATCCAACTGAATGACTGCGTGCAAAGATAGTATGGTCATCATCATGGTGTGGTACGTGTTGTCCAACTACAACTCAGTCTGTAGTGACTCCGATTAAGTCCATATTCCATATTAAAAAATTGCAACAGATATTGGCCTGCACCTGCAGTAGTAGGAGTACAATTTGGTTATTAAACAACAAGAAGGGAAACATTGACTGTCACTGACTTGAGTCACTTTGTAGATTAACTAGTAGAGTAGAGTTCGACTTCATGCACAACATCAACAACAAACAACAGCAATCGCTCAGAGTCTGCAAGCATCCAATGCATTCCATCATTACCTGTCTTGCTCTTCTCTTTGGCTGTCAGATCATCAGATGCCTAGTTCTGACAGTTGTTTTTTTTTTTTTACGGGGCAGTGGCCTCATCATTACTCCAGTCCACATTCATTTTGAGTGTTAGTCGCTGTTTCGGTTTTCGTCTTATTCATCTGTGGCACTTTGTCACAGTTTAAGTTGCTTCCCATGGTCAGCACTGTGATGATGGGCCGCGGCCTGGGTAGCGCTCATTGCTGGTCATTTGAGTTTGCACAAATGTCAGCAAGTTTCTTCGAAGAGTCTCTTGTCTTTCTCTGCCAAGTACCTTCTGTCCTGACAGTGAGGACCTTTGGATGCCTGCTGAGGCTGTAGCCTTCGGACACTGATGAGTTTCGGCTCGAAAACAAAACGGAGGATAGCTATAGTCACGTTTCACTTCTTATGGAGGCGGGACTGGTAAAGGCAACATTTCTTGTACTAATGTCTGGCTTGATGGAAATGTACTTGTGCGAGACAGGAAGATGAAGCAGGACTCTGAAGAGTGGACAGTTAAATGCACAGACGTGCAACTCCAATAGGGAAATAAAAAGAGAAGACGGTGGTGATGGATTTGTTGTGATTTGATTTGAACCAGAAAGACAGATACACAGACACATAAAGGAAGGAAGAAAGTAACAATTTGAAAGCCTAGTTGTCAGGGAAGAGGAGCTCGTCCTCAAACTCTGGTGGTTCGGACAGAAGTAGGTCCTGTAACGCACTATTTACGTCATCCAAGTCGCTCTCCTCTTCCTGCTGTGATTCACGTATTTTGTAATCCGGTGGTATAAAGTGCTGATTCATTTTGATCATGGTTAACCTCTCCACGCTTTGGGCCGAGAGACTGGTCCTTTTCGAAGTTACAATGGCACCAGCAGCACTGAAAACACGCTCAGAAGAGACACTTGCGACAGGGGAAGCCAGATACTTTATCGCCAGCCTGCTGAGCACTGTCCATTGGCTTCTTTTCCCATACCAATACACCAATGGGTTTCGATCCATGAAGACCTCTGTTGGGTCATCCAGATAGGCCTGGACCGTCCGCTCAATGTTCAGGGGTGCTCCGATGTGCTCGGCCTGTTTTGCCTTTGCATCAGCACTGGACTTACCATACCCCTGCCGTAGAAACCAATCAGTTGCACATTGTGCTGTGGATGATCCTGTTCTTGATGTTATTGTTGGTGTAGGTGACTGCTGGGAGGCAAATGCACTGCCCTCAGGCTCCGAAGTAGAACTTGACTCTGGATGCCCTGTAGTACTGGTTATGGCCTGGGGTGGGGGGCCTGTAATTAACAGCCGTTCGCTTTCGAAAATAGTGGCTTCCTTAGCTATCAAAGTTTTGTAGTTGGCAACATCCACTTCCGAAAAAGGAATTACTGCCTTGCTGTTCAGAAATACTTTGTACCGTGGATCCAAAATTGTGGCACTAATGTAATGTGGTTGTGACAAAATTTTATTTTTAATCCTTGTATTTTCCGATAAGCGAGCGGCTAAGGTCTCCGCCAAATGATATGCGTCTTGTTTGTCATCCACACCTGCGTACGTTTCAGACACCTCCTTCAGCTGTTGCTCTAGCATGTGCAACAATGGGATAGCTTGGCCCATAGTACAGTCCTCCCTGCTGACTTCACGTGTGAAGATCTCAAAAGGAAGTAGCATCTCAGTCAGGCATTTAATGAGGTCCCATTGACCCATCTCAACGGTCATGCCTCTCACAGTAGGTTCCCCTAATCTTTGCATGACATAAGCATTGAGTGGTATGTACAGTTCAAACAGACGATCAAGCATGTAATAAGTTGAGTTCCAACGTGTTGGCACCTCCTGGATGAGCGCTTTGACTGGCATTTTATGCTCACGTTGAATGACCCTCAGCTGCTTCCGGGCTTTAAAAGAATGGCTGAAATGTGTGCATATTCTTCTGCAGGTGACCAGTAAGTTGCTGACTTTGGATTCATTTTTCAAAAAGTCTTGAACAACAATGTTAATGCAGTGTGCCAAACACGGGACCCTGAAATAGCCACCATTGCGCATGGCCAAAACTACATTACTGCCGTTGTCCGTGGCAACAAAACCAATCGTAAGCCCTCTTGGGCGCAGCCACTCAAAGACCTTGGTGTTAAACTCTTCCAAAATGTTTGCAGCAGTATGAGATTTCTCCATGGCAAACATGGCTACAGTTGCATGTTTGCGAGTGGCATGAAAAATCTCTGCAGTATCAACACCAGCAGATATCTGTTCTCTAACCCCCGCAAAACAGATCCAGTGTGCAGTGATGCACATGTAATCTGTGGCTTGGCAACTGGTCCACATGTCTGTAGTCAGGTGGATACTGTGAACAGCACTCTGCTTCAAGGCCTTTCCTAGCAATTCCAGCACGTCGTGATGTAGTGCTGGAACTGCAACTCTGGCAAAATAGTAGCGGCTGGGAACATGCCATTTTGGGCAGATGGTTGACACAAATTCCAGAAAACCCACCCCTTCAACAAAAGAAAAAGGGAGAAGGTCCAGTGCTAACATTTTAGCCAGCTTCGCATTGTACAAACGTGCTATTGGGTGGTTGCGTTCGTACTGCCCCTCACCCCCAAACATGCTGATAATGGTAGGCTGCATGGTTTTCCTTTCTCTTAGGCTCAACAACGCACTTTTTGGTAGTGCGGACCTGGTACTTCTTGGTGTCTCCGGCTGACTCTTACTCTTGTGCCACTGAGATGTTGCTGAAGATGTGTGCGACGTTAAGACTGCACTGCTGGGGTCAGGGACACCTTGTGTACCACTACCAGAGAGAATGTCTCCCTGTCCTTCCTCTTCCACCGTGATCGGATCTTCTTCTTCTACTCCTTTATCCCCACCAACACCAATGGTTGCAGTTTTTTTTCTGCCGCGAAGGTGGTCCTCCCAGCTGATCAAGTGGTGTTTTTTCAGATGGGTCATTTGGCCTCCGGTACCATAGTTTGTACCAAGCTTACCACGACTAACAGAGCTATTACAAATGGAGCATATAGCAATGTTCTCCTCCTTTTCGCTAACCGTAAAGAAGTCCCAAACTGGGGAGCTTAACTTTGGCCTCCTGCTGGAGGTGCCACTTCCAATGCCGGATGAACTGGAGGGTGTGTGTTGAATTTGACTCTGTGCTGCTGTACCACTACCTACTCCTACTGAGGTGGTGGTTGTGCTGGATGTAGGTCGCTGCCGGGCCTTTGCTAATGCAAATATGGAAGCTGTAGGTCATGTTGGTGTTACCTGTGCAGTTATGCGTGCTACATCCCTCGCAGCGATTTTGGATAGGGTAATAATGTTGGTCTCCATCTCCTCGGGGCCGGGAGTGATGTTCGTGATGACTGGCTCGTCATCATCATCATCTTGCTGTTCTACATCGACCTCCATAAGTGTAAGGCTTTCCGGAACCTTCCTTTTCCCTAGCTTGGTCTTGGAACGTGGCTCCCTCTCAGACTCAGTTTGTGGCTTCCAAGTGGCATCTAGATCATCAGAAGGGGAGCTTGGCGAAGAACTTGATGGACTACCCCTCCTTTTCCTTGCTGGGGATTTGGAAGACAATGGATCTTCTGAATGAGTGGCTTCTTCTTCTACCTCTGCATGAGGCTCAATTTCCTGAACTGCCCCTACTTCAGGAGGAACAACAACTACTATTGCGGGCGGTGGTTGCGGCTGTTGTTGTTGACCACTTATCTGCTGTGTTTCCTCCTGCGTTGATTGGGTACTACTTTGAGATAGCGATAAGTTTATCTCAGGCTCAGCATCACTGCTTTCCACCATTAGGCTGGCTACCTCTTCCACACTCATGTGCTTGGGCCTGGGTTGGTGGGTTGGGTCCACTGATGCGGAGGTGCTGCCCCCAGCTTGCCCCCCGGACACCGCTGCTGCAGGCGCAATTTTTTTTTTCCCAAAAAAGGTATTGGCCGGCACACCAGACTTAAGTGTCACTTCCTTCTTCTGTTCCTTCTTCTTCTCAATAGCAACTTTCTTGGTACTGGAGGACCTGGTACCTGCTTTCTTTGGGCCCATCTTCTTCAGATGTCAGCAGCACTCAGTTGCAGAGATGTCTGGTCAGGTCACACGTCACGTTGTGTTGTGTGTACAGCAGCAGGATGTCTGTCTGGCAGTGCAACGGGCAATGATGAGAGACACACCTCCTCCTCAGTCTTTGTGCACCTAAAAGCAAAAAAGCCAGAACATCAGTCAAACATAGCACAAATCAAACAAATAGAATATAGAACTTAGTGTGTGGTGGCCTCAATTATTAAATTTCAGAAACTCTGTGAACAACAACACACAGTCTAGCCATTTATGAGACGTTGACAACAAGGCCAGGGCTTTCCTGGCTACTGTGTAGTGCTAGTGTACACTCTGGAAGAATAAGAATACTAAAGAACAAAAACTAAAATGTAGTGGAGCATGTTTGGCCTAAATTTGTGCATCACGTGGGATGTATTATATAGCAGCATTAGGGAGCTGCAGCTGGCAATGGGGATGGATTTGGAAGCAGTAAGACAAGAGGAACAATGGAAAGACACGCAGGCCTATGTGGCAAAAACAGCACACTACTAACTACCACAACAAAATGGCCCCCAGCAACATGGTGACTCACAGGCACAAGGCACGGCAAACAATGAACTCAAGCAGGCCTATATATGGGCAGACAAAGGATGCCTTATAAAACACACACAGCTTTAATGCAAAAACTAAAATCCACATGGCTAAAAACACTTTTGAAAGTTAGACAACCACTACAACAACACAATTATAATTACACAGTACACACGCAAAAAAGGCATTTATTTAACACACCCAAAAAGTGAAATAGTCAGACCCTCCAAAAAAACCCACATTTCGCAATTCAATTCAATGCCATCCATGGCCTAAATGATGTCAAAATTCCACAGACTACACAGAAACAGTTTTATGCACCCATGGTGACTACCTCTGGGCCTACTGGCAGACTGGGCCGCAAGCTTGGAGGCCTATGGCAAAAGCACAGTGGCTGGTCCCACAAAATGGCCGCCACCACATGGCCAGGCCACCGAACAACTTCCTTCCTCGTTAAAAAAATTGTAAAACAAAAAAAAGTGACTCCTTGCTCACCAAACTACATCTAAATGACAACCTGAGGAGTTTTTTGTGCAAAATGAACTAAATCAACATTTTCGAGAAGGTTTTATGATGCTCGAGAGATATTCTTCGCCAGATTGTAAATTCTGCGTGTTCGGCATCGCAATCGTCACAAAAAGTCGTTATCGCGCGCGCGAAAACGTATATTGAGCGCGCAAAGAAGATAAAAAGTGTAAGTCCGCGTTGTCGCGCAGTGCGGAGTTGCCCAAAGTCCGCGAGCTGAATGCCCAGGGTTACCTACTGGCTGAAAAGGCCTATTTATTTAACAAACACCCAAAAAATGAAATACCACCCCAAAACCCACATTTTACAAATCAATCCAATGCCATCCATGGCCTAAATTATGTTACAATTCAACAGACAACACAGAAACAGTTTTTATGCACCCATGAGGATGACTACCTCCGGGCCTACTGGCACACTAGGCCGCAAGCTTGGAGGCCTATGGCAAAAGCACAGTGGCTGTTCCCACAAAATGGCCGCCAACACATGGCCAGGCCACCCAGAACAACAAGAAAAGGAACACAAGACAGACAATGCAGGCCTATGGCAAAAGCACAATGCCTGGCTTTACAAAATGGCCGCCACCCACATGGCCAGGCCACCCAAAATAACAAAAAAGTGAAGACAAAGGACAGGACCAGGCAGTTGGAGACTCTGGGCAACTTCCTTCCTCTTGAAAAAAATTGTAAAACAAAAAAAAAGTGACTCCTTTCTCACCAAACTACATCTAAATGACAACCTGAGGAGTTTTTTGTGCAAAATGAACTAAATCAACATTTTCGAGAAGGTTTTATGATGCTCGAGAGATATTCTTCGCCAGATTGTAAATTCTGCGTGTTCGGCATCGCAATCGTCACAAAAAGTCGTTATCGCGCGCGCAAAACGTACATTGAGCGCGCGAAGAAGATAAAAAGTGTAAGTCCGCGTTGTCGCGCAGTGCGGAGTTGCCCAAAGTCCGCGAGCTGAACGCCCAGGGTTACCTACTGGCTGAAAAGGCCTATTTATTTAACAAACACCCAAAAAATGAAATACCACCCCAAAACCCACATTTTGCAAATCAATCCAATGCCATCCATGGCCTAAATTATGTTACAATTCAACAGACAACACAGAAACAGTTTTTATGCACCCATGAGGATGATTACCTCTGGGCCTACTGGCAGACTAGGCCGCAAGCTTGGAGGCCTATGGCAAAAGCACAGTGGCTGGTCCCACAAAATGGCCGCCACCACCACATGGCCAGGCCACCCACAAGTTCACAACAAGCATAAGCCAAGGGGAACAAAGAAAAGACATGCAGGCCTATATGGAAAAAGCAGCACACTACTAAACTACCACCACAAAATGGCCCCAAGCCACGTGGTCACTCACAGTCACAACAGGCCATGGAAAACAATGAACTCAAGCAGGCCTATAATAATATTACCAGACAAAGGAGGCCTGCAGTGCTAAACAACACAGCTTTAATACAAAAATGCAAAAACGAAAATCCACAGGGCTACGAAAGGTTGAAAAGTTACACAACAAGCACACACACACATCCAACAAAGGTATATATATTACACCCAAAAAGTGAAATACACCCCAAAAACCACTTTTACCAATTCAATCCAATGCCATCCATGCATGCCCTACATGATGTTTAAATTCAACAGACACCACAGAAACATGCACCCATGGGTACCTCTGGCTCTAGTCCGGGCCTACTGGCTGAAATTCCAATCAAAGAAAAACAACTAGGCCCCTGCCGAAACTACAGGCCACAACAATACATTTTAAAAACTATGGAAATCCCCCAAAAAATGTAGGTACAAACAAGCCCCAATCAAACAAACAAGTACACCAATTCTCCAACTTACTTGTAAAATCTCAAATCCAAGAGTCCTCAAATCCAATCCAATGATATGATGCAGCAGACAGACACAAAAAGTGATCCTTCCAGCTCCAAATCCAAATGAAAGTGAACAGCACATGGACAAAGCACTGGGAGGAGCCTGCTGGACAGGAACAGGAAGTTTGAGAATCAGGGGCACTTCCTTCCTCTTGGAAAAAAAGAAAAGGACTCCTTGCTCACCAAACTACATCTAAATGACAACCTGAGGAGTTTTTTGTGCAAAATGAACTAATTCTTCATTTTCGAGAAGGTTTTATGATGCTCGAGAGATATTCTTCGCCAGATTGTAGTTTCTTCGTGTTCGGGATCGCGATCTTACCAACACTGCCGCCGGAAGTCAGATCGCGCGTCCGAATGACGTGTTCGCACACTCTCGTGGGATCGTGCGGCCGGATTCCAAATCTCGTGGCGCCCGCGAACGGATAGGAAGTCGCGTCGGCGAACGCAGAATCATGGTAGGTCGTTACCGCGCGCGCGAGAACGTATATTGAGCGCGCGAAGAAGAAAAACAGCTACGCTACGCCACAAATTGCGTAGTGCACGGTAACTTCGCGTTCTACGCGAATCGCGAAGTTACCGAAACTTCGCAAACTCCGCGAGTGTAGCGTAGTTCACCGCCCAGGGTTACTTAACACAAGACCAAAAATCCACAATACTGTACTCAAAAATAGACCTTAAAATGTTATAAAATAGTTCAGTTCTCTCAAATTGTAAATGCGACACTTTACTCTCAATGTACCTTGAATGCGTAACGCAAAGAAAACAAAAGGGTTGCAGGGAAGGTGATGCGTCGGTTCCTTACACTAAGGGGAGTGGATGCGTTGGTTCCTTACTGCTGCGCAGGGGAGGTGATGCGTCGGTTTCTTACTGCTCTCCGGTGCGATGCGACAAGATGGCGCCTCGATGCGATACTCTTCTCCGGTGCGATGCGACAAAATGGCGTCTAGTCAGGGTAAGGGGGTACACTACTAAAATAACCCCTGCTCACCCCCTTGGTAGCTTGGCACGAGCAGGCAGGCTTATCTCAGAGGCAGTGTGTAAAGCATTTGTGAACACATACAGTAATACAGTGACAACACTACAGATGGACACCACACAGGTTGTATTATAAAAATAAGTATTTTTATATAGACTTAACACAAGACCAAAAATCCACAATACTGTACTCAAAAATAGACCTTAAAATGTTATAAAATAGTTCAGTTCTCTCAAATTGTAAATGCGACACTTTACTCTCAATGTACCTTGAATGCGTAACGCAAAGAAAACAAAAGGGTCGCAGGGAAGGTGATGCGTCGGTTCCTTACACTCAGGGGAGTGGATGCGTTGGTTCCTTACTGCTGCGCAGGGGAGTTGATGCTCGCTTCCTTACTGTGTGGGGAGGTGATGCGTCGGTTTCTTACTGCTCTCCGGTGCGATGCGACAAGATGGCGCCTCAATGCGATACTCTTCTCGGGTGCGATGCGACAAAATGGCGTCTTGGTTGCGATGCGACACTGTTGACGTGATGCGTGCACGCCCAACGGCCGTGCGGCGATTCGATGATCTTTGGAGCCGCGACAGGCCCTGCGACGCGCTTCTCCGGGGATGCGACGGCGACCTCTGTGGCGGCATCCCTCTTCTCCGGTTATGCGCCGCGCTTCGGCGATGCGATGATGACAGCGGCAGCGGCGGCTCGCTTCTTTGGCGATGCGATGATGACAGTGGCAGCGGCGGCTCGCTTCTTCGGCGATGCGACGACAGCTGCTGCGGCGGCGAAACGCTTCTCGTCGTTGCGTCGCGCTTCCAGCTCCCAGCGACATGCAGTCTCTCAGAAGGCCCAGCACAACAGCAGGCGCTTCAATTCCCAGCAAGGGAATTCAGGGGGGAGCTGGTTGGTGAAGTCTTGTATCCCTGAGACTTCAGGCAGGAGGCAAGCTCTAGTTCAAGCCCTTGGAGATTCTTCCTCAAGTTGATAGAACGCACACTCAGTCCTTTTCTCCTTTCTTTGGCAATGAAGCAACCACTGCAGGCCAACCCCCAAACACACAGCACAGGGGTAGTCTCCTCCTTCAGCTTCCTGGTTCTTCTCCTCAGCAAAGGTTCGTCTTGATTCCCAGAAGTGATCTAAAGTTCTTGGGTCTGGGTCCCAATATTTATACTCATTTTCCCTTTGTTTTCTGAAGGCAGAGAGGCCTTTGCCTAGTCCAAACCAGTTCTGGTCAGTCCTGGAACACTTTGTTGACAAGACTCCTTCTTACCTTTCACAGTGTAGGCCAGGGACATCAGATGCACCACACGAGGTGGAGCCAGCATTGTGGAGGGAAGGCACAGCCCTATTCAGGTCCCAGGTGCAACTCCTCCCTCCCATCTGCATGCAGATCTCTCTCTTCAGCCCTGTGCTGACTCACCCTGTCTCCTGGAATCCCCCAGCCCCTGTCACTCAAACTCCAGACAAGGAATACACAACCTAGCAGAGGCAGGCTTGGATAGTTAGGCAAGAAAATACCTACTTTCTAAAAGTGGTATTTTTAAACACAGAAGTTTAAAACCAACTTCACTAAATGATGTATTTTATCATTCTGAGTTCAGGCATACTAAACTCGAATTTCTACCTAGTTCCCTGAGTCAGTTAGGATTATAAGATGTTATAATCAAACTGCACATTCTGGCCTATGGGGAACAGGTAGCCTTGCAATAGTGAAAAACGAAAATGGCTGTAATTCACTATTAGGACATGCCACACACATCAGGGAATGTCCTACCTTTTACCTACAATGCACCCTGCCCTTGGGCCTACCTTAGGGGTGACTAATATGTATAAAAGGGAAGGTTTAGGGACTGGCAAGTGGGTGCACTTGCCCAGGCAACATGGCAGTACCAGACTGCACACAGGCCCTGCAATGGCAGGCCTGAGACACACTTTACAAGCTGCTCCGGTGGGTGGCACAACCAGTGCTGCAAGCCCACCAGCAGCATTTGATTTACAAGCCCTGGGCACACGCAGTGCACTGTACTAGGGTCTGACAAGTAAACCAATCCAGCCAATCATGGAGTCACTAATCCATACATCAATTTACCATAGGGAGCACTTGCACTGTGGCACTGAACAGCAGTGGCAGAGTGCCCAAAAGCATCTAAAACCAGCAAAAACATAAGAGGCAACAGCAAAAAATGGAAGGGAGACCCACGCCAATGGTGCCAGGTCTAACACGTGTCCCCTCCAGCTGAAATGTGGGGAGAACTACCCTACCTCCTGGGAGTTCTTATCACTAAGGCGGAAAATCTGGACAGACCATCAGCATTGGCGTGTTCTGTACCAGGGCGGTGTTCCACCGTGAAGTCCATCCCCTGTAGGGATATGGACCACCTCAACAGCTTTGGATTCTCACCCCTCATCTGCATCAACCATCTGAGGGGCCTGTGGTCTGTCTGAACCCGGAAGTGAGTCCCAAACAAGTATGGTCTCAACTTCTTCAGTGCCCAGACCACAGCAAATGCCTCACGCTCAATTGCACTCCAACTCTGTTCCCGTGGAAGTAACCTCCTACTGATGAAGGCTACAGGTTGATCTAGGCCCTCCTCATTTATCTGTGACAAAACAGCCCCCACACCATGCTCTGAAGCGTCTGTTTGAACGATAAACTCTTTTGAGAAGTTGGGTGCCAGGAGCACGGGCGCCGTGCACATGGCAGTTTTCAGGGCATCAAAAGCTCTTTGACAGGTGTCAGTCCAAATCACTCTCTTGGGCTGCTTCCTGGAAGTCAGCTCTGTCAAGGGTGCAACCATGCTACCATACCCCTTGACAAACCTCCTGTAATACCCGGTGAGTCCTAAAAAGGCTCTCACCTCTGTCTGGGTCTTGGGGGGTTCCCAAGCCAGGATGGTCTCAATCTTGGGGTGTAGGGGCGCCACCTGGCCGCTCCCAACCTGGTGTCCCAAGTACACCACGGAACCCTGCCCAATCTGGCACTTACTCCCCTTGATCGTGAGGCCTGCCCTCCGCAGTGCCATCAACACTTCCCAGAGGTGGCGCAGATGTTCTTCCCAACTGGCGCTGAACACTGCAATGTCATCCAGGTAGGCGGCACTGAACTCTTCCAATCCAGCCAACACCTGGTTGACCAACCTCTGAAAGGTGGCAGGGGCATTCTTCATCCCAAAGGGCATAACCCGGAATTGTTAGTGCCCATCTGGTGTGGAGAATGCTGACCTCTCTCTTGCCCCCTCAGAAAAGGCGATCTGCCAGTACCCAGACGTTAAGTCAAACGTGCTGAGGTACCGGGCAGCCCCTAACCGATCAATGAGCTCATCAGCTCTGGGGATGGTGTGCGCGTCAGTCCTGGTGACTGAATTGAGCCCTCGGTAGTCCACACAGAACCGCAGTTCTGGCGTGACACCCGGTGCGGCAGCCTTTGGGACCAAGACCACTGGGCTGGCCCAAGGACTGTTAGAGGACTCAATCACCCCCAATGCAAGCATCTTGGAGACCTCCTCCTTGATGCAAGCTCTCACCCTGTCAGTCACTCTGTAAGTTTTGTGCTTAACAGGAGGACTGTCCCCAGTGTCTACATCATGGATGCACCAATCAGTGACACTGGGAATTAGGGAGAACAGGTCAGAAAACTGTCCCAGCAACTGGTGACAGTCATTCTGTTGCTCAGGGGTCAGGGTGGAAGAGAGGTTCACTCCATCCACTGACCCATCTTGCTCTGTTGCAGACAGGAGGTCAGGAAAAGGGTCAGTCTCCTCCTCCATTCCAGCATTTGTTGCTAGGAGCATGCCCACTTCGGACCTCTCTAAGTGGGGCTTCAGGCGGTTGACATGCAGGACCCTCAAGGGGTTCCTGGGAGACCGCAAGTCCACCAAGTAGGTAACCAGACTTTTGTGCTCCACCACCTCAAATGGTCCGGTCCACTTATCCTGGAGCGCACAGGGCTCCATGGGGGCCATGACCCACACTTTCTGACCAGGCTGAAGCTCAACCAGAGTGGCATTCTGGTCGTACCACCGCTTCATCTCCTCCTGGCTGGCTTCCAGATTCGCCTCAGCGAGTTTTCTGAATCGCCTAATTTGGTTCCTGAAGGCCAGCATGTAGCTATATACATCCTGGGGAGGTTTCCTGGGAGATTGCTCCCAGCCTTCCTTGACCAATCTCAAAGGTCCTCTCACTGGGTGACCATAGAGAAGTTCAAAGGGGCCGAACCCTAGGGACTTCTGTGGCACCTCACGGTATGCAAAGAGAAGGCATGGTAAGAGGACGTCCCACTTATGCCTCATGGGTTCCTCAAGTCCCATAATCATGCCTTTGAGTGTCCAGTTGAATCTCTCAACCAGCCCATTACCTTGGGGGTGGTAAGGAGTGGTGAACTTGTATGTTATACCACACTCCTGCCACAGGGACTTCATATACTTGGAAATGAAGTTTGTACCTCGGTCAGACACTACCTCTCTAGGGAATCCCACTCGGGAGAAAATTCCCATCAGTGCCCGTCCCACCACGGGGGCCGTCACTGTCCTCAGAGGTATGGCTTCCGGGTACCGGGTGGCATGGTCCACCAAGACCAGGATGAACCTGTTGCCCATGGCTGTCTTGGGGTCCAGTGGCCCCACAATGTCAATACCCACCCGCTCAAAGGGGGTGCTGACCACAGGGAATGGCTGGAGAGGAGCCTTCTGCTTTCTCCCACTCTTTCCACTTGCCTGGCAAGTCTGACAGGTCCTGCAATGAGTGTCTGAACTCTTGCGCATTTGGGGCCAATAAAAGTGGGTGACAAGCCTTTCAAAGGTCTTGTCCTGCCCCAAATGTCCTGCTAAAGGCACATCATGAGCCAGCTCCAGTAGGAAGGCTCTGAAGCGCTGGGGTACCACCAGCACACGGGCTGACCCAGGCTCAGCAACCTTAGGCTCACTATACAGGAGACCATTCTCCCAGTAGATCCAATGTGATCCAGACTGATCACCTGCTGCCGCAACCCCACAAGAGAAGGGCACTTGTTCTGCTCCTCACAGAACTCTTCCCTGGAGGGACCTCCTTCTTGCTGCCAATGGGTCAGCTCAGGCAGGTCTCCCAGTTCAGCAATCTCTTCCCCGGTAGGCTCCAGGGCATCCCCCTCAGGGTCTGCCTCCTCCTGGGCCGTGGGAATCTCAGGTGCCGGTTCCCCGTGCCCCCCACCTCTTCTCTTTAAGGCAGGCACCTGGGCCATTTTCTCAGGCTCCAGGTCCTCTTGAACACCCTTACTGGCTGCCATAGACCGAGTGGTCACGCAGGCCCACTCAGGCAAACCCAACATCTCTAAATGAGCTCTTCGCTCCACCTTAGCCCAAGGGGAGCTCTCCAAATCATTACCTAACATACAATCAACAGGCATGGCTGGCCTCACAGCTACTTGAAGAGTCCCTGAGACCCCCCCCCACTCAAAGGGAACCTGTGCCACCTTGCAGTGGCTCTCTGTGTTGTCAGCGGCAACAACTGGGTAAAATGCATTGGGGACTACCTGCTCTTCAGACACCAGCCAACAACTGACAGCTGTTACACTGGCTCCGGTGTCTCTAAGAGCTTCCACCCTCTTGCCATTGATGGTCACCCACTGCCTGTACTTTTTAGTGTTATCAGGCAGCTGGGTCCTGGGGACCACCTCACAGTCTCCTAAAGAGACAAGGGACATCTCTGCGGGACCCCACCCACCCTGGGCACCCATCTCCTCCCCCAGGGCTACACTAGACAACTGCCGGGGTGGTGCACCAGTGGGTGCTGTCTTCTCATACAAGGGACATCTAGCATCATAAGAACAGTGGCCTACTAGACCACACTTAAAACAGGTCTTGGTCCCCTTGTGAACAGGCTTATCTGTCGGGGCCACTGCCTTCTTCTCAGGGGGGGCTGGGAACCCTTCCCTTGGTTCCCTTGGGGATTACTTTGGGGCCCTTTCTGGAACTCCCTCTGTTTACCCTTGTTCCCCCCACTCTTCTGCTGGGGATCCTGCCCACCTTTGGTGAAGTCTCCCACATGACCCTTCTGGACCCCGGTGCTCACCCAGCGGTCCGCCTCTTCAGCAAGCTTCCTAGGGTTAGTCAGCTTACTATCAATAAGATGCTGGCGTAGCTCTGGAAAACAGTTATTTGACAAGTGCTCCCATGCAAACAAATCATAGAGCGCCTCAAAATTATCCACTTTGCTACCCTTCACCCAACCATCTAATGCTCTGCAAAAGAAAGACACATATTCCACCCAAGTGGTAGACTCCAGTTTTCTGCAATTTCTAAACCTTTGTCTATATAGCTCTGGGGTCAAACCAAATCTGGACATTAGGGCTCCCTTCATGTGGGTATAGGACATCTGCTCCTCTGTAGGTAAATCCAACAAGGTGTCCCTCCCATCACTAACAAAGCAGTCCCACAACCCCGCTCCCCAATCCTTCTCAGGGACCCGGTGGGCCAACATTGCAGCTTCATAAGCCCTAAACCATTGACCAATATCCTCATTCTTGTGGAAATCTTTAACTACATCTTTGGGAATGTAGGCTCTTGCTTCTGCATGCACTGGCGGTGTGCTGCCACCAGAGGGAGGAACCTCTAAACTTTTGGCCTTGAGTTCCAATTCCCTCAATCCTCTCTCATGCTCAAAATGCATTCTCTTTTCCTCTAAGGCTAGCTTCTTCATCTCTAATTCCATCCCAAGCTCTATTTTCTTGCTCTCTATGTCTTTCTGACCACTCATTTGGAGCCTAGCTAGCTCCATCTTATGCTTCCTTTCCTTTGCTCTGTCCTCCAGCTCTCCTGGGGACAATCCCTTGGAAGAAACACTGCTGCCCGCCCCTGAAGGTGCTTTCCCTCCGGTTGGGCCCCCTGGCCCCTCAAGTTGCTCATTTAAATCCTCTGCCTCCACTACTGGCTCCTCAGGATGCTCACTGGCATTCCTAGATTCTACCCAGGCCCTCAGCGCCTTTTGGTATTCCTCTTTCCTGGTGAGGCCTTACACAGAGATTTTTAATTTCTTGCACAAAGCTTTGAGATAAGGCACAGTGTAAGTATCAATTCTCTCTTCTTCCAATATGATGTCTACAGATACTATGGATGCTGACTTGCTCATGGTGGCAAAAAGACTGGCAGTTCTCAAGAATCAAAAATAGAAAAGAAGTTCCAAGGAAAAATTCTCAAAAAGTATGTGGTCGCGTTATGGTCTGCACTCACTAGTAGTGTACACCAATCACTGTATATGAACCACAAATGCAAGTCCAAACCCTCACCGCTGCCACCAATGTTAGATTTGGGGGTCTCTATTTGGCAGAGGTAGGTACCTTTGACCAAATAGGGACCCTTGCGTCTAGTCAGGGTAAGGGGGTACACTCCTAAAATAACCCCTGCTCACCCCCTTGGTAGCTTGGCATGAGCAGGCAGGCTTATCTCAGAGGCAATGTGTAAAGCATTTGTTAACACATACAGTAATACAGTGACAACACTACAGATGGACACCACACAGGTTGTATTATAAAAATAAGTATTTTTATATAGACTTAACACAAGACCAAAAATCCACAATACTGTACTCAAAAATAGACCTTAAAATGTTATAAAATTGTTCAGTTCTCTCAAGTTGTAAATGCGACACTTTACTCTCAATGTACCTTGAATGCGTAACGCAAAGAAAACAAAAGGGTCGCAGGGAAGGTGATGCGTCGGTTCCTTACACTAAGGAGAGTGGATGCGTCGGTTCCTTACTGCTGCGCAGGGGAGGTGATGCGTCGGTTTCTTACTGCTCTCCGGTGTGATGCGACAAGATGGTGCCTCGATGCGATACTCTTCTCCGGTGCTATGCGACAAAATGGCGTCTTGGTTGCGATGCGACCCTGTTGATGTGATGCGTGCATGCCCGACGGCCGTGCGGCGATTCGATGATCTTTGGAGCCGCGACAGGCCCTGCGACGCGCTTCTCCGGGGATGCGACGGCGACCTCTGTGGCGGCGTCCCGCTTCTCCGGTGATGCGCCGCGCTTCGGCGATGCGATGATGGCAGCGGCGGCTCACTTCTTTGGTGATGCGATGATGACAGCGGCAGCGGCGGCTCACTTCTTTGGCGATGCGACGACAGCTGCTGCGGCGGCGACACGCTTCTCGTCGTTGTGTCGCGCTTCCAGCTCCCAGCGACACGCAGTCTCTCAGAAGGCCCAGCACAACAGCAGGCATTTCAATTCCCAGCAAGGGAATTCAGGGGGGAGCTGGTTGGTGAAGTCTTGTATCCCTGAGACTTCAGGCAGGAGGCAAGCTCTAGTTCAAGCCCTTGGAGATTCTTCCGCAAGTTGATAGAAAGCACACTCTGTCCTTTTCTCCTTTCTTTGGCAATGAAGCAACCACTGCAGGCCAACCCCCAAACACACAGCACAGGGGTGGTCTCCTCCTTCAGCTTCCTGGTTCTTCTCCTCAGCAAAGGTTCGTCTTGATTCCCAGAAGTGATCTAAAGTTCTTGGGTCTGGGTCCCAATATTTATACTCATTTTCCCTTTGTTCTCTGAAGGCAGAGAGGCCTTTGCCTAGTCCAAACCAGTTCTGGTCAGGCCTGGAGCACTTTGTTGACAAGACTCCTTCTTTCCTTTCACAGTGTAGGCCAGGGACATCAGACGCACCACAGGAGGTGGAGCCAGCATTGTGGAGGGAAGGCACAGCCCTATTCAGGTCCCAGGTGCAACTCCTCCCTCCCATCTGCATGCAGATCTCTCTATTCAGCCCTGTGCTGACTCACCCTGTCTCCTGGAATCCCCCAGCCCCTGTCACTCAAACACCAGACAAGGAATACACAACCTAGCAGAGGCACGCTTGGATAGTTAGGCAAGAAAATACCTACTTTCTAAAAGTGGTATTTTCAAACACAGAATGTTAAAACCAACTTCACTAAAAGATGTATTTTATCATTCTGAGTTCAGGCATACTAAACTCGAATTTCTACCTAGTTCCCTGAGTCAGTTAGGATTATAAGATGTTATAATCAAACTGCCCATTCTGGCCTATGGGGAACAGGTAGCCTTGCAATAGTGAAAAACGAAAATGGCTGTAATTCACTATTAGGACATGCCACACACATCAGGGCATGTCCTACCTTTTACCTACAATGCACCCTGCCCTTGGGCCTACCTTAGGGGTGACTAATATGTATAAAAGGGAAGGTTTAGGGACTGGCAAGTGGGTGCACTTGCCCAGGCAACATGGCAGTACCAGACTGCACACAGGCCCTGCAGTGGCAGGCCTGAGACACACTTTACAATCTGCTCCGGTGGGTGGCACAACCAGTGCTGCAAGCCCACCAGCAGCATTTGATTTAAAAGCCCTGGGCACACGCAGTGCACTGTACTAGGGTCTGACAAGTAAACAAAACCAGCCAATCATGGAGTCACTAATCCATACATCAATTTACCATAGGGAGCACTTGCACTGTGGCACTGAACAGCAGTGGCACAGTGCCCAAAAGCATCTAAAACCAGCAAAAACATAAGAGGCAACAGCAAAAAATGGAAGGGAGACCCACGCCAATGGTGCCAGGTCTAACAACGTCTAATTGGGACAAGGAAGGCAGGTCGCATTTGGTGTCTAAAGAAATGTAATTAACAGCCCTCTTTAATGTTAAAGGCAGATTTTTAATCACAATTCTGAAAAATGCCACTTTTAAAAAGTTGCGAAAGAAATGAGGCCTCGTCAGATCCCCAAACAAGATGCACTGCCACTTAAGTAAATGAGTCCAAAGTTTCAACCAGTTTTTCACAATTTATTCCTTTCTTTTAATCCAAAGATTTACCTAATTTTTATCCAAAACTGTATTGCATGTTACATCCACGTTTCAACATCATATTTCAAATGTGCCAATCCAGGCTTTTTCTCAGCAGCACAAGAGGGTTGATGATCTCTTATATCACAGCCACTTTAAAATCTACCCAATACATTTCAGGGTAATTCCCTTCTTCAGGGGTAACTAAAATACAAAATGTTGAAGAAAACCCATCAGTCAGATCTAAAAATGTTAAACTTAAATTCGCTTTTACTTTTTTACTCATGCTCCAATTACTACATGCCATTTTTAACCTGAATGCAAAACGATCACGCTTCCTGTGCCTTCAAGTCCGTGATCCGCATCTGCATTCTTTCAATGAAAAGTGCTTTCAACAAAAATGATCTTGAACCACGTGACCCCAAGTGCTTATAAAACAGACAGTCAATCCAATAAAGTGCAGCACCATTGAAGTGAAATATAACCATGCCATCATGCAAGATAACCAAACATCAAATGACTGGTACTCGTGATAAAAAACACGTGATGAAAAACGAGGTTAACAGCGACCCAAACTGAAAATGCATGCCTTAACCTAAAGAAAAATATCTACCTTCAAATAATAAACTATAATGCTTAACCTAAACAGCTTACCGTAGCTTTCAACCCAACTTCCTCCCATATCTCGAAAATGGCAATCTTTCAATGCTCCAATGTGAGTGGACCAAGGCTTACACCCACCGTATTGCGTGTGGTCCACTCATCGACCGCTGAAACAGCTGCCCCATTCATAAGTGTTTCTCCAACTGCCCCAGTGCACGCCCTTGTGTTTAAATCATCCATACACCTAATCACTTGCACATGACCCAGCCAACGTGTAAGCAGAAAAGAAAAAACAAAAACAAACGAAAGACTCAGAGCCTGCCCCACATCCCTTATGGTGCCTCGTGAAAACAGCCCCCATGAAACTGATAGCTTAACTAGCCCTACACCTCGGTGCCTCAAAGCGTAATATAAGCATTTGAAAATATATTTGTCATTTTAAATGCAGTCGCAACGATCATGTTAGTAATTTCAATGTTTTTGTAAATTTGTTCTGCACTTGTGGCATCTGTCAGTATGAGTCGGATTTTGAGGCACTGAGGTGTAGGGTTAGTTAAGCTATCAGTTTCACGGGGGCTGTTTTCACGAGGCACCATAAGGGATGCGGATCACGGACTTGTAGGCACAGGAAGCGTGATCGTTTTGCATGCAGGTTAAAATTGGCATGTAGTAATTGGAGCATGAGTAAAAAAGTAAAAAAGAATTTAAGTTTAACATTTTTAGATCTGACTGATGGGTTTTCTTGAACATTTTGTATTTTAGTAACCCCTGAAGAAGGTAATTATCCCGAAATGCATTGGGTAGATTTTAAAGTGGCTGTGATATAAGAGATCATCAACCCTCTTGTGCTGCTGAGAAAAAGCCTGGATTGGCACATTTGAAATATGATGTTGAAACGTGGATGTAACATGCAATACAGTTTTGGATAAAAATTAGGAGAATCTTTGGACTAAAAGAAAGGAATAAATTGTGAAAAACTAGTTGAAACTTTGGACTCATTTAATTAAGTGGCAGTGCATCTTGTTTGGGGATCTGACGAGGCCTCATTTCTTTCGCATTCAGCATATGCGCATGGACGGAGCGCATTCCAAGTTTGCACGCTTTTAACGCTGTTGAGCAACAATTAAACATTGGACTAAAGAATATGAGTGCATTTCACCATCTATTGTCTGTATATTTACTTTTTAAAAGTTTCCATTTTCTTGTCCTAACCATTTGGTGACTGCTGTCTGATCCTAGGTCATATGGCTTGGTGTAGCCGGAAATTGGTCTTTGTGCAGTGCTCACAGACAGTGAGACATAGGGAAGCTAGGTATTGGCAGGATGTACCACTCTGAGTTGACAAGGGGGAGGAGCTGTCACCCACCACACTTGCACATCTCAAAGGCTCTGCCTGAGCACTCTCACTAAGGGCCTGTCACTAATCTACTGTGACCCCGGGCATGCTGGGACCAGGACAGGGAGAAAGGGAATACCTGGCACATAAGGGGGGTGTAAACCTCTAGTAGCATCTCCAACTTCAATTAGGCACTGGGTAGAACTATTGTACCTCAGACACCAACTCTTCAGTATACTTCTGGACCTCTTGATACTCTGCCAGGAAGAAGGACTGCTGCACTTCTGCAAGGACTGCCACTCGTCTGGACTGCTGCTCTGGAGAACTGCTGCCCTGCTGTGCTGACCTGCTGTTTGCTGCCCACTTGCCTGGGTGAGAGGGACTGGACCTGTATCTGTTGAACCTAGGACTACCAGAGTCACTCCAAGGGCTAGTTGGCTCCCCTCTTGACTTGAGCCTCAGGTACAGAAGGATCCAAAAACCTTGACCCCAGGACCTGAATTCTGCCATCTGTTTACTCTAACAAATGGTTCCACCTTATTCCTGGGCCCTTGGAAGTGGGCCTAAGGTGCTATGCCAGAAGCAGCGCATCTCCTCTGCTGCGTGTCACAACCCCAAGCTGAACCGATGCATCCCTACTGTTGGGTTGATCTGCTCTGTAGCAAAGACCCAACGCAGCCAGTCACATCATCAGAACTGGCGCTGCGTGACACATCCTCGGTGCAGGCCCTTGCATCCCTCATCAATGGCAGCCTCTTCGATGACACCGGACTCTGCTTTGCAGCCTCGCAGTTCCACTAAACTGATGCATTGCATCAACTGCCCGATCCATTCTCAACACCGGACTTTGCATCACAAATCACTGTCGATGGGATGCTCTATGACGATGCAGGACCTTGCAGAGCAGCTTCGCCACATCTCTGAACTGACTCTTCGCTTCGGCTGTGCTACGCATTTTCTTTTTTTTTTTTTTAACTCTTTTTATTGATGACAATTTTCAACATTACACATGGCAGAGATTTTTTACCATGAATACATTGTTTATACCATTACTACGTTTAGGCTTTTCTGATCACTTATACAGTACATAATTTGTTTACTACAGCTTACAATTTACTCAGGGCCATTCATGGAGGGAGAGGGGGAAGAAGTGGCGGTGTACAGATACTTCCTCTGTATGCGTTCCATTTTTCCCAGATTTGTATCCATTTTTTCGGCCATCCTCTAGAGACATATACTGTTTTTTCTCTGAACATACACCAATCCATGTCTTTTTTCCATTCACTTACAGTTGGAACTTCCTGTGCTCCCCAGAGTCTAGCTATGTTTCTTTTAGCAACCATCTGCCCTAAGGTTACCCATTTTCTCTCTTTGCTATTTAAGTCTGATGGCTCCAAAATATTCAATAAACATCTTTTGGCATCAAGGGACAAGCTCAATCCTAGAGTTTCTTCCATACAATGCAATACTTTTCTCCAGTATTCGTTAATGTGGGTGCATTCCCAGAGTATGTGGAGGAATGTACCTACTTGTCCACATTGTCATTTACAAAGGGCGTCCACCTCGTACCCCACCTTTACCAGCGCTGGTCTCGATAAATATATTCTGTGTAGTATTTTTAATTGCACTAATTTAAGTCTGGATGAGACTGCGACTTCTTTGGGTGAAGCCAATGCCTCCAACCAGTCCTCCTCCTCTAATTCCAACAGGTCATCTTCCCACTACCTACGTAATTTTGTGAGAGGGTCCGGGATATGATTAACTAATTTACGATATGTCAGTGATATTGCTTTTTTGGGCATGTATTCAACTAGGAGTCGATCCTCCAATGGCGATGCTTCGGGGAGTGTCTCCCCCGTGGGGATGTTTGCTTGGAGGGCATGTCTCACCTGTGAATATCTGAATTGTTCTGTATCTGCCAGTTTGTATTCTCGTTGTAATTGCGAAAAAGCCATCACCGCTCCACTCTTCCATAGGTCCCCCACTCGAGATAAACCTATAATGTCCCATTCATCAAATCCCTTCGTCTTCCTCAGGGTGCCCAACCGTTCCGAGTCCCATAGGGGGGTGGCTAGTGTAATTCTCGAGGCCCATCCCAAACTCTTGTGTACAGTATGCCATATCTGGACCGTATATGCTGTGGGCCCAGTCAGGCGCAATTTAACGGGCTTAGAATAGAGCGCCCTAACATAGGATCCCCCGGTAGTAGCCACCTGTTCATTTGATACGCGGGGTCATCCTGGGGCCGATACATGCTCTGGTTAATGGCTACCATTTGAGCTGCCCAGTAATATTTCTTAATATCTGGGAATCCTATCCCACCGTCATACCACCCCCTCACCAGCTTTACGAATGATATTCTGGGTCGTCCCGTTGCTCACAACAGCGTCTGCTGTTCTGTCTCTACCGCTGCGAAGTATTTTGATGGAACCGGGTGAGGTGAATTATGCAGAACATATAAGAAATGAAGTAATGACATTTTAAAAAGTGCTGCTCTGCCAAATAGGGATAGCGGAAGGGCCTTCCAGTGCTCCACATTGTTTTTAAGTCGCTGTAGCGGCGGCAGGAGATTAAATGTGTAGAATAATTTAGGATCTTTGGTAATGTATATGCCAAGATATCTAAAGCCATCCGTCGCCTCCATTATCGTGCATCCTCTAGGTAGGGGTGGAAACTTCCCCTTAATACAAAGACCAGCAACTTTGTCCAATTGATCGTGTGTGCTACGCACACTCCATCGCAGTCGGCGTGAACTTGTGACTTTGTCTGGCGTGACCAGTTAGCCACAGTTGATGTTTTGTGCTTTTTGGCCATATTTTTACTGAAATCTTTAAACCTGCATATCTCGCTTCTACTGATTGGATTTTTGTTGTTTTGGTCTTGTTTTATGTAATACAAATTACCCTAGTTTTCTAAGCTGGTGTGGGATCCTTTTGGGGTGTGTTTTTATTGTGTTACTGTTTAAAGTGTTGCACAAATACTTTACACATTGCCTCTGCGTTAAGCCTGAGCAATCTGAGTACTCCTTGCCAAACTACCCGAGGACTGAGCACAGCTTAATTTAGGGCTTGCTGGTGACTTCATCCTGACAGGGATTGTGGTTCCTGCTTGGGTAGGGTTTCACCCCCCTCAACCTGTAAGTCAAATTCTTACTCCTACATTTTGATTTTCAAACTTAAAATGAAGACTGGTGTATTAACAAATCTCCCCACATGTCTGTGTGGCAATTTGTTTTAGTGCAAGGTGTGCAAATACCTTTAGTGTGTGAAGGAAGGTGTGTGATTCAAGGTACAGTAAATCTCAATTTGCGCCAATTCAGCTAAAAGGTAAGATGCTACAAGCAACAGACAGACACCATAAAACTGTGAAATGATTTAGGTAACAAAAACAAGGAGACAGATTTAAAGACAAAACACATTCAGAGAGACATGTGGGAAACACCTCTTGATCATAGTTATAAGTAAATGAAGAAATCTCCCACCAGAGAGAGAGAAAGAGAGAGCTTTTAGGAAATACTTATTGAATTCATATTGATAAAGAAAATAAAATAATCTTTAGTTTGGCTCACCATGGATCTGAGAAGCACAAGACTAAAAAAAAAGGCTGTGTTTGAGAATACTGGTTGATCTGAATTTGTGACAAAAAATATTTCTTCTGCCAGGCTGTGTATAGTTACACAATCAGAAAGAAACATTTTGTGGATCACCAATCAAATTAAATTTAAAAGTAATAAATACATTTTCTACCAGAGAGCCGGGCTATCATGAGAAGGTGATGGGACTTGATAAAGGGACATTTCTGGACAAGGTTGGTGAAACTAATTCACTAGTGGGATAGAAACAAAGGTGCACGCCAAGGCTTTCAAGAAAACATAGTTTTGGAAATGGCTTCTGCCCATTTAATCCTCCTGGATTTTATGCTTTTGGACGTTTACTGTGAGCTAGTCTCAACAATTGAATCTTACTCACTGTAAATTCTATGGAAATGGACTGAGAGTGCTAACCATCAGGGTCTACTTTTAAGATACGTCCCCTGCTGCTTAGCTAGGGTAAGAAGCTCTGGGCTAGTTAAATATGAACATGTGACCTCATGTATGTGTGCATGTGTGTGGGCTACAAGTGTGAGACTACCATCTGTGAGAGTACCATCTTGTGCAGCCCGGTGTCTGCGCACAGATAGACTATCACAGAAGAGACCCTTCACCAAAGAAAAGTACAGTTTCAACTTACTTAGTCCTACAGGATTCAGTAATGTATCAATCTTAGAGTAAACATGCATCCTGAGTGTAGATCCACAGCCATTTTTTATCATAATTGCAGCTCTTATGGCACATTGAGAATTTGTATATTTTCCTGCCTCAGCCATAATCAGATTCCAAGCCTTTGTCCTCCCCACACAAGAGAGTCATTAACAGTGATTGGCCCAGTTCCACACACTGCACCTGGGCTGGGAAAGCCTAAGCCCACAGATACAAATGAGGAAGGCCAGACCTCTCGAGCCAAACACAGGAGGGTTTCCCCCTTTGCAGTTTTGGTGGGAGGGGATCAGGCATCTATGTGAGTGGTGGTCGAAGCTGAAATCAGGAGCCCAGGCAGAGGACTGGTCGGGCAAGGGAGCAGTAAAAAAGCAGCAGTCTCACGAAAATTACATTTAGAGGTCAGGAGGTCTGAGGAAAATGCTCCTGGTAGGTCTGAGGAAAATGCTCCTGGTGAATAAAGCTCACCACCAGGAGCATAATGAGCCAAATCCAACAACTTGGCCCTCCAGGACCAGAGAAACAGGCATTTAAAACTCAGTCAGAGGGCAAACTATGTGGGGAGTCCCTGTAAAATTCAAACTTCCTCTGGGGAGGGCCAAGTCTCTGACGTTCGCCACAATCACTAGTATGATTGTTTTGCACTGGGGTGGAGGGCATGCATAATTCCCCCTCCATGAGCCATCTTTGCCCTGGGGACCTCATCCCCAGGGCCCGATGTGAAAGAAGTTGCCGCTGCAGTGTGCAGCTCTACGTATTCCCCAGAGGCCCCCCGTTCCTGAGGAATGAAGAGAAGATCATGCCAGTGTTCCCCTACTGCCCTCTGTGCCTGTGTCGGTTGGGGTAGGGTGTGTCAGGCCTCAGTTTCTTCTCTCACACATGGATGGTGGGCAGGAGACAGAAAAGTGATGCTGGATCCCAAGCAGTGCACCAGGAGTACTTGGTGCTTGTGGGAAGTTGGCAGGGGCCAAGGGGGCTCTTGGGGCTTTCCCCATAATCCCAATGAAAGCTATAACTGTGGGTCCTCCAGGTGTCATCAGGGAACTTCTGTAACATTAAAAAGGATGCCAAATAAAAGAGAAAAGCTGCACAAAGTGGATACTTTAATGTTCAAGCCTCTGGATTAAAGAACACCCAACAAGCCCCGGTGAGGGCCTTCAAATTTCCATATCTTGCCTAGTGGAGCCTCGGGAGAGGCAGGGGCACCACCAATGAATAATGAAAAGTGTTTGGGGGGCTGCAGGAAGTGCAGCAGCCTCCCAGATATGTTTTCTGAAAACGTGCCCTAAATCTCCCTGAGGGTTCGATTCCTGACCCCAGTAGAGGTTTCCATTATTTGCAAAAAACTCTCAGAGCCTGTGCTTTTCCATAAGGGCTTGGAAGGTCAAGTATTCCTTTTGGTTGATCTGAAAGCTGCTATGGCACCAGTGTAAAAGTAGAAGGAAGATTAAGAGATATTTTATTCAGTGTAATGTTGTATTGATAATGTTGATGATTGGCATTGCAAAGTTTTATATTACCATGTTTAGAACTGAATGTTGGTATTGTCTCCATTGATTTCAGTGATAAATTGTAACATGTTTTCTGTGTTCAATAATATGGTGACATTCTAAAAAAACAATGGGCTTCCCTTAATGAAATTGCACCAACTTATATCACGATAGTGCATCTAGTATAGGCGAGGGTATTGTGGTTATAGGGTTCAGGACCTACTAGGGGAGAAACAAGTTATGGGCAGGTCACCAAAGGTAATTCCATCTACCTGATTGCATATATTTGCAACTAATACATAGCATTTAGTAGAGTATGAGTATTAAAAGTACATTTCCTTTTTAAAATAAAAGGCCCTGACTGGACAATAATTTATTGAGTGTTGTTGTTGAGTACCAGCAAGCTGGGGTTGCTAACCCACACCCCCTCCCGTAAGTAGGACTTGGACTGCTGTGCTTCACTACCAAGAGAGTGTCAAGTGCTACAATGGGGTACTTGGTTCCCAGTAAAAGAAAATTATTGTCTCATTACTTATGAAGGAATTGTATTCTTTACAACTAATAACCCAATTTCGCACACATAGGATGAATGCAAAAGGGATGTAAGCTTCACCATAATAAATCCTTCTCAGGCAAAAGTTCTTGACTTTTTGGAGGGAGGTAGGGATGGGAGGATCAGTTTACCAATAGCTGGCCCTGTCACTGTATGCAGTTGAAATGATAGGATTTTGTAATGTGGAATACAGTTGGCATCCACATAAGACAGATTGGGTACCAGCACTTCTTCCACTAAATCGATCACTGAATCACAGGTGGTGGTGGCATTGTCTGCTACAGCAAACAACATTGTCACAGGACTGTGTCAGATGTTACATTGCATCCATCACAGCTCCTCACAGCTCTGACTGGGTTGGGATTTATAGTCATAGGCAAGTGTTGAGGTTTTATTTTATTATAAACAAATTGTATTGGTTTTGATGACTTAAAGTCAAAATACAACAAAAATACAATTACACAGTTATCAGACATCAAATCAAGGCATAGACCCCAATGTGGAATTTGACAGTCCGTACTGGTCCCACCATTTCCCCCTGACCTTAATGAATTTCTGTGGACATCCCCGGGGCACATAAACTGGCTCCTCTTGTTTAGCACAGCAATCCATGCCTGCACTGCCGATTCCAGGATCGTTCAATGTCCCTTTTAGCCACCAGAGTTGCCAATCCCCCAAGAGCCATGTCTCCTCTAGTGTCCCCAAATTCATCTATTAACCCAACAGGGTCAGCTTTGGGGTTAATGCAACTGAAATACCTAGAACCAACAAAAGGGTAGTACCTATATGTATCCAATAGTGGGCAACCACAGGACACTGCCAGACCATGTGGTAAATGTCTGCAGCTGAGGATCGACAACAACCACATCTAGGGCCAGAAAGGATACCAGAATGCCCCAACTGGTGAGGAGTCATGTAGATTTGGTAGAGGTAGTGTAACTGGACAAGGCGGAGCCACACAGAGATTGCCAGCGCCCTAGGGACCATGCACGCCGCTTGCCATTAAGCCTCCTTCCAGCTCTGTCACCCAACCCTTCCATTTCCATTTTAGTGAGTCTAGTGTCTCTGGTGCGTTGCATACGAGGGCTCAATATAGCTGGGAGATACCCCCCTACCCAACTTCCCCATCAACAAAAGAGCCTCAAGCGGGCCAAACTCTGGCACATTATGTAGTTGAGCGCTGTAGTGGCTCAGGACGTGATGCAGCTGTAAATACTTGTGGAACTGTGTGTGTGAAAGAGTGAACTGATCTTGGAGGGCAGTGAAGGAGTGCTTATTAGATCCCCACCACACGCCACCCAGTACAGTCATTTTGATGGAGTCCCAATGGCAGAATCCCTCTAGACGTGCCACATGCTCCAGCCAATGCCCCACCATAGCGGTATCTGCAAGGTCAAATGCCCATCGCAACCCATTAATCTTAGTGCACTCCTCCATGCCAAAAAGACCACCCCAGTAACCTCCGAAAGGGCAAGAGGAATTGGACAGCTGTACAAGTAATGCATGACCGCGTCAAGACTAAGAGTAGAGAGCTCCAACTGATAAGCCGGGTCATCCCAGCCACCCGTCAGACAGTCATTTATAACTAATGACTGAGAGGCCCAATAATAGAGACAAATATCTACCGCTTTGATGCCACCATCATACACTGAACAGTGACATTTGTTCTCACTGATGGAAGGGGGACCGCCGCTCCAAAGAAAGGACCAAAGCAATGTTGCAACTTCTGTAATCCATGTATTAGGAATTTTGAGTGGAAAAGACTGTAAAAAATAGAGAAAATGGGGTAAGATCATCATTTTTATCAACGCTACTCTGCCTAGGACATTAAGTGGGAGGTTTTGCCATGCTACAAGACTACTTCTAGTCCCTTTCTGGAGGGTAGTGAGGTTAAACGCATGTGTGAGATCTAGTAGTATAGAGATATGTACCCCTAGATATTTAAAACGAAGGCGATGGATGGGAATGCAATGTCGATACCAAAGGGGATGATGGACGGAGCGTTTGAGCTAATCAAACACTCACCCCCAGTCAACTGATCTGGGTTTAATCCATCATCATTCTTTAGCTCACTCCACCACCCCAGTTCAGACATGGCCATATGCAAATCAGTCTGACCCTGTGCCTCATGGGAACAGTCCAGCCCGAACTGCCAAGCCATGTCTTCCCTGGACTGGAAACAAGCATCCTGGGACCGGTTTCTGGCTATTCAGCCGTCATCAGCCAGGCTAGCTTGAATCCAGTGGCAAAGTGAGCACGGGACCCACATCCTAGGATGCTTGTTTCCAGTCCAGGGAGGACCTGGCCTGGCAGTTCGGGCTGGACTGTTCCCATTGGGCGCAGGGTCAAGACTGATTTGCATATGGCTGGGTCCAAACTGGAATGGCATGGTGAGCAAAAAACGATGGATTTAGGCCCAGATCTCTGTACTGGGGTGAATGTATGACATTGTTCTGCATTCTGTCCATCAATTGTTGTTTTTGCATTTGGGAATGCCATGTCGCCAGTCAACCAACGCACTATCTCCTTGCAAAGGGACAAGTAGCAACTTCCTCCTGTTGACCCAAAGACCCAAAGCATCTTCAAAGAGGCTGATAATCTCAAGGGCTCATGGGACGGAACTTGCCGGATCTGCAAGAAACAGGCGGACATCATCTGCAAATAATGCAATCCTATGCTCAGTGGCACCGCACCAACTCCAACACTGCAGTTGAGCATCACAGAGGATCAAACGAACCAAGGGCTTAATAACAATGGCAAAGAGGAGCAGAGATAGGGGACATCCATGGCAGGTACCCGGTCAAGTGTTGAGGTTTAGGTGACATGAGGAAATCCGTCCACTGTTTTTCTTGAAAGAAGACAGTGACGAGGCTCATGATCTGATGTAGGACATCAGAATGTCAATGAGGGTGTCAATAATTCTACATAGGCTCCTTAGGAGATAAGCATGCAGGCACCCCGGGTGTCATGCTTCATCATCAGTCAGTATCCCAAAGATCCTCTCTATTGACAATAGGGACACAGAAGTATCCTCAGGAAAAGGGTATTATCCCATATGGAGGATGCAGGAGTTTCTCATTTTTTTAATTTTTTTTATTTGTTTATTAACAGCTTGTCATATCATACAACAATATCACGCGCGTGCCAGGAGCATCGCGCCCAGGAATTCAGGACAAGCAATTTTTTAGTGCATATACATATCAAGCAAATATATGAAACAGATACCCAATGAAAATGCCATAAAGGCAAAAAACAACCCCCCCCCTCCCTCACCCTCTGGCACTGCAGCGATATGACCTACATAGTGGCAACATTTTGACTTCTGATGCGCACACATGTCGGAATAGCACAATAACCTGGGATCAATTGCATTAAGTATCATTAGCATAGAAATGAGAATGTGTGACATCTTACAAATCAGGGTGGCTTGATAAATATATGGTAAGTGGAGCCCAGAAATCCTTGGGCCTTGATGACTCAGGGAGTTCTTCAGCATAGGTCTCTAGTTGTTCCCTACAGTAGGTCAAGTCCCGGATCCACTTACGAACCGTGGGCAACCCCTTGCGCCCCAGTGCTGCGCCACGGCCCGCTTGGCCATTAGCGTCGCCACAGCTACCAACCTCCTGTTACAGGGCTTTAAGGGTGTCACATTGCCCAACAAGCATAGCTCAGGTGTGCATCCCACTCGTTCCAGCACGACCTCCGTTAACACATCCACCACCCTAGACCAAAATGTAACTAACCCCGCACAGAGCCAGGAGAGGTGTAGAAAATCGGCGTCCGCATGCCCACACCGCACACAATTAGCCGTATCCCTCAGTCCAAATTTCCTCAACTGCACAGGGGTGTAATAGAGCTGGTGTAAAAAGTTAAAATGTATGATACGTAGATTACAGTTAGCTGTAAGGCGCCCAGTCAGTTTACAACAAGCATGCCAATGGTCTACAGACATCGTGACACCCAGAGCTTCGTTCCATTTAGCGTATGAGGGATGCACCTCCTCCTCACGCTCGCGAAGTGATGCAGCGTATAGTTTAGTGATCAGTCCCTTACGATCCTCGCTCGCGAGCACCGCCTGCAGTGGCTGAGGCTCAGTGGGGTAGTTAGGATATATATCCCTGATTGCTTGCCGAACCCTCACGTACGTGAAGCATAGCATAGCTCCATGTGGCCGACCCGCCTGCACGTCCGGCAATGAGCGGAACTGGCTTTGTTTGTACAAGTCCCCTAGTTGCGTAATCCCGACCGCCTGCAATGCGCTCAGCGCAGAACGCTCTTGCGACGCGGATATGCCAGGATGTGCCGCAATCGGCAATTTGGGGGCATAAAGGTAGGGTAGTTTCGCTCGTCTAGCCAATGTCTGCCAGGCCCAGGCGGTGCACTGCACCGGATTGATTTCCGTTCGGGGGCCTCCACTCCCACCCGAGAGAGCAGCTGCCACCAGTGGCAAGGGGAGTATTGCGTCCGCCTCAATCGCCGTATGGGGGAGATAGCGGTGTGGGAAGAACCAGTAATGCGCAAAATGCGCCTGAGCGCATAGGTAATAGAGGCGCATATCTGGGGCCTCGAAGCCGACGCGTTCAAAGGGTTGGACTAGGGTGTCCCAGCTACAACGAGGTTTTTGCCCCCCACACAAATGATAGTAGGGCCGTCTGTAATGCCTTGAAGGTCGAGATATTCAGGCGGAGAGGGATATTCATGAATAAATATAATAGTTTGGGCAAAATGGCCATTTTAAGCACAGCGATGCGGTCCGCTAACGAGAGGGGCAGGCGGGCCCACCGCTCCGTTTTTCAGTGAGTTGTGTGATGGTGCGTCCGTAATTCATGGATATGACCTGGGCAGGGTCCCTGTGCAGCCAGATCCCTAAGTATTTCACCGGATCCCGGGCCCAAGACAGAGGAAAGTCCATCTCAAACTCGTCAGTACCCGCTGTTAAGGGAAATACCGTCGACTTGGCCCAGTTTATACCTAAGCCAGAGAATCCTTCAAATTTAACATATTCCCTCAGCAGTTCAGGGAGGTGGGTTGCAGGCTCCCGGACATATAAAAGCATGTCATCCGCATAGAGTGAAACAACAAGTGGCCGTTGTCTAAAGCGCAGCGCAGCGGAGGCGTGCAATTGGCGCAACTTACATGCCAGTGGCTCCAGTGCCAGCGCAAATAGCATTGGTGACAGAGGGCATCCCTGCCGTGTGCCTCTGCCAATGGGAAACGCCGAGGATACCCAGCCATTCACGCGAACTCTAGCCGCAGGTTTGGTATACAGGACCCTGATCCATTGCAAAAAGAACGGGGAACACCCATTCGCGTGAGAACGGTAAACATATACTCCCAGGAGAGGGAATCAAACGCCTTGGCGGCGTCTAGTAGCACCGCCACGGCCTGGAAGTCTGCGTCAAAATAGTGAAGAGTGGCGAAGAGAGTTCGCAGGTTATGCACGGTAGACCGAGCAGGCACGAATCCAGACTGGTCAGGGAGTACCAGCAAAGGAACCAGAGGCTGAAGGCGGAGTGCAATCATTTTCGCCAGTATCTTGGTGTCGATATTAATCATTGAGAGTGGTCTGTAGGAATCGCAGTGGCTGGGCTCCTTATCAGGTTTCAGTAGCATCACCAGTAGAGCCTCCCGCAACGAGGGTGGGAGATGTCCAGTGTCATACGCCTCCGCATATACTTCAAGAAGGCGGGGGCCAGGTCCTCCGCAAATGTCTTATAGAACTCGCTCGGGAACCCGTCTAATCCCGCAGCTTTGCAAGTAGGGAGGGACATAATAGCGAGTTTTACATCTTCCTCATCAAAAGGTTGAGTAAGATATTCCCTGTGGCCGGGAGATAGCCAGCCCAGTGCGACATCATCCAAATATGAATGGATCTC
Organism: Calotriton arnoldi; assembly: GCA_963921515.1. NCBI lineage: Eukaryota > Metazoa > Chordata > Amphibia > Caudata > Salamandridae > Calotriton > Calotriton arnoldi. Next base: position 278,585 of record CAWUFW010013537.1, read on the forward strand.
GGCCGGCTGCACTACATCTCTATTACTATAGAGTGCCGTGTAATAGTCAAGTATGGTCTCGCTAATGGCAGTTGTGCCGTAACAAGCTGTCCCTGCCTCGTCTAGGATTTCTGTGATATACTCTTGACTGCGCGGCGCAGCCAGTTTTTGCGCAAGAGAGCGGCTAGGCCGTCCCCCCTCACCATAGTATCGGGCCTTGCTACGCCTGGACCTATGTACCAGTTCCTGGTCAGCCGTGTCGTTATGTTCTGTCACCAGTGCACGGATTTTGGACAGAGTTTCGGGCAGCGGGTCCGTCTCGTAGGCTCGCTCTAGAGTGGAAATATCGGCGGCCAATTTGTGAATTCTGCGCCATAAATCACGCAGTACTCCAGCCTGCGCCCCCATACAGACCCCTCTGATAGTGACTTTGAACGTTTCCCACATGGTGCCTGCGCTATCAACTGTACCAGCATTTTCCCGGGAAAAATGTCGAATAGCCTCTCCAACCGAGGCCCGGAAGACCAGGTCCGTCAGGGAGGACGGTTGTAAGCGCCACTGGAAAGGTGGTCGATCACATGCTGGGACCTGTAGATCCAGGAGCACCGGGGAGTGGTCCGAGAGCGTCCTGGCTAAGTGGCGCACTCCAGTCACCCACGCACACGCAGCCTCCATAGCCAGCCAAAAGTCCAAGCGAGACCAAGTCCCATGCACAGATGAAACAAACGTGCTCTCTCGCTCCCCCAAATGTTGCATACGCCATACATCCCTCAAGCGTCCCGCATCCATCAGGCCACGCAACACCTCCGCCGCCTGTTTAGGCCCTGCATTTTCACTACCCCTCCGGTCAGCCTCCATATCCAGACAGACATTGAAATCCCCTCCCCATATAATCTCCGCGTCTGGGAACCCCGAGATGCGGCGCCATACATCAGCGAAAAAGGCCGGGTCATCTACATTTGGTCCATACACATTTACAAAAAGGACACTCGACCGACCTAGTTGACCATGCACCAACACCACTCGGCCCTGATCATCAGTCTCTGTGCACGTGACTTGAAACGGTATCCCTTTCTTGATCAGAATAATCACTCCCCTTGCATAGCTAGAATAAGAGGAAGCGGCGCGAAAGCCAGCCCATCGAGCCCCCACCCTCCCTTCGGAAGCCTTGGTAAGATGTGTCTCCTGTAAGAAGGCAATGTGGACCTCCATCCTGTCTAAATAGGCGAACACCGACCTGATCTTTTTGGGAGTATTGAGGCCACGAACATTCCATGTTAAAAGGCGTATTTTAACACTAATCTATCAGCAGGCTAAGAAATGATGTGACTATCGAATATTTCAGAGACATGCCTGTGCTATTACAATGAAAATAGTAAAAGCATAAAACCCTAAAAAGACAGTGCCAGAGAGCCTCCCCCATCGCAATCCCCCATCCCCCTCCCACTTCAGCATCCCCAACTCGCCAAAGCCGTCCCTACCCACACCTCCCCCATCCCAACAAACAACCAGCAATGCAAAACTTAGATGGGGTATTCCCATGTGAGGGCGTTAGAGTGCTACTATCCTCCTATCTAGTAGGAGGAGGCTGAGCAGGGGTCAGTGACTATGCCTGGAAAGTACAACATCATGGAGCGCACCCATGGTATGCGAGCAGGCATATCCCATTCAGCCCCGGCTAAAAACACCTGTGAGTGGAAGAAAGAGCAGGTCATACTGATAAGTGATACATCATGAGTCAGGAGAAACCTGGAAAGTCAAATAGGCAACCGTGGCAGCAGAGTAGTTCAGCCGATGCACCCTATGGGTCTATTGTTCCTCAGTCTCCGATGGCGATCGGGAGTCGCGTCGCCTCCTCTTGAGGCGTTTGGCATGTTCTAAGGCTGCCTTGGGGTTATTGAAAATATGAGAGTCCCCATCTGGGCCTATCTTCAGGCGAGCAGGGTATAGGATGGCATACGGGACCCCTTCCGCCTGTAGAAATTTTTAACACCCCCAAACTCCCTCCTCGCAGCTTGGACAGTGACAGTAAAGTCGGGAAAAAAGGAAAGTTTATTGCCTTGATGTTCTATGGCCCCTTTCTCTCTCGCCAGATGTAGAATAGTGTCCCGGTCCCTGTAATTCAATACTCGTGCAATAATGGGGCGGGGAGGAGCGCCCGGGGCCAGTCGAGCCGCTAATGAGCGGGGAGCCCGTTCCACAATGAACATGTGTGAAAGCTACTCCGTACCGAATAGGTCTGTGATCAATGTTTCAATGAAGGTCTCCATTTTGCCCACATTTGTGGATTCCGGCAGCCCTGCAATGCGGAGGTTATTGCGCCTGGAGCGAGCCTCTAAATCTTCATTCTTGGCTTGGATGACTGAAAGGACTTTTTCCATGTTAAGCGTTTTCCCGGCGACTTCACTTAAACCATCCTCCGCTGTAGACACCCGCTGCTCGACTTCCCCCATACGGGCACTCTGTTTTTCCAGCTGCGAGGACATGTGGTCCAGCCGGTTGTTGACAGCCGCCATTGTTCCCTCGATGGATTGGAGGCTGCGCTGCATGGCCAAAAGCGTGGTCTCGAGGCCAGTGGGCCCTCCCTCCTGGGCGTCAGCCTCCGAGTCAGCTTTCTGCGGGGTTTTAGTGGATTTTCGGGCCTCGAACGTAAGGCGAGGCTGGGTTTTGTCTGTTCTGCCCATGGCGCTATATAGCTAAGCATGTCCTCTGCAAGGGAGTAAACCGAATCCCCCATAGATTCCAGGCGGGTCGTCAAGTGAACCCACCCCTCACCCCGTTCCTCCCGGCGAGCGCAACTGCCCGCCCGAGATATGCAGGCCCGCACCAGCACAAACGGTCGCCCGACAGCAGGAAGTGGACTCGGGGTCAGAACATGAAGGCCCCCCGCCAGTGAGAGTTCTCGTGTCCACTAGCCCCACATCAAGAGCCAGTGAGCCAGCAGCTTGAGCAAATCAAGGGAAGTCGGCACAGGCCCCGGGCACCAAGATGCGAGGAGGTGCGCACCCAGGAGTCGCATCCAGCGAAGGATCCACAGCAGTGCAAGGCAATGCGGGGTGTATTCCAGACCCAAGCCAGGGTCCCAGCTGCACTCTCCGTCAGAGATCCGCCACAACAGCCTTGAGGATTACAAGTGGCAACGCAGGGGTAAGTATGCCAGTCCCTCCTCTCCCAGATCGCCACAGAGGCCTAGCGCTCCATCTTTCCAGTGGGGCCCACCAGCACGGGCCCAGCTCCTTATGGACAAGCCGCCCAGCAGCAGCCGCGGCAGTGACAGCCAGCAGACGGTCAGCAACGGAAGCGCGGTCTCCCACTCCGGCCTACAACTCCCCCCCAGGCGCCCGCCCAAGCTCGCAGGCCGCAGCGCCGACCAGGGCCCCCGCCCGCCTCTACTGGTGCGAACCCCGGCCGGGCCGCACCCGACTCACCGTGACCAGCACCCAGGAGTCGTCTCCGCCGGCAGTCCGCAAGTGTGTCTCTGCACCTCGGCGCGGGTCCCCAAATCTCGTACCGGGCCGCCGCCGCTCGCCTCTCCCACTCAGTGGTCGGGATCGCGACAGCAGCGCCCAGCAGCTCAGTGCTCGGCCTCGTTCCCGTAGGGCCCGCACAGCCTCTGCCACTCTCGGCCGCCCTCAACCAGCACCCCTCCTTGGCAGCAGGCAGGTACGTCGCCGGCAGCAGCTCTCGGCCACCTCCAATCGGCGCCTCGGGTCCGCGGCAAGCAGGAACGCCACAGCCCGGACCCGTCAATAGAGTGTGCAGGTGACCGCCATCTTGTGCGCCCGCCGCGGGTCTCGGTTCTTCCGGTGATGCGCCGCCACAGAGCGATCTGCCGCTCCGCAATGCCACCAAAGTATGCAGGGGTCTTAGCCAGCTAGGGTCACGCGGTTTCTGTAGCGCAGATTCTGCTTTTCCAGGCGGATTATAGGCGGATAGTGGCTCAGCTGGGCAGAGCGACCTTAAGGTGCTGCCATCTTGCCGTGCGCCCTCTAGCGCCCCCCGGAGTTTCTCATTTAAACCCCATATGGGACACATTTGCTCTAATGTGAGAGGGATAGTTAGCAGGGAGAGTGAAAACGTGCATGGCCCAAACCTGTCTCTCATTCCCTCTGCCCTTTCCTTTCCTTTCCTTTCCTTTCTAAGGACTTTTGTGCATAATAATTATAGGGCCAATTCACATAAAACTTATCAAGTTGGATGTTTCACCTAGAGAGAAAAAAAAAATTTGTGGTATCATTTTTCAAGCGATACTTCTTTAATTCAAGTTTTGCAAAACGTTCTGATTATCTTTCCTGGAAAGGGGTGGGGGAGAATAGGAGTTCCCATGAGAAGTTCACATGGGTTAGTATTGGCAATTTTGAAATCATCTCCAAAAATGGAACTTTGTGGTTATTCACACACCTTACCAATGACAAGTCGTACCTTAAATAATCAAGTACAGAACCTGGTGGAAGTAAGCTTTTAGTGAGGGAAATTCCCTCTAAGAGTTTGCATTCAGTTGTAGCACAGGAGATGGTGCTTCTCCAAATGCAGAATAAAGTGATAGAAAAATTGTGAAACTATCAATTTGCTCCACTTGTAAACTGGAGTAGCGTCCTTATTCAGATAATTCAGACGCATAATTCGTGGATATATAGGTATATTCTCAGAACTCTAGAATTTTTAACTCCTCGAAACTTTTGTAAACACCATAAAGAATGCCTATCTATGAACATTGTCTCCAAATCATAAATTTACTTTTTATCTTGTGATTCGGGCCCTATAACTCGGCCAAAATGTACAAAGAATGGAGCTATTAATACAACGTTTTATTGTCTTGAACGAGCATCCAAATAAAACCAGAGGTAATTCACGAGTTACTTACCCAGCAGAAGAAGCATTATCCTAAAATAAAGACGTACATAACCCGTGCGCGCACCGACTGTGGAGATACATTACAATTACTATATAATTCCAATACCAATCAGGGTTGCAATAATTCATTTCTCTGCTCAGTTGGCTGCAGAGGCATTTCAAAGTGTGCAGACTGTGTGTAACTAGGCGGTGCATTGTGGGCGATTTGTGTTTTGGTTGTGGTCCAGTTGTTCTTAACTTCACTGTTTCATTTTTCATCATGTCTTAAAATTATCAGTGTCAGCGTCACAAAGCTTCAGGACAAACTCTCTTCTGTGCACTGTTGCTAAACAGTTTTATTTTGGAGATAACTACATTTTTCTGAGTAAGTTTACCAGCTGCAAGCACTTGATTGTTCAGTTTTTCAAGGAGCAAATTACGGTAGAGTACAGGACTGTTCACTGCGGTTTGCTCAAAAAAGACTTTCAATTTAGAAATTGGTTCCGAACTGCTGAGGAAGGGCTTTGCTTTCCATTTAATCTAGTTTTATTGTCGTTTGGGATATTTAAGGCTTGAACTGTGAATAATAAACGCAAAATATGAAAACCTGCTTTATTCCACTGTATGGCTGCAAAATTACTTTAATTATAATTCATGCATAAGAGTGGATATATTCATGATAAACGGAAATTCATTTTCTGAAGTAGGAATAAATTGGTACCAGAAAAATGCCACTTAGAAATTGGAAGTGAGGCGATGACTGACAGCTGCAGTAGTCATCTGCAAAATGGATACTCGAGCAGGTTCCTTTACTTGCTTATGAGAGCATTTATACAAGTGTTCATTAGAAGGATCGCACAATTGTTTTCTTTAATGCCTCACTATAACCATTTCACCCGCCCTAGATTGAACTCCCAAACATTTTGCTTTTTTCTGCATTTCGCCTTTTTATTGGATTAGCAATATGACGGGTGACTACATTCAGGTAATTACGATGTTGGTCGGATCGCAACCGACGACCTGTCGGTTGCAATCCGACAGACATCTTTACATGCAGTCCGATCGCCACATTATGGTTGAGTGGTCGGAGTCAGGGGGCAGAGGTACTGACTGCTGCCTATCTGACGGGCGCAAGGAGCCCGTCGGGGCAGCGGACAGAAAGTACTCCCTTACAACGGGGCGGTGCATGCTCAGGCACTGCCATAGAGATTACGATGCACGTATCGCCATTAAAAGGCTGTCAGAAATTGACTTTGTGGGGCCCTAGCAGGGCCCTGGTCCCACCGCGGCCTCTGCTAAGAGGCCTGGGGGGCACCTGTGGTGTCCCCCAAACATCGATACCCCACATACCAGGCACCTGGCTCACGGTGTATGGATATTTGTAAACATCCATTTTCCTAATGCAGGTTGTACAACAGCCCCATTCCACCCGCTGCACAAGTCGCATCAGGAAAATGGATGTTTACGACCGCCTCATGGACGGTCACATCCAAATTTGTCGGATGGAACCGCCGACTACTAGTCGGTCGGTTTCCATTCGGACATGATGGCGGTCGAATGCTCGTCCGTAAGAAACCTATATATTTTAAAAATGTGTTAGTTTTTGCTCATAATCAATCATCAAACTGTAGCACGATTGAGGTTTTATATTTGTGCTTCTTTTATCAACCAGTTTTAATTTTGATACAGCTTATTTTGTGTCCAACAGTCACCTTTCTAACAAGCCTAGCAATAAGCTGCCTTAAAACGAAGGAAAGCTGAGATTAAAAGGGATTCTTGGGAAACATTACTGGCCGCATTCAATCATAAAGATTCTAAAGCATTCTGGTAATACAGTTAATTCTATCAAGGACAGTAATGGGTTTATCCCTAGCCTAGGGGCATGTTTCTCTGCTGATAGGCTAGTTGTCCCATTTCCAAAGCATTTATTGTCTGGGAGATAAGGGTTGCAGTTTTGCCACCAGTATAAGGCCTTAATTCTCAACCTAAAGTTAATGATATTGTGAGAAATTGGGTTGTTGATGGAGGGGAGTGTGAGCCCTTCTCAAGCAGCAGCCACAATCCTTCTCCAGGTGAACCACAATAAGTCACTAAATTAACCTGTGCTTAACCCTCTGGTAGCTTGGCATAAAAGCAGTCAGACTCAACTTAGAGGCAATGTGTAAATTATCTATGCAGCACTTCAACAGTAATAAAGTAAAAAAATAACGCAAGAAAAAGCCCCAATTTAGAAAAAGAGAGTACATTTTACCAAATTATTTGACACCAAAATGCCAAAAATCCAATCACTAGAACCGGAGGTATGTAATGTCCAAGATTTAAGGCAAGTATATCGCCTAAAAGCACAGCGCACCACTCACTGTTATCTCATTGTGTGAGACTGGAGGAAAGTCACAAGTTCAGGCCATTTGTATTGGAGCATGGGCTGGATACAGGGATTAGACCTAGTCCAGCTGAAAAAGTTACCTTCTCAAAGTCCTGCGCAAAGAGTTCAGTTCGCGGTGGAGGAGGCCCCGAGGAGCTGGGAGAGCATTGCGGACGGCCGTCGCTGTTGCGCAAAGAGTAGGCCAGCTGTCATCACTGTAGCATGAAGATGCTGTTGGGTGTCGCAGAAGGGAGTTGCTGGAGCTTCGCGTTGGCAGTCACTGCGGGCTGTTGATGCTGTAGCTTGAACTGCAGAACTCGCGTTGCCAGTCGTCACTGGTGGTCACTGTAACATGAAGAGTCAGGTTCATCGGAGGTTTGCAATGGTTGTTGGCGCAGGCGGCAAGATCTTGGTGCGAGTGGATCCGTTCACAGTCATGAAGAACCTAAGCACTCAACTGATGCAACACCAAGTGTCCAGGACATGGGGGCCAGTGACTCACTCCAGCAGAGGCCAGCAGGGTTCAGGCAGGTCCAGTTGCAGGTCTAGGCAGGTCCAGTCCAGCAGGTCAGCTGCTGAGAGGGCTCTGAAGCTTGTTGTGTCCCTTTAATTCAGAACAGGAGGCCAGCTATCTAGCCCTTGGAGTCACTCAGGTAGCCTAGGATGAAGGGAACAGGTCATTCTTCCTTCTGTAGTTTCCACAGGTCCAGGAGTATGCTGAAGAGTGGGTCTGAGGTTCCCAGTTTTATACCTGGTGCCAGCTTTGAAGTGGAAGAAGCTTCTGAGGTTTGCCCCACACAGAAGAGTCTGGAATGTCCTGCCTCCCTGCCCTGGACCCAGGGTGTATGGGGGCACAATAGGCTAGTGTGAAGTTCTTTGTGGGTGAGCTGAGGAAGTATTTATATAGTCCGAGTGTAACAGGTGACAGCTCCTACCCTTTCATCAAGTCAGGATAGCCCATCCTGCCAACTCCCAGTCCACCTATTGTGTGACTGTCGGGGAGGAATACACAAAGGCCAACTGTGAACTACATTTAGTCATGTGACCGAGGAAACAGGCTGCAGGTGCCAGATGGTTATGACAAGAAAATTCTAATTTCCTAAAAGTGGCATTTATAGAATTGTGACTTAAAATCCAACTTTACCATTACATTTTAAATCACAGTTCCCTAGACACCAAACATGATATCTCTACCTGCTCCCAATCAATAGTTATGAATGAATGAATGAAATAACACTTCTAAAGCGCATAGCTACCCGAAGGCGTCCCAGTGCTGAGGCAGTTCATAGAGGTAGAAGGGAACACCTAGGGGAAAAACCACGTCTTTAGCTGTTTGCGGAAGGCCAAATGATTGGATTCCTTCCGCAAGGGCAGAGGGAGCAAGTTCCACAGTCTGGCGGCGTTATAAGAGAAAAGCCGCCCACCACTTCTGGCCTTTTTGATCTTGGGAACAACTGCTAGAGAAAGATCGTCTGACCGCAGTTGCCTATTGGCCCGATAGGGCTGGACCAAGGAAAGATTAATTGGAGGGGCATTCCCTCCGAGCGACCTGTGAGCAATGCACAGGGCCTTGAAGTGGATTCTCTCCTGAACAGGAAGCCAGTGCAGGGACAGCAAGGTGGGCTTTGCCAAGTGACGAGACGGAGTCCCCATAAGCATTCTTGCTGCACAGTTCTGCACTGTCTGAAGTTTTGCAATTACCGAGCTAGGCGCACCTAAATATAAGGCGTTTCTATAGTCAATCCGCGACAAGACAAGTGCCTGAGTCATCAGTTTTCTAGCCCAGAAGGGAAGAAGAGGGAGCACTTTACGGAGCATCCTAAGGATGCCGTAACAAGAGGCTGCAACCTTCCTGGCCTGAACTTTAAAACTGAGGTCCTGGTCCAGCCAGACTCCCAGACTCTTTATCTCGGACTTTGGCGCCGGGGGCAGGGCCGTGAAGACTGGCCACACAGTACTTGCTTTAAAGTTAATGTGATCTCCAAGAACCATGAGCTCAGTCTTGTCGCCGTTCAGTTTCAGATGCGACGAGTTCATCCACTTGGCGACTTCCTCGAGGCAAGGGCGAAGGCCCCTGGACACCTGATCGGGACGATTCAGAGCCACAACCAACTGAGTGTCATCAGCATAGGTGACTATATGAACCCCAAAGGGAAGCACAATATCCGCTAGCGGAGCCATGTAGGCATTAAAAAGAGTGGGGCTCAGGGATGAACCCTGAGGAACTCCACAATAAAGAGTCAACATTTTTGAGGTAGCCTCACCCTCAAACACATGGAAAGATCTTCCCTCCAAAAAGGACTGCAGCCACAACAGGGCAGTACCGGTTACCCCCAGACCTCTAAGTCGGTGAACCAAGATTTGATGGTTAACCGTGTCGAATGCTGTGCTCAAATCTAGGAGGATCACAGCAGAGGATCCTCCTGCATCAAGGATCTTTCTGGATTCCTCGACTATTGTTAGTAATGCAGTTTCTGTACCCTGGCGTGGTCGAAAGCCAGTTTGAGAGGGGTGAAGGAGTTTATGAGATTCCAGGTAAGTAGAGAGTGTGAGGTTAACGTGTTTCTCCGAAATCTTGCTAATCCCTGGAAGAAGCGAAATAGGACAGTAGTTGCTCAAGCAGTCCGGGTCCAGATTAGGTTTCTTCAGGAGAGATTTTACCATAGCCCTTTTCCACTGGTGAGGGACTATACCACTGGAAAGCGAGGCATTAATCATGTCAATCATAGTTGGGGCAACTATATTGGCTACCTGCTTCAGAATATTGGGAGGAGCCGGATCACATGGCGATCTGCTCTCAACCAGTGTTAAAATAGCCTGGAAGGATACCTGGTTAATAGGGGTGAAAACCTGTAATGAGTGTCCCAGAACCGGCAGACCGATATCCTCCTGAAGATGGTTAAGGTGATTATCAACCGAGGGGAAGGAGGAGTATATGGATTGGATTTTATAATAAAAATAGTCTGCATGTTCATTGCATCGCCGGCCTGAAACGTCCGAAGTGTCTGGAGGGAGGGGGGCTTTAAGTAGTTTTTTCGCAATGCGAAAGGTTTCCAGTGGAGAGTTGAAAGCCAGGGAAATCCTCTCCTCATAATACGAGGCCTGAGCCCTTTTAATTTCTGCTTTATAGTTTCTAACTGCCTCCCTATAATCCAATTTCTTGCTAGAGGAGAAATCTTTCCTCCATGCTCTTTCGAGTTTTTTACAATTTTGTTTTAACTCCCGAAGTTTGGGGGAATACCAGGCCATCTTATTGGGCCCTCCCTTCATCTGAACCAGCTTTTTCGGAAGGACCCGATCTAGGGTACCCTCTATCCAGTTGTTGAAACTTTCATTGGCAACTGCCGGATTGATATTCGGTGTTGACTTTGACCTTTCCAATTCCCAAACCCACTTATCTACAGGGAGTTTAGTCCAAGGACGTGACATAACTCACGTAGGTCGAGTATGGAGAGTCGTATTTATAGGGTTCCACGAGAATGGGATCAAGGAGTGGCCCGACCAGGGTAGTGGAATGGGCTCTTTCCCAGATATATCCTCCAGATTGGAAAATATAGGGTCAAGGAGGTGTCCTTTAACATGAGTCGGGGACAAAACCTTCTGAGAGAGCTGATATGCAGCAAGATCCTGAGACAGTTCAGTTGCAGCTAGGGAGGTGGAGTCGTCGAAATGCAGATTAAAATCTCCTAGCAAGGTAAGATTCGCCGCAGTACTGGCAAGGTTTGCAGCTACTTCCAATAGTGATTTACAGAATTGGCCATTAGGTCACAGGTCACATATTAAATGTAATAAGATAATGCAATGTTATCTTATGGAAGAGATAGACCTTGCAGTAGGGAAAAACAAATTTAAGAGTTTTTACCTACCAAAACAAGTAAAACTTAAAGGTACAGGCCAACCTTTCAAATGAACTGCACCCTGTTGTAATGGCTATTTAGGGCCTAATCTAGGGGTGACTTATATGCATTTAAAAGGAAGGTTTAGGCCTGTCAACATGTTTGCATTGCCAGGTCGAAATGGCAGCTTAAAATTGCATACAGGCTTCAATAGCAGGCCTGAGACATGTTGTAAGGGGCTACTTAAGTGGGTGGCACAATAATAAGTGCTGCAGTCCCACTAGTAGCATTCAATTTACAAACCCTTTTAAGTTAGAAGAGGGTGTGTGTCAAGTCTATGCCCTTGCCCTTTTATGGGTTATGTTTATATAAGCAATCGTAACTCTTTTTTGGTTAACTGAGGGTAGACCATGGCAAAGATAGATTCCAAAACGAATTCTGGCTTTACTATGTGCTGATCACTCTGTTTTACTAGCCCGCACACCCAACAGCCTTAAAATACTAGTAAACTCCTTTGTTTGCTTTATGGAGGATTTAGATCTTGAAACTAATTTAACCTAATCCTATGTTATGTCTTGAAGCCCTAACAGCTCCTGGATGTGTACTATGTCAGTAAAAATACAAAATGCTTGAGAAAATACCCAAATTGTCTTACTTAGGAATGGTATTTGATTCCCATTACACTTGGTTACCATGCATCACTGTAAGACATTAAAACATTTTCCAGTCTATTGGTGCATTATACAATCATGCATATAATTTACAATGAAAAGCGATAGCTCTGCTTCTTCAAATTTATAAGACACAGGGCCATATTCTCAAGAACGGCGATAACATTATCGCCCCTTTAGCGGCAGTTTCCTGCCGCTAAAGCGGCGATAATGTTATCGCCGTTCTTGAGAATATGGCCCACAGTGCGTTCCTGTCACAATGTATGGAGCTGGCATCTGGGGGTATTCTAAAGGTAAGATCTTGCAACCAGAGGAGAATCATTTTTGCTGCCATTTGCTCTTTTTACCAATGAGTTGTTCAACTTAATTTTGTCACAAGGAGTTGCACTTAAACTGTATTGAAGATGCTATAAAGCTTGACCCAACGCCTCCATTATGTATTTCAGTATATAATAATCCTAAATCTGTTTTGAATCAAAGCGTTATTTTAGCCGTCCTTAAATGTGACAATAGCATGCAAATCCCATGGCTTCTTTATATAAAAATGTGTAGGGAGGATTTGGGAAAGGTGTGTTCATTTATAGTTCCCTTTATTGTATAATATCAAAAAACCTGACACCTTTTGATTAAAGAATTCCTTTATGGAAAGAAGGCGATATGTCAGAGAGTCTATTGAGCTAGATAAAGCCTCAGTCAGGTAATCTGCTAATACACAAACATGTTATACAATACAACCTTATTTACTAATTAACACAAGTGCTTGGGAAAGATCTCTTCTGTCGCGATTTCAAATTGGTATCTACACCATCTTTTATGTTTAGTCAAAGAAGCTCTAATTATCATTCATTTATTGCCACTGGGATTATTATTTCATCTTTTGATTTCCATCATTAAGTGGTTTACGTTTGGTGGTAATCGATGAATGAAGTACTGCTACATTTACAAAGGTGTCATATGGACATATAATAAATTCTTTGTCACTGAATTGCATTATATTTGTTTTGCCCATGCTTTGCTCCTATATCCCAGATCCCATAGCTAGATCTGGGATATTAAAGGGTTATTTGTGGGATAATCCTCAGTAAGGCCCCACTGATCAGGTAATTGTGGGAGCTTTATCATGGCACCTATCAGCGTACTTGGCCACTGTCCTCTCTCAGCATACAGGGAGAGCTTCTAGTGTTTTGTGAAAAGTAAAGTGATATCGTGTTCTAAATGTCATTACATAATGATATTTCTCAAATAAACATAGATACTGAAATTACATTTGTGCTGTCGCCCTGCACCAATATGGCCACATGGTCCCTATGAATTGGTTAAGTATACACACATTTGACATACACTTTTTAACTAAATATCTTTATAAAAATCCATATGCAGGTATTTTCTGAGGGGACTGACCTAGGTATGTTGTAACCTACCACAAAATGCCTTTTAAGTGATAGGCCAACCAGTCATTTTCATATTAGTGTCCAAATGTCTAAATGTGATGGATTTCCAGGCATACACACAAGGAGTCTAAATGGTTATATGTGAGAGGCTCATTATAACGTTTGAAGTTTAAAATATCTATGCTTTATTGCACGTCAAACAAGGTCTACCCCAGATGTGAAACAACCGCAAGCAAGCTTTTTGACCATGTACATTACTTTGACATCTGACCTGCCTTATCTTGAGCACTACAAAATGTATAATAAATAGTAAATGAACAAACAATATTGGTAAATCAATAGCTGCTAATACATAGCAAGTAATAAATAATGATAAACAGAGACAAACAGCAACAGATAAAAACAATAATAATACAAATAACAGTAACTTTCATAAAAGCAGTAATACATATGTAGCACAAACTAAATGACTGACATTCTGCACATAAATTGCAGGTCCTTACTTGAGAAATTATAATTCTTTCGTAACGTTTAACGAAATTGATAAATTTGCAACTTAGTGATGCTGCAACATCTGTTAATTTCGATGGTGGGCAAAATTTTGTGCAAACATAACGCTTTTGCAGGAGATTTTTCCTGCACAACTTTTTTTCCTTGGAGAGATACCTGATAGCAGCTGGGTTTTGCAGGCTTTTACTCCAGTGAAACCTTTTTTGTCCAATTTTCCATCCGCACCTTTTATTTTAAAAAAAATGCCACATTAGAAGTTAGTGCAGTCTGTAACATTTACATTTTTTTATCAGATTGACAGAATCTAACTTCACCAAACGTGCGCTCTTTAACAATACATTTCGCCTCATTTTTGAGCCACACAAATAAAATCGAGCGATCGGATGAATCCGCAGAAATGTAACACAATCTGCATGCAATGCATTCATTTTAGGCATGGCTACTTTAGATTGTAACTGTTTCTAACTACAAAATAAATGAACATCATACTTAGGGGCATATGTACAAGGAGTTAACGCTGCCGTAGCGTCAATTTTTTGACGTTACGGTGGCTTTTTTTATTGCCGTATGTACAAGTTGCCGCTAACCGCAGTTTTCCGGCGTAAACATGCATTTTTAGGATCACCACTTCTGTTAGCAGGACTTAAAACGAAAATGAGATGCAAGGTGGGTGTTCTCGTGTTAAAATTGCTACTAACCCTACTTTGCAATATTTACAATGATATATCGGTCCGGCGATACTTAAAAAAAACTGCAGCTAAGGCCAGTTAGCGGCTGGATTTTAAGACCAGAAAAAAGCTGGTCTAAAAAATGGTGCAAACACACATGTACATAAGGGAGACTAACCCAGACCCTCATTTGCTTACCTAATGATGCCATGGTGGTACTACTTTTGCAGCTTGGAGCTCCAAGAAGACCACAACCACCACCACCGCCACCAGTACCACCACAGAGGCAGCGCTAAAGAAGACAACGGGTCTACCGCCAACGCATCACCCTGATACACCTCCGGCCAGGGGATGTGATAGCCCACTACAGGCTGAAAAGGACCTCCATCTTACGCATACTCACACAGATAGCGCCAAGGCAGCAGGCACCATCACAGCGCTGCACAAACATCCCTCCGCAGACAAAGTTACTTGCAGTGCTGCACATGTTGGCCTCTGGTACCTTCCAACCAACCACTGCCAGAGTGGGTAGAGTATCACAGTCAGCCTTCACCAGGTTCCTCCCAACTGTCTTGGATGCCATTATCAGCCTGACGCCACAGCACCTTCACTTCCCCAACACTGCACAGTAACAACTTGACAACAAGCAAGGCTTCTATGACATTGCTGGGTTTCCGGATGTGTTGGGGGCAATTGACTGCACCCATGTTTTACTTGTGCCTCCTGCGGACACTGTTCATATATACAGGAACAGGAAGCACACACTAAATGAACGTTCAGGCAATTGTGGACCACCTGGGCCTGTTCATCAACGTTGTTGCTAAGTTCCCTGTGAGTGTGCATGACTCCTACATCTTTCGCCAATCGATCATCAACCAGCGGTTTGAGAATGGCACATATTGAAATGGACTGCTTGTTGGTAAGTATAAACTGAACATACCACACACCTCAAGTACACAAGCATGTAGATCAAATATGTGAGAATGCACATGTAGCCAATGTAATACGACATACCTTGGAACAGGTCCAAACAATATACACAAGCACACAATGCAAAATAATCAAGACATATGTAAGACAACCCAACAAGGGAGTAGCCCAGAAAATCTCACACAAACCACCATGGCACCCTTGGATTATAGATTTTGCAGAACTCATCAGTCAAAAATGTAAATAATCAATGCATAATCAATGCAGTACATGACACAGAACATATGCTTCTGCTGTGCTACATACATCTTGAAATCAACACATGTACCATATGTACAACAAGATGACAGATCACCCTGCTTTCACTTGTGATAGTGCATAATTAGCGGACATGCAAAAATACAGTCAGTCATGCACCATGCAGCGGGTGTACCTGCATCATGGGTCTGCAAGTAGTGCTGCATGAAGGGAGCACCAACTGCACACATATAATCACCAAAGTTGTTTAAACATCAGTCTGTGTTGTCGCAGAATGGAGCATTCATAGGAAGAGCATACAAACTATCCAGATCACATACTCACCACATGTCGTGGATCCACATCTCTCCCCTGGTGAGGTTTAGCAATCTGATGCACAAAATCAGAAATTATGATGTGTGTCGATTGGGAACAGACACACACAGGGCAAAATTGATGTGTATTACCCCAACATGCATACATGCAGAGTCAAAGTCAACTCATGCACAAGGACATCAATGCATATGTATGTTGTCTTCACATGTCCCAGTAAGCCAAGTGCACCAGGTAGCAGTGCCAAATGTCACTTAGACACTGACCCACCTTGGTGGCAAGGTGGATGTAAAGAGCCCACAATGAGTTCAACATTTAGCAGAAAAGGATTTTCACTCTCAGCTACCCTTAGCACAATCACTCCCAATGAGGTACCTAGATGATGTTTCAACATAGTAATCATCAAAAAGTTAAGGTGGATGCTTAATCAGGCACATATGCCAATGGTGCACCCTCTACAATATGTGCACAGGAGAGGTTATGTTTGTGCAACATGCCTGTAAAGAAACTATAATTTCCTTTTTTAGTGACCCATACATCCTGACAGTCACAACATGGAGGTAATACGCAGGACCCGGACAATGACAACATGGTGATGTGTAGGCTGTCAAGTATAGGCAAGTTAATTTCAGTGATGCTGGTAAATTGTTGGAAACTCAACATGAGAAACCAGAAAGTACAAAGTTGCACAATGCACACACACCGAGAAAGGCACTCTGCAAACACAGCAGGCACAAATACTAATGGACACATATCTCTTTAATCTGTTTCAGGTGATCAAGGATATGCACTCTTGCAATGGCTGATGATGCCCATCGAAGTGACACACACACAGGCCCAGAGAGACTACAACGTTGCACTGGGACTCACAAGGGCCATTGTTGAACGGACATTTGGAGTCCTCAAATCCAGGTTCCTATGCCTAGATATATTGGGGGCAGACTCCTGTATAGTTCTGAACTTGTTTGCAAGATCATAATGGCATGTTGCATTCTGCACAATATTGGATGAAGACCAGGAGGAGCAGGACAATCCAGTGGATGGCCAGGACGAAGAGGCAGATGCCAGACACACCACAGCTTCTGCTGCTGGAACAGCAAGAAGGTATCAAATCATCAGAAATTTTGTTTACATAATCACAATAAAGAAATATCCCATCACATGCCTTTTACTATTAAAAACCCAACAAATGTCAATTACCAAACTACAATATCACTACACAAAAGTCTTGTATACATGGGTTTTTCCGTCAGAAGTTCACATATCTGTTAAGTGATAGGTAACTAAAAAAATGTGTCACACAGCTATCACACAGCTATCACATATAGCATTGGACAGTACATCAATCAAACGAACATTGGTATTGTAACAACGTATTGGGCATATGAGCAAATTAATGTGTATGGTCCCTCAGTGACAATCAATATGTGTGTGTTGTGTCATCCTGGGAGCACATACATGTCTGATGATATACAAGAGTGTAGTATAACAAACACTGTATGTCTGATGCGTCATTGTAGCTGTGCCCACATAGCTAGAAACCATCATAATATGTACAATCAAACATATCTGTGAATCCAATGGCACAGGAATAAAGGTGAGTGACAACAGTATCAAATATACATTGCAGATCTGTACTGCATCCACTGCTGTGTGTGGAGGATAAAGATACAGATGATAGTACAGATACAATAACTGGTTTGTCAATACAGTTCTGTGAATGCCTCAAACACCAAGCACACATAGTGAAATAACAAACAAAATCAAGAATAACTGAAAAGCTGACACGTGCCATTGTAATGATCAATAGTCATATGACATGCATCATTCACTGTGCATGTATCATTCTGCAATACATCATAAACAATAGGATCCACCCGCAGGAGGTTCAAAAAGAGAATTCTCGACTAAAAGGTCATGTGCATTACCTACAATGGTGGGAAGCACATAGTGTTTCTTAAATACCCCTCACACACCAAAAGGGCCCTTGGCGGGAAGACCCCTATGATGAAGCATGACACCAAAGGCCCTTTTGGTGTGTGAGGGGTATTTAAGAAACACTATGTGCTTCCCACCATTGTAGGAAATGCACATGACCTTTTAGTCGAGAATTCTCTTTTTGAACCTCCTGCGGGTAGATCCTATTGTTTATGATACATTGTAAGAGGAGGACGTATCCACCTCCAGTGTCCGGTTTGAACACTACCTCTTCACTCCCTATTATAAATAGAGTCATTCTGCAATACAGCAATGACCTGTCAATGCCATAGTCACATAAGCACAAACAATGACATAAATGCCAGACATGGGACAAATTGCTAGACAGCAGCACACAACAAGGTGTATGTAGGACCATGTACCTGCTAAGACAATGTCAATGAACTGTCAATGTCACATGCAACACAACAGGCTTGCCGCATGGCAATGAAGGGGTAGAATGGTCTACATCCTCTTCCAAGAACTCTAGCTGTGTGTTCACACACCCAAAACAGAGAACATACATTTGCATCAGTGAAGTGCTACAGGGAATACAATCAGTACAGCAATAACATCCTAACAACATGCAACATATGACAACAGGAATGGACATTGTTTGTGGTCATACCGTCATGAAATGATTCATCATAGCCCCCAGAAGGTGCACCACCTAGATCTGGATTATGACTGCACGTTCACACATGACAATTGTATGATGTGTGTACGTTTGCACTTCATCACAACTACAACAATCTAAATAGCAACACATCTGCAGGCACAGTTCAACACAAAGACAAGCATGCTCCTAAGAAGAAATGTTAATGTCGCACAATGTTGCATCTCTCAAGCAATGTACAAAATCTCATCATGAAATGGTGTTGTGCAAGCTGGCCAGCTATCATGTATGATTCATGTAACAGTACACCAAAACACTCCACCACAGTCAGGAGTATGCCTGACATAAATATCTGTCCCAATATCATCCAATATCATCCATGGAAATCAAACATACAAATAAGTGCTCCCTAACATGTGTTGATGATAGGCTGCACCACATGTTTGCCTCATGAATGGCAACAGTGGCAAGCAGATCACATGCCCCATATCGTCAATGGAAAACTGTTAGGTACAAGCAGTCTTTTTCCAGATAATGTGCAGATGCAACCCCTGGCCCTCCTCCTCTTCACACCCAACCATTTGCAACAATTCAATACTACAGCAGGCGTCAACACACAACACTCTCTCTGACTCACTGACTCAGCCAGCATAATACTTGGTGAATACAAATAATACAATCCAGGGTACAGCATGGTATGCAAACTATGCATTTTAAACTACTGATACAGGTGACGCAAGTGGACACTCTTATTTGCCTAATCACATGTCCCCTGCATCACAAGTCTTGTAGAGTAGATGGGCCTCATCCTCGACAGTGACAGACAGCGCAACCTGCTCTTGCTTAATGACGTTGAGAGGGCATTCAAAGAGATAGGATGTCTACCCTTTTACACCAGTGTCCTCATGGTGTTTGTCCTGCAATGCACACTAACATTTGTACATTACCAGTAGCACCTTCAATGATCAACACAACAAGTTGCACCATGCATACTTCTCATGTCAGTGCTGTTAAAACAATAAAATGGCAAGCCTTGCCATCAGGAAATGTTCATTGCTCACGTAAGAATGGCAAGAAAATGGGCCCACCATATCACGTGCAACGCAGGCATTGTCATCCCTGTCAGTCTACTGAAACTCAGCAGTATCTGTGTCTAGACACCAGGGTCTCATACAAAGGCACAGCATGATCTTCAGGCCATGTGGACTGCTTGTGCTTACAGGCATCGTTACTTTTGCTGTTGCAAGGACTGTGACATGCAAAGTGCAGCCTTGCCATTCCAAAGTAACAGTGACATGTTCACATGTGAATCTGGGTCTTCAACATGCTTGTACATGGCTGGGTGGGGCATGTAGAGCCATGCATAAGTTTGAGGTTTCTGCTCCATTATGCTATCTGTCACACACATTTAACTATGCATTATCTGAGCTGTCTCTGTAAGATCTTGTAGCCCATAGGGTACTAATAATATGTGTAGACACAATACCAAAATTTACTTACAATGGTATCTGTCCAGTCATAACATAATTTACCATACAAGCTAATATTGGCTCATTGCTATATGCTGGACTTATCTTGTGATGTTGCTTGCACAAGAACATACTCACACCATGCAACGCCTAGTTTAGCATTTTTGGTAATGTTGACAATGGAGATGGTCATTGCACACCGATCGCAGACCATGTCATGCATAGCACAGCATGAAATGCATGGACAGATCATGTGAAAATGAAGCCATGAGTGCCTTAGCACAGACTGTCATCAATGTTCCCCTCTGTGTCTCCAGCCATTCATATACTCAACTGTGAATGTGCAGTCATAGCTGTGCATTGCATGCTGCTTTGCAAATATCATAGACAAGTAGTGACTGCCTGTTGGTCAATTACATTTGCGTAGCAAGAACATCTAACTGGCACAGACATCACACCGATGTGTGATGTAAGAGGCTCACATGTAGTGACACATACCACCAATGCCAACCCCTATGTGTGACACTGTGGCATGTTTCTACGTACACACATGACCAGTCATGAACAGACATCAATGTGAGAAAATAGTGCCTCCTAATAGCTCAGGACCACTCATACCCGTACAGTTCAGATACACTACACAAAAGTACAACACACAGATCACATCACAAATACATATTTTGTTGTTAGTCCAGAGAAATCTTATGAAATGGTACATAAACAGATCAAGTATATATAAGCGTTAAAAAAAGCAATGCAAATCCATGTTTGCAGTAATATTTTTCATGTCTAGCACGGAAAATACTTGCAAAATACATATATACACATGAAATCTTCCCGCTCACCCCTAGGCGTGTGTAATTTAGTCACAAACCATGAAAACGGGCCGCAAACTGGCAGGAAATGATGTCAGTCTGCATCCTGTTCCATGGAGGAGTACAGTACACTTTCACTTTCTCTTTCAGCCACACTGTTAGTGTCTTTTGTGCGTCGTGGAGGTGTTGGAAGGTGTCTGATGGTTTTGGTCCTTTGGAGAGAGTTCTGTGTGTAGTGTACTGTCCATACTGTCCTTGTTGAATCCTGTGTCTCTGTCCATACGTGTTTTTTGCAACTGTCTGATTGTTTTGTCGGGTTTACGTCTCAGGGGTATCTTTGTAAATTTCTATAGTTATTAGGGGTTCTTTGTGGGGGGGGGTTTGCCTGGGGTCAACATTGTATTTGGGGCTGTTGGGTCAGGGTAGGGAGGGCAGGATGTCGGAGGCGGCCTTGGGGGCCTTCCTCTGGCTTGTTAAATTTTACCTGCCAAAGATGGTGGAGGCTGGGGGACGTATCCTACAGGGATACAATGTGCAAGTCCAGAAAGTGAGATGGGAGCACATCCGGGAGAAGATGCTTAACATGTTTGGTATGGACAGGACTGTCCAGCAGTGGAAGCACCGGTGGCAGGACTGTGTGGGACGTGAGGGGGACCTAATGGATCACCTTGGACTCATCGTCGGCAGGCAATGTGGTAAGTACATGACCAACATTGTATCACATCAGAGGATGAATGCAGAAGACACAAATTAGGTTGAGCACAACATATATGCACCCATCATGGAAATTTCCATATGGCAAAAATGCATGCCTGTCATGATATAGTGTGCCACCCCTACATGCTTTGATATTGGTACACTTCACATGATCAACTGGCTGACAATCTCAGTGAGATACACAATGTGGGTCAGCAACATGTCAAAGGTAGTGATACACCTGTGAGTAGTGCAAAAACTGATTTCACCTTCAAACGTCACGTCTATTGAGGTGTGAGAGCAAATTCGTCAATCATGAAGCTGTGGGACAGGTCATAGTATGTTACATCACACAGACCGTGGCAGGGATGTCCATTAGGCCACCAGGGTGAAATTGACATGTGTTGTGGGTAAGACAGGCACAGCAGATTGCAACATGTATTTACCGTGGCACCACACCTGACTATTAGAGTGAATGAAATTGTATCATGAAGCCATCAATGATGTACGTGAGTCTTGCAAAATGTGATGTCAATGACATTAATTATACTTTCCATACTTTTTCCGCAGCTGGAAGACCCTTGATCACACAAGGAGATGTGGGTGCATTCATGGCCCCACACGCCACAGGTGAGTGCATCGCCCCTACCTTTGGATTGTATGTGTTGACATATTCAAGCAATGCCACAGGCCCTGTATGTCGTTGTGCACAGTCTGGATGTGCATCACTTGAACCTCACCTCTGGTGTGATGATGCTGCATCAAGTCAAGAGTTATGCACATCAGCATCATGTGATGCTGGAGGACAGCATTGCCCTTCCTGACTTGATGTTGCAACGCCGCATATGATTCACAACACGCTATCTATGTACAAGCACAGAGTCCATGATGTTGATGATGTCATAGTCATGTCATAGAGCCGATCATGCAGCATCACAAATATCTATATGCCCTAGCATGATTGTGCAAGGGTTCCAGGTATGCTGCAGGCAATTTCAATTGTAGACTGTTGTATATGATGATAAGTTTGTTCCACTGAACATGTCACATCTGTTGTTGATTATCATTTGCAAAGTGATGTGGCATTCTGACATGAACTAGTGACAAAAACACACAGTGATTTGGCGTGAGCTGTGTCTGTGCGTACTCATGACACATTTAATTTCATATGTCATTTAGGTACAATGGACAGACACATATGTGATGTATTGTACATGATCTGATCCAAAACTCACAATGATCATGGCTCCTTGACATGGTGTAATGTGTACAGGTCAGCTTGTGGACATGTTGCATGTCCACTGCTATATCAAGTTAAATATGTTCCCTTTGCATGGAATTATTTTCCTGTGAATATGGTACATAGTGAGCTACTGAATTATGAGCCCACCAATACAAACTTTGTCATCACTCCAGCCATTGTAGGTACATCCCAGAGTGTCCACACTTAAGAAGATACATTTGAGTAATGATGTTGATGTGTATGAACAGACCTGGAACACGTTGACACCCAGCAGTGATGTGCATGTTGGTAATTGTCATCTCTAATAGCAGTTCCAGTTGACATTGACAGTTAGTTGTTCAAAGAGCAGGTCACATAACTACAACAACAACGTGAGTATGTGTCACAGAGGACTGACTGACATGATAAAACATCAACAAGTTTGTCAGGAGCAGCACAGGCGTAAAACACATGTAGAATATCCGCATTATCTGCTCCGCAGCGAAAGCATTTTCCATCATGCTGACCCCCCCACTTCATCATCTTAACAGGGGTATAATACAAATCAAATATCATTTTATAGTGTTGACTTTTTAAATTAGCTGCCTTAAAAATGCTCCCAGAGAGATCAATAGTTTTCTCCAATGAAATTTCAGGGTTTCCGAGCCAGCTTCTCCATTTGATATTATACTTTTCCAAGTCATCAATTCTTCCCTCTAAGAGTATTTTATATATTAGCCCAATATTGCCCTGACGTCTAATGATTTCTACAATTTTAAAAGTTATAATACAAATTGGGTGTTTTCCCAAAAAATCCCTTACTTGCAAAAACTTAAAAAATTGGGTTGGGGGCAGCTGGTATTTCTCCGCCAACTCCGAAAATGAATATAAACTCCCATCACCCTGAAAAATATCACCAAGTTTGATAATACCCTTCTCTCTCCAAGTTGCGGCCACATAATCCCAAAAGATCGGGGGTAGAAGTCCAGTAGCGTCAGTAGGAGTATAAACAGAGAGTACAGAGATCTTAAAACTTCTTCGCACTATATTCCAGACTTTAAACACGGCATTTAACACCTTAAAGCGGGTTCTTTTATAATAGCTACCATCCAGCCTTTTGAGCAGAGAATGCTTCACCTCAGGGCCCAAAATCATCTGATATATTGAGGGGGCTTCAGCCAAATTGCTAACCGCTTCCCCAGTCAACAAAATACGTGCATTAACCAGAATACAGGCGTAATAGTAAAAGGCAAAATCAGGTACAGCCCATCCTCCTCTTTCTCGAGGGAGGGTCATATACCGCACAGCTCTTCGAGGTTTCCCCGGGGCCCACATAAATCTAGCACAAAGTGATTGTAAGTGCTGTATTAGTTTGGCAGGTACCTCCAGAGGCACTGCCCTAGAAAAATACATAACCCGGGGCAAAACATTCATCTTCAATACATTGGCTCTTCCAACTAATGACAAATGCAAGTTCTCCCACCTTTCGAGTGATTGTTTTATTCCCCAAATAATATCACCCCAGTTAGCCTCTACAATCTCTTTAACAGAAGTACGTATCTTAATACCCAAATATATAGCTTCCCTAACCACCCTAGAATCACTATCCATTGATTGACACGTACATAAAATTTGGGTTTTAGCTGTATTTAGTTTATATCCAGATACCGCACCGAATTTCTGCGCTAAAACTTCTATTTCCGGGAGTGCTTCTTTGATAGGATCTATAGAGAGGTTTCTTTCGGAAATGACAGGGGCTCCTGTTAAAATTTCTCAATCTATGATGCTGTTAGGGATTGGGGAAGAACTACGTCGGGGGAAACTATTGTATAAACACCGCTACTTAATCTTTATGGCCACGGCGGTGGCACGGATAGCAATAGCGTCCTTTTGGTTACAGCAAGAGGCCCCCTCTTTCGAAATGTGGCGGGCCAAGCTCTATAATGTATATAATTTGGAATATAGTTTATATGCTGTTAAAGGACATAAAAAAAGGCAATTGGGGCTTCAAGTGTGGGGGGCTATGAGAGATTATATGGCACGATAATGAGTTTTTGCCAAATGTAATTTGTAATGTTTTGTGTAGTTATCTTCATGTACAGTATATTATGTAGGACCATGGTTTTTTCTTTTTGTCTTTTTTTCTTTCTCTTTTGGTTTGTTATAATTAATGATGGTTTGTATCTTGCCGCTATGGATCTCAATAAAAATAAAAAAAAAAAAAAAAAAAAGTTTGTCAGGAAAACTCTTCCAATGTAACACAGATTGTTGGTACATAAATCTGTTCCATGAAATACTTGTGTATTTGATGAGGAATCCTGTGAATCATTTCCATGCTGATGCAAGTAAGCAGGCCTTTGTAGCCATAGAAAAGTTTGGTGTCACAACATTGTCTTGGACAGACTATCTCAGACTCAGTGCTGAAGCAGGGATGAGAAAATCAACATAGGACAATGTCGACTCATGCATCAGACATCTTTTCACACTGCATTTAGGTGTTGAGGCTTTGACATTGTTACACTGCTAAGCCATTCATCATCACACAGAACCATTCCCTCAGGGGCAGCTTGAATATTGTGTAGTGTCTGATTTTTAGACTGTGTGTAAAATATGTTTATAATATGCTCTTCACGGTGACATGCTCAACAGTTCTCCAATTCACATGTTACAAGTTGGTCATCAGAGTGTGTCACACATGAAATACACAATAGTTCACTGATGGATCAAGTGCATGATGGTGATCCTTACATAACATTGAATAACATGTGATTAAATCAGACAACATAGCACTGTTGGGTGAGGGTGCATTCCTTAGCACTAGCATAAATGTGTTCACACTGCCACTGTTCAAAAAGCAGTGCAGACAAATGTGTGGTTGACATGTAGCTGCTTTGCTGTCCCATTGGGTCATTGCACAGAAATGTGCAGACCTGGTTAATACTGGTACACAATGCTTCATGCAACATATGCCCTTTTTCCTTGCATGCATGTCAAATTATATGCATTGTTCCACAGATTGGCAAGTAAATGTGTACGTGATCTAATCTGGTTGTGTAGCTGTGGTGTCACCTCCAAGGGCTCCCTAATACGATGAATTTCCATTTCCTCAAAAATACTACATGACTAACACTGTTGTGATTAGTCATCTGACATGATTGAAGGCAGACTGTGCAGCCTACTGTCTTTGTGTGATTGGAATGGCAGGGTCTGCTATGGGCCTGTTATACTTCATGCTTACTGTACTCCCCCTGTTGGACTCGATCTTTGTTCATTTGCACGGCCAAATTGCAAACAGCAATTCTACAACTGTTGTCACTGCACTCTGTGCCTGCTTTGTCCAAGCACAGGAATTACCCTGTTGTCATGAACATCTTATTCTGATTCCGGCTATGATGTGTTTATGAATTTTCAGGTTATGTGTGTTGTTGCGTGTTGTTATTGATGATGTTCATAGAACATATGGCTCATTAGTTTTTGGTGTGGCAATCATGCCTAATGCCATCATGTTCTTGGAGTCAGGAAACATGACGTGTTTTTATTTTTCCAACAACACGTCACCGGAGGAGCAGCATCTTTTCCTCCAGCAGAAGGAACGTTACCTTCACATCAGGCGTGTGGCAAAGGGATTCCACACAATGTCAAAGAGGTACCGTGAGGAGAGGGCTTCTGGCAGGTGGAACTCTATACCAGACAGCACTAAGAAAGGTGGACAACGACACGCTACCCTGCCTGCCTCCACAACACACCAGAACCAGTCCCAGCCAATCCCTGGCCCATCAGGATTACATTGTGGCACACAAAAGAAAAGGTCAGCTGTACCAGGACCATCAAGAGCTGCTCCAAGTGCGGCACCCACCTCTTCGACACAAACTCTAGCCCCCTCACAGAGTGCACAACCGGGAACATCCTCAAGAGCTGCAGGACACAGAGAAATATCTATCCTCACAAAGAGGGAGAGGAGGCTCACGTTCCATTTGAACGTTCGGGTGGCCCGACTTGAATGGGACAATGATGATATTAAGTGCCATCTCATGGACATTAAGGGGGCCCTAGGGCTCCCCTATTGATGTGCTGTTAAAAGTAAAACGCTAGGAAACGGTGCAGGTTCCAAGCAGTCCTTTATTGACCGTCCACTCTCCTCAAAAGCAATAGAACACCCCAACATTCTAACTTGAGCTCCCAACGGAAGGTTCCAAAGGAAGGGGAAAAGGAGGGGAGCATGGAATGTACCAAAAGAAGAAAGAGAGAGACAGGAGATTACAACACACCTCCCTTATTTATCTACTGAAAACATTTTAGATTTGACAATCTTGTCACAACTCCAGAATTGTCCATTTTCGAGAAAGACCACATTGTTGAAAGTTATGGCTATGCGACAAGGAGGGTAGAACTTGCTTTGGTTGTGCCGGCCCTTTACACTCTTCTTCACCTGCATCACATCACCTACTCTCCATTTAGGAGCTTTGACCCCGTTCTTTTTGTCATACCACATTTTATACTTGGCCTGGTGCAGTTTGTTCACCAACTTCTACAGGATTAGGATTAGCCACATTACCACCCCCCAGCCAACTTGGGTTGAGTTTTGTACAGGGTTCTCTCCTCCTGAGGGAAACAAAGGGGGAGATTCCTGTTACCAGATTGGGTGAGGTGTGATATGCCCACAAACAGTCACGTAGGGATGATTCTATTTCCCGACCATTTGTAGTGGCTAGCTGTATGTGTTCCTTAATTAGTCTATTGGCCCTCTCGACCAGGCCATTTGCTTTGGGGCAATACAAGGCAGTCTTCTCATGCTTAATGTTCAGCTTGGTTAAAAAGTCAATCATAGGCTGCGATGTAAACTGTACCCCATTGTCCGTGACTAGGGAGGACGGAATACCCTCCTTGGAGAAAACGTCCTTGAGGAAATCAAGAACAGCACCAGTGTTGATGCGATGCACAAATTTCTGTGTGATCCAGTGGGAAGTGTAGTCTACTAAAACTAGCATGAATCTCTTCTGGATACCCAAACTGTCCATAGGTCCAATTATGTCCATGGCTAGCTTGCTCCATGGTTTTAAGGGCACTTCGACCGGGGACAAAGGGGCTTTGTGTGTTGACTTAGATTTGTCGCTTCTGGCACAAATCAGACAGTCTTTAACTAGTTCTACCATAGCATCCATTCTAGGGATCCAAAATTTCTCCCTCACGCTATTTTTTGTAATGCTGCGTCCCAGATGACCCTCATGTGCCAATTCCACTATTCTTTTCCTGAGACGTACAGGCGGCACAATTCTATTTTGTCTGTATACTCTGTCTCCTATAGTGCTCAATTCAAATCTGACCTCCCAGAAGTCTTTGAGCTCATCTTCTAGATCGTTACACTTGTTAGGCCACCCTTTCTTCAATATTTCTTTAAGCCTGTTTAAATCTTTATCTTCTTCCATTCCCTTTTCCCATTCTTCTTCCATCAGGGCAGGGTCGTCCACCACCATGATGGGACTGTCTAACATCTCTTCGGGTTGTTCAGTTTGTAAAGGGGCTCTTGACAGGTAATCAGCAATTTTATTGTCCTCACCAGGGACATACTCCACTCTGAAATTGAAATTTTCCAGTCCCAGGATCCATTTACTTATCCGGAGAGTAGAGTTTTCCAACCCTTTAACTGTAAAGACGAAGGTGAGGGGCTTATGGTCCGTTCTAACCGTGAAGTTCAGACCCCAAAGAAAAACGTAAAATGTTTTACAGCCCAGAAACATCCCAGGGCCTCCTTTTCAATAACAGAGTAATTACTCTCTGCCCTGGAAAGGCATCGGGATGCAAAGGCAATTATCTTTTCTCCCTTCCCATCCCTTTGTGAAAGGGTGGCCCCTAGCCCCTTGTTGGATGCATCAGTGGTAAGGATCATTTTTTTATTGGGATCAAAAGTACCTAGTGCAGGTGAATCCATTATTTCTTCCTTGAGTGCATCCACAGCGCACTTGTGCTGGTCATGCCATTCAAATTCCTTGTTTTTTTTTAACAGTTCCCGTAAAGGTTCACACTTAGAAGCAAAGTTCTTGATGAACTTGGCCATGTATTCCATTAAACCGAGGAAGGATTTAAGTTCCTCCTTATTCTTTGGGTACGGAGCATCTTTGACAGCTCTCAGAAGGTTGTTTTTTGGTCTAAACCCTTGCTCTGAAATGGAATGTCCAAGGTAGTCGACTGAGGTCACTCGAATTTGACACTTAGACTTCTGCACAGCAAACCCGCATCCATCAATTTTTTGAATACAAGCTTAAGGGTGCGGACGTGGTCTTCAACAGTGCGACCGTACACCAGGATATCATCTTGGAAGCACATGGTATGGTCTTCATCTTTCAGGATCTGGTGCATGATCTTCTGGAAGACCGCTGCAGCGGACGCCAGACCAAAAGGCATCCTTTTGAACATGTACGCACCTTGAGGAGTTATAAAAGCAGCGAGGGGCCTAGAGTCGGGGTGCAGATCTACCTGATGGTAGGCCATGGACAGATCGATAACACTAAAGTATTTTGCCTGACCCATGGTACTGAGCATCTCATTTATGTTGGGGAGTTGGTACCTCTCAACCCAGATGTTCTCATTGAGGCTTCATAAGTCCACACATAACCGGATGCCTTACCCATTGGCCTTGGCTGCGATCACGATGGGTGCCAACCATTCGGACATGTCAACAGGTTGTATGATTCCCATCGCGCACAACTTGTTTAGCTCTTTCTCTAAAGGCTCCCTCATTTGATGTGGTACTGGGCGCAACTTGTGTACAGAGGGTTTTGCATTGGCCATGAGTTTGATTTTGTGTTGGAAGTCATAAAGGAGGCCCAACTTTTCTTCGAACAGTTTGGGGAAATCATCACATATGTTGGTATTAGGCAGGTTCTCATCAGTAAGCAAAACTTGTACCTTGTTGTTGGGGTCTAGGATAATGCCCAGCTCTTTTTGGTGCTGCCACCCTAACAAATTAGATCCTGATTCCACGATGTACACTTTTCCTACGGTGTTCCTCCCCTTGAACTCAATCTGCATTTCTGTCATTCCTAGAAGGGGTATGGGCTCTTTGTTGTAGCCTGTAGGGAATATGTCTGGTTTCTGCAAGGTGTTGCATTCCTGGTTGTGTATGCATTCAAAATCTCTACAGTTCAACAAAGTAAAAGGGGAACATGAGTCAGCAAACATGGTGCCAGATCTGTTATCCAACTTTACATCACATTTAGGATAAATTACGTTTACAGTACCAGTATTTTCTTTAAGTTGGAAAACGTACTTTTTCTCGCTGGGTATGACACATTTCATTTCTTTACTCGATGTACATTCTGTACCCACTCCTTCTCTGTGGTGGGGGTCACTTTCTCTGCACACCCTAGCAAAGTGTCCCCTCCTATTGCATTTTTTGCAAGTTACGCTTCTAGCTGGGCAATGAATGTTATTGGCAAGGTGATTGCTGCTACCACACCTGTAGCATCTGAGATTTCTTTCACTTCCAGGGGTTTTGTTGTACACACTTCCCTTACTTTGTACCTTATTAATTTCACTTATCTCCTCCTCTTCCTGTATGTTAGCTACTACCTCAGCTGTGGTCTTCGTTTCTTTAATGCACTTGGCTGTATGTTCCACTGATTGTGCAATAACCACCGCTTCTCTAAGACCAGAGTTTTTGGCTAACAGTTTCTCTTGTATACGCAAATTGTTAGTGCACCGCACCAATTGATCTCTTATCAAGGAATCTGTCAGGTTGCCAAATTCGCACAATTGGGTGAGACCTCTCAATGCTGCAATATAGTTGGTAACTGACTCTGTTTTCCTTGAGATCTGCTGAAAAATTTGTGACGTTCCAACACAACATTTATTTTATCCCCAAAATGCGTTTCTAACTTTACCATGGTACTTTCAAAAACGTCCATACCCTCAACAGCTTCTCCTGCCAGATTTACAGGTTCAGGTAATGTCTCGTAAATTTTGCGCCCATGTACTCCCAAATTGTTAAGAAGTATGTGCTGTATGCACATGGAAGTGAACCGTTCTCCACCAATGGCAATAAGATACGATTCAAATAATTTGACCCACTCCTTCCAGCATATCTCAGGCTCTCCCATCTCATTAAGAAAGGAAGGTGGTTGGCTCATGCTTGCCGCAGCCATCATGGTGGATAATAGAGCAATGCAAAGCTGCAGAACCGATAAGATGAGAGAGTCTGTAAGTCAGGGAGAAAATGAGAAACACTTGCCCACTGGAGTTGAAACACAAAGGAGGACAGGCACGTGAAAGATGGCAACACAAACGTGACGCTGGGGCAGCACTGCAAACCTAACGTTCGTGATGAAATAATACCAGGAGCCAAAGTGGAGGAAATTCTTAAAATGTCTTACTTTGGAAGCATAAATAAACTAGCTGAAATTTCCTCGCTAGGCTGCTCAAACAGGAGGAATTTGTAAAGTACTTACTGTGCTCCCATAGTAAATAAAGATGAGGCAATTTGACATCGACCAAGCTCTTCATCAGGATAAGAGCGTCCCCCCTTGACTGACTCGACAAGGTAGTATGAAAGAGGCTTGAATGCGCTGACAGGAACCAAAACGCACACACCAGGGAACAGTGTCTCCTCACAGCGTCAGCTCAGACCAAGCTCTTCACCAGGATAAGAGCGCCCCCCCTTGACTGACTCGACAAGGTAGGATGAAGGAGGCTTGAATGCGCTGACAGGAACCAAAGCGCACACACCAGGGAACAGTGTCTCCTCACTGCGTCAGCTCAGTATATGCTAATAACTGGAAAGACACAGAACACTGTCCCTGGCGACTAGGAGAGCTGACGGCAAGGCAGGATGATGACTACTGCAACGCGCTGACAGGAATCAGTGCGCACGCACCAGGGAACAGTGTCTCCTCTCGGCTCAGCTCGTAACCCGTCGACGATCTGAGGAAATAATGAACGCTGCACCCGGTGACCAGGAATACTCGTTGGTGACTGGACTCTCGTAATCCACAAAACTGATCGCTCTCCACAGAACCTCCAAAAGCGGCAGTTCATAACTTGACCGCCGTCGGCGATGACAGGATGATGCACTCACAATCTCGACAGCCGTAGATGTCGCACCACTGGACATTCGCAAACCCGAAACCCAGCTCCACCTCAAGTACACTGGGGCCGTTCGCTGTCTAGGAAGTAGACCGTAACTCCCCTACGGCAGCGGTTCACAGGTGAGGCATGGGCTCAGGAATTACAGCGACGCCGAAACTCGGTCCTTGTAGGTGCGTCCACTTACATGAGGGGACGTAGGAATACTGCAGGAACACAGGCACTTTTCCTCCCTTGGAAATTCAATCCTCGCAGGTTGATGGAGACGCCCCACATGGGGCCAAGTCTGTTTGCTGCACTGCAAAAACACCCAGTACCATGTCCAAAGGTATACAGCACGTCCTCCACGATAAGGTCTGCGATCCTGCCCTCGACTGGTGAGACCTAGCTTTTTGACTGTTGCCCGGTGGAGCTACATCGATAGCTATAGGGGAGATGGACTGTGGACCCCCTCCACGGCAGTCACCTACCCAGCCGGTCATTGGACAGACTTTCCTTCGTCTCTCCTGCCGTTATCTCCCTCCTTCCCCCTACACCCCTCCTCCTTACCGCATTTTATTTTTCCTTCCTCTATGCTTCTTTAATGTGTTTCGTATAACTGATGTAACCTGTGACTGTTATAACTGTGTAATAATGTGAAACCTAATGTAAAGCGCTCTGATACCCACAGGTCTAGCCAGCGCTATATAAAACTTATTAAATAAATAAATAAATAAGGTAAGCTCCAGCAATTTCACTTCATGTAGTCTTCTACTCCTTAAAGATGGTATCGGGAGAGAGCACACAAAGGAGAGATGGCCAATTACTGCCCCCTTCACAGTAACTCGTCGCCAGTGTTAAAAGTAAAATGCTAGGAAACAGTGTAGGTTCCAAGCAGTCCTTTATTGACCATCCACTCTCCTCAAAAGCAATAGAACACCCCAACATTCTAACTTGAGCTCCCAACAGAAGGTTCCAAAGGAAGGGGAAAAGGAGGGGAGCATGGAACGTACCAAAAGAAGAAAGAGAGAGACTGGAGATTACAACATGTGCAATGGATGTTTACTTTCCTACCCTGTACACTCCCACGTTTCCCCTCACCTATTTACCATCCTTTTCATAGGATAAGTAGTTAGTTAGTGTTAAGTGTATTTTTAGTGTAGGGCTAGTATAGTGTTAGGTGTAGTTAGATTTTAACTTTTTTGATATTCTTTTTTTAGTGCTTTTGTTTAAGTTTCCTTTTTCTTAGGGTGGGGAATTGATGTGTTTTTGGACTTGTTAATAAAAATAAAATACAAAAAAAATAAATATTCGTTTAGTATGTATGTTTAGTTAGTTGATGTATAGGTTAAGGTGTCTTTGTGCCGTCCTTGGATGTGCCGTAATGGGGGAGGTGGGTTGATGTTTAATATATGTTGTTATGTGTATAGTCTGAGGTTAGCTAGTTAGTTTAGTGTAGTTTAATATTAATACAAGTTAGTTTAGTGTAGTTTAGGATTAGTCAGTATCATTAGTTTAGTTTTTTAGGATCTTTTGTAAGAATAAATTGCCAATGGTTGATGCTTTTGCGCTTCCATTCTTTTTTGCTGTATGGACATATCCTGTTGAATTGGTAATGGATTATGACAGATGCATCCCCACACAATCAATTTGAATGTCTACAAATGTAATTACAGCATCTTCAAGGGACAGGCTACCATCAATCATCATTTGAAATGTATTTGAACCAAACTGATTGATGTTTAGGGTAACAAGTTCAGTAGGGAAAAGACTTTTTGAGTGGTCTGAGAAATATTTATCCATTTGTGACTATTTGGCAGGTACAGATTTTCATAGGATGCACTGCGGGCATTGTGCTCTGCACAGCATTGGTTGAATGCTGTGGGTATGGTGTCAGGATACTTTGTGACATCTTTGATTACACTGTTCCCCAAGACAGCTTCACTTTCCACGTGGGAGTGCAGGGGATGTATGCTTTGCATTATTTACAAGTCATCCTAACGCCTTTTTACAAGTTTCTACCCAGCCTTGTACATTGTGGGCAACACTGTGAACAAATTGGCAAGTGTTGGGCAAGGGATGCTGTGATGTGCGTTACAGCAAACTGCGTACAGATTTTAACCAGTAACAATTTTTGACCTATGCTTTCCTACACCATTCCTCTTATTTCTGCTAGATAGAATTATTTCGAATATGTGACATGTTGAGGGAACTGTCTTTACATGTGTCATGCCATGACACACATCTATTCAAACATTGTCCTCCACATTGACTATGGGTAGTTCTTCTAAGTATATATTTTTAACGTATTTTTTTGAGACAATTCATGTGGCTTTACACTGACATGAGTATTGTTCCAAGTCACGATCAACATCATGGGCATAGAGTATTTTTAGGTTGCTGAGACAGTGTTGTCTTAAAGATCTGAGCACTGGTTGAGTCACACACGTCTGGCCCTCACAATGCATAGTATGGACACAGAGTATGCATATCCAAATGTCCCTTGATTAGTAGGAATGGCTAACCTGAACATGCATTGTTGGCACATTTAAACATAAATGGTCACAGGCAACACACATCTTAGTGACTCAATTATTTTTATTTACATGTGCAGTAACTGAGGTAGCAGACTGGCCCAGTTCTTGGGGGGCCAGACAGAGTCCTTGGGGGAGGACATGTCCAGAGACATGTTGAGGAAGAGGCAGAGTTCAGTCAGCAGGCTGATTGCAGTGTCATTGGGAACAATGCAAAAATTGGTAGTCCATATTAAAGTCCAAGGTGAGTGTTGCAGAGTCATTCAGGGGACAGTGGAAGCTGATGTTCCGAGGCATGATGGTAGGTACAGTTACAAGCAGAAACAGTCCATTTGACAGAGATGAATGCTACCGCTGACTTTTTCACAAGATTGTTGATTCATCCACATCTTCCTCCTCTGATGTGCCATGTGCCTCCCGTGTGCGTGATGGAGGATTGGCTGGAGCACTGTGAGGCTGTGACACATCAGGGGGTGAGATGTGGATGTTGAAGGTGCAGCAGCATTCATCTGTGCCAAATTTTGAGGTAGCACTGCAGTGATGATAAGCTGCAGGGCTTGCATGACTCCAGCAATGTCTCTGTGGTATGCATCCATGGCTGCCAAATGTGAAGCCTGCATCTGCTCCATGTTCTCCAAGATCAGTCTCATTTGACGCAACTCCTTGGTGACATCGCTGGAGCCACTTTGACTGGACAGTTGTTCTTGTCTCTGAGTCTGCACTCCAGCGATGTCAGCCATGGAATGCTGGAGAGCATGGAGCGGACTGTGGGTGCCTGTGATGGACTCTAGGTGGTCCCTAATGGGACTGAGACACCCACGGACCCCATCTAGTTTGGCCGCCAGGCTGTCAAACCCCACCCGCACCTGACTACCCATCTCCTGCTGGACCTCTACAGCACGGCGTTGAAATGTTAGAAGTGGGTCCTTAAGGTCCTGGGAGACTGCTGTGGTGGTAGGTGCTTGCTGCTGGGTGTTTTGTGCAGGGGGTGGAGCTTCCACGATGCTGCTGGATGTCCCTGCTTCTGGAGGTGGGCTGCCAATGGAGTTGAGCAGCTCTTGCAGGGTGTCCTGATTGATGGTTGAGATGTCTTCATCTTCATCATTGAAGAGTGGGACAGGCTGCTGTGCAGGAGGTGATTTTTCTCCCTCTGCAATGTAAAGGAGAGATGCTGTTGTATGTGTGTCTCAGGTATGGTCATGCATTTAAGCAGTTTACAAGCAGACTGCATGACAATGTCCAATCCCAATTTTTAAAAATAGACACCTATTACATGCAGGATAGTGAATCATTGTGCAATATCACTAATGTGACATTAGAGTTGTAAATTCTTTTTTACAGTTTTCAAGTATGACAAATGTGAGTGGCCAATAATTTCTACACACATGCTGCACCAGTTGTGTCCTCTGTTCAGTAGTGACAGTAGTGCAGGTTGTACCACATTGTTGTAAATGCAGATTAGCTCTGATGTATGTGTCTGTACACAGCATTGTGGTTCAGTCACCCCTACTCATTCCACTTCAAACTTTTTCAGATTATCTAGTTATATAGGTGTGGATTGCATGGTACCACACCTTGTTGTTGGCAATGGCACATGATTGTTATTGTGGCATGAGTAGGGCAATCATGCAGTTGAGATCAGGGTTGATGTGATGTGCCCCATGATATGACAGGTAGATGTGCTTGATTTGCCATGATCCAAACAGTGTAGATCCATTTTAATTCTACAAAATCACCTTGACAAATGACATTCTCATCGATGCATGTTGATATGCAGGGATGGTACTGCTTCTGTTTTACTGCCCCTTATTCCTTTCACCCAGTGACCCTTGCACTTATGTGCATTTACAATGGTGAGATGTTGCAAGCTGGAGGAAATATATTAGTCAGGGTTGAGACATTTGTGCAATGTTGGACTGCAGACGTATTTCTTGCATCAGGGGGGTATGGATACAATGAAGTGACAGAGTGAGGTCTTCTCTTACAGTATTGACTCCGCACTCATCCACTTCAGTGACACAGGCCTGCACCATGTTTACAAGTTTATGGTTCAGGCATGCGTTTCATCATGCACTGGCACTTGACATGTCAGCGTGGCACAAAGTCAGGCACCTTAGCAGGGTAGTGCAAGTGTGTCTGGGTTCAGGGCAAGAATGTTTATGTGCAAGGAGGGACCCCTTCAGGCACATTAGCAATGATTGACAAATTGCTGTTTCTATGTGTGCTGCACAATGCAGTACACATGTAAACAGCAAAAGCGTTGGCAACTGAGGATTTTCTCTATTTTTGCATGTTAGGGATCATGGTTTTCCCTACATACACTTCTTACTGGCCTCTTAATAGCTTCACCCTTGCGAGTATAGGGCAGCGTGTTTTTCTATGGGTGTTGCAGGGTGGACAGCCAAAACAACACCCATTACCCTCACCTTTCACACCATGTGAAGTAGGCCTAGATTACATGGCTGCGGATTTACACTGGCTTGTAAGTGGTGCTAAGCCCCTATCACCACCCCAACGTCACATCAAGTGACATTGGCATGGGGATGGGTGCTTGGAAATATGCCCCTCTGATGGACACATGGATGATACATGCTGTTCTGCTCAGGGTGATTGGATGTCTTTGTTTGGGTAAGGATGTTTACAAACATGACTGCGTATGCATGTGTTCACTGCCACTGTTGACTTTCCCCAAGGACTGGTTTCCATGCATGTCAATGTGTAATGGCCATCTCACGACCAGGACGGTGATTACAGTAGAATACTGTTATCTGTATGGCACATGTAGATACCTTGAAGTGGGTGAGTGCATTTTGACGTATAGGGTGAAGGTGACATGTAGCAAGTTGACATGCATTGGTGCTACATTGTTATTCTTGCTCGGTGTCATACTTCACCTGACATGCACCTTGACAGGGACTGTATGGTTCTGTGAGCATGGCACACAGACAAAACATGTAGATAGTTTGTATGGGACACATTCCTGATATGCAGAGTCCTTACACTGTACTTTTGGATGATGTCCCTTCTGCTCATAGTTGAACACCACATTAGCCCTCCAGTATGCTAAATTTGGACATTGTGGAATATGCACCTTTTAGAAACAAGGGTGCATATTTACAATGTAGTGGGGATGCATGTGTTTATGGTACAAAGACTCACAACATGCTTTGTCACTTTGGGAACACAGAGCTGCATCTCATGAACAAGCAAAGAAGCATTTTGACTGGAGAGGTGGCAGAGTGTTGCAATGGCCTCCTAGGCTCAACACCACGCTCAGCCAAATTGGCAACACAGGGCTGCATATCATTGACAACAATATGATGCAGCCCCGTGTACCACCTTGCTCTGGGGCTAAAGTTAGCAGGCCACCACCGATGCCGGCACACATGCACCATTGTGCAGGGGTATCTGAGTTGAGTTGAAGATTATACATGTGCATGAAGGGGTCCTTACTGCACAAACACATTCTTCCACACAACACAGGCACCCCTGAACAACGGTGTATGTGTGCCGGCATTGATGGTGGCCTGCTAACTTTAGCCCCAGAGCAGGGTGGTTCACGGGGGAGCATCATATTGTTGTCAAAGAGATGCAGCCCTGTGTTGCCAATTTGGCTGAGTGTGGTGTTGAGCCTAGGAGGCCATTGCAACACTCTGCCACCTCTCCAGTCAATATGCCCCTTTGCTTGTTCATATTGCCCTTATTTTGTAGACTAAAGTATATTATTTTTGCTCTATATTGGATTATTTTTATATGCAGAATTCTAAGTCAGTGATACCACCATTATGTATCTTTATATGTATTCAATTACTAAGGTGACATGTGTCTATAACCCCAGGGACCATTGTGTCTGGAAAGAGATCTACAGACAGTGTTGTTGTGCACTGAGGGATATTTAGTTGGCCATAAGTGACATTGCTGCCCAACTTCCCCTCCCTCCATTTCCTGGTTGTTACTTACCCTGTTGCTGATGTAGCTGGTCATGTTCAGCACTATCCTGTCCCTGGACTCCAACCACCAACTCCTCGCAGATGACCATGGACACCTGTTCCTCCAAGGCATCCAGCTCCTCCTGTGGCGCTGTACTCCCACCTCCGGTCTGCAGTGCTGCCTGGTGATTGTTGGACAGTTTCTGCTTGGTCTTGCGCTTAGCATCATGCCAGCGCTTCTTGCAGTCGGTCACTGTCCTCTTGACCTCTGCTACAGCATTCACTTTGGCTACAATGGACTGCCATATTGCATTTTTGGTCCCCAATGACACCGTGGAGCTGACAAAAAGCTGGTGTTGTTTGTCTGTCACCTCCGCAACCAGGATCTCATTTTCCTGCTGGCTGAACCTGGTGTTCCTCTTCCCCTGGGTCTCTGACTGGACCTTCTGGCTGTTTGAGGGGTTAGGGGGGTTGTTCTCTCCTGCATTACTTGGTCCAGCTTCCTCCATGTTTCTACTGGGATTTTTTTTTTTGATTTTGTGTTTTGGGAACTTTGCAAACTTTTTGTAGTTTTTTTTCCCATGAAATATGAAAAAAGTGGCGTCATGCTGATTAGCGTGCATTTTCTGACCGCTGACTGGCCGGCTGTCACTTTTTTCATGTTGGCGGCAAGATTTTTATCGCCATGTAGCAATGTATTGTAAATACGTCGGGTACCATGGCGATAGTTTTCAGCGGTACGCGGCGGTAAGAACATTGCTGCTAACTAACGTTAGCGTTAGTTAGCGGCCATTCTTGTAAATATATATTCCGACTGACTGTTAGATCCCTCGTTGACTTCTGACAATAGCATCAGTGCCGCATTAAGAGCTATCGAGGCCACGGGCAAGAGATATTTTGGCCCCTTTTCTCAGAAGAACTTTGGATGTATTATCCATTTCCAACTAATTCAAGCTCTTCTGAACTGCCTGAGATACCTGATTAGGTGAAGAGTGGTGGAAGTAGCCAGTGGACAGATGGAGATGTGCATGCCATTTGTGTGGCTTGCCGTGAGATGGTTGTGTTCTCCTGTTCTTCTCCTTTGAATGTGAATGCGATTGAAGATACTGGGGAGCACTGAAGTTCCTGTAGTTATCACCTGCATGCCTTCTCCAGCTTGATCCTGCATTGGAGGAGGCATGGAGGCGGAAGGGATATTGAGTGAGAGATGCCCAGTTGGTGAGTGGTCAAATGGTGAGAGACTGACCCAGTAACCCTTCCGCACCAGCTCTTACTTGAGCTCCCTTTTCTCCTGATATGTACTGGTGGATGAGTTTAGAGTATTAATGTCCTGGTGAAGATACCACAAAGATCTTGACTCTTCTCTTTCATTATTGGGGGCTGTTCTAAAAGCAGGACTATGAGGTGGTACGACGGTCCTGCATTGTGTAAGGCTCCACCATGCACCTTCTAGCCTCAACATAGTAAGCACATTTTTGACCATCTGTTGTGCATTCTCATTGCATGGTTGCTTCCATATCTTGTTCCACATCCTTTTTATATCTGTGTTCCTTCCATCACAGAAGTGCTGAGTGAAACTTTCCTCTGCCTTTTGTTATTTCCCTTGCTCCTGCTTATGTATCACCAGTGCCTTGTTGCCTACTGGTGCAGATGCTGTGCACAAGCTAGGCACCGGGGAGCTGAAATGTCCAACTCAGGAGGGAATGGCCACAGGACTGGAAAACAGCGGAGGGAGGATCTGATGACAAATCTTAAAGGCAGCTCAAAAAGTCTGAACAGGTCAATTGTATTTACTCCTTCCATGTTTAAGATAGTAGACAATGCCCCATTTGGTATTTCATGCCTACTCACCCGAGCCCAGCAGCGTATACCACAGCTTTTTGCAGCAGCAGGAAGCTCCACAATCAGTGACAATCTAAGGAAGCTGCTGTGCCAAAACTTGGAAGAGGGAGCCAAAATGGGCAAAATGGAGCTAAAAGGCTTATGTGCAACATATCGACATCCTTTGTGTGCATTACAGACTGTTCCTCAGCTGATTCCAGTACTCGCACGTCCAGTGCCCTGTTCAAAGTTTCCCTATTTTATCACAAATCTGTTCAAGCAGCTGAATCCAGAACATTCTAAACAAGGGTCACAGGAGAAGAAGAAGGTTGGAAGGCAAGAGGGAGGCCTTAAGGGAGGGAAGTTGCAAGCCAGGTCCAAAATTAAAGGACCAAACAACCAGAGATAGATCTTTTCCTGCCCTCCAGCCACAAAGATGCTTTTCCTGATTCCATCTACTATTGCCTCAGGCATCTCTCTTACCCCACACTCTGTCTCCACTGACTCTTATCAAAGTAGCACCCCTGGGGTGGTTACCTAAACTGGGGAGATGCAAGGGGTCAGAAACATATTTCTGTGGCATTCTTCAAAGTGTTTTTGATGCTATGCTCTGCCTATCTCCAAGTTCATTGAGTTGCCACAAACCACAGCAGTACTCACCAGTGTGAAATGGTTTTATCCCATTGTGTGTTTCCCAAACGTTGTTGGTGCCATCGACTGCACTCATTAATACTCCCAAGTTATGCCTTTTTCAGGTGTCAGGTTATTCCCTGAATTTTCCTTCTAAAATTGTTTTTCAATCTAACGGTTCTTTACTTTCAAACATCAACATTTAAAATGATTCCACCATCCCCCATCTGACCTGAAGTTGTCACCTTCATAGGCTATATGAGCTTCTTCTTCACACAATGCTCTTTTTATGATGTATACTCAAACTTCTTGTGTCTCAACCACTGACACTCATGGAATACATTAAGCAGGTGGCATCTCTTAAAAGTGAAACAGACATCTCAATTGTATTCCATCAAATAGAAAACTAGCAAAACACAAATCCTTCTTATGAGACAAGGTACATTGTGTGGAACTCTTTCTATTTTCCGTTTAGTAGAGAAGTTGTTAAATACATATTTAGTTTTCCATTTTTAGGTTTTTGAGATAGATATTGGATTGAAAATAGCCAAAATATCTACCCAATGAATTCACACTATTTGTCATTTTTGACACAGGTAGCACACCAATAACCCAGGCCATTCTTGACTTACGTTTTAAAGGTTTGCATCTCTACAAAAATGTAGATACAGTTTGAGTATGCACAGGCATAGAGCAAGGAGTTGCTGAAAGGCTTAATGATAAATCTAGCTGTACGAGAATATTAATTAAACAATTTATAGGGTAACTAGTTTTGCTGACTTACTTGTTTCATTAACCTTATAAGAGATCGCACGCTGCAGTCGTGCAATTTATTTAACTATTTTAATGTGCCTATTGAGAATTGGGGACAGTTCACCAAATTTTAAATGTTATACACATTGTTTTTTTATTACAAAGTAGTTTATATAAATATTAAAGCATGGTTCCGAAATTTTGAAGAGTGGGACTTAAATCGGATTCTACCGTGGGTGAAGAATACATTTACATGGTAAATACATTTACACTTGTGGGTCAGATTGTACATTTAGACTTGTAATAGTGAATAGTCACGATGGAGTTTTGACATGGTAGTCAGCTTACCGAGACTGAGAATGCAGATTTTTATATTTCGAGCATTTAAGAATAATGGAACGGGTATACTAGTTTGGAGCTGAGCAGTCAAGGTATTCCAAAGGAGGGCTGTGAGCAGTTTGATGGTTTAAGATTTTGAGGAGGTGCTCTGTGGCCTGGGGATTGGTGAGCATGTTGTGGTTGTCAGAGGGGAGAATGTGAGCTATGACAGGGTGTGCAAGAAGGAAGGTAGACGACAAGAGTTGTAACTGAGGTCA
The DNA here is from genome assembly GCA_963921515.1 of Calotriton arnoldi. Classification (NCBI taxonomy): domain Eukaryota; kingdom Metazoa; phylum Chordata; class Amphibia; order Caudata; family Salamandridae; genus Calotriton; species Calotriton arnoldi. The sequence goes on from CAWUFW010013537.1 coordinate 320,453, forward strand.
TTGTCAAATTATATTCCTACAAACCTAATTTAATAATCTGATGAATATGTAAATGGATCTGTCTCATCTGTTTAGGGATCTATACTGTCTTCTTACCTGCCCCCCCCCCATGCAGTGCCACCATCCCATCAAAATCTGCACAGTATCTACCCCTCCTGTGATTTTTATTTTCCATAAACAGAACAACAGCCTGAGGCCTAGGGGAGATGAAAAGGAAAATATTGAGACAAAGAAGTCAGGGGGAGCGATGGGCCTGGATGAAATCTCGGAAGGCTTTTAAATCAGGGAACTGAGAGAGGTTGGGGAGTCCCTTTTTGAACAGCACTATCTGGTTGTGTACCCAGGTTTGTCCTGAGAACTGTACATGCAAGATTAGAGGTGTATGCAACATTCTAATTTTTGGGTGAAATACAAATCATTTTGTGAAAACTTTGGGAAATTATGCGAAATATGGTTGGTCAGTGTCTCCTGTGAAAATGTCTTGTGACGCCATATAAAAGTCACACCGAGATATATGTAGGAGAAAATGTCTCTTAATTTATGTTTTAATGTTCTCACAAAACATTTCACCTCAAATCAGTATGCTATGGGGGAGAATTTCATAATATTTTGCATCATGCGAAATATTGTTATACATTTTGTACATTGCAGATTTCCTGAAGCTACACACGTAATATACATTAATCTGATTATGTATAGTAAACGACGTCATGAATGTCTAGATAGCAGGGTAACTATTAAAGGTAAATTCCTTAGGGTAACAATCACACTTTCATACTCATCTGGCTGTTGCAGTCTTCACTTAATTTGGAGCGATGCACTGCATCCCTCTTTCATCTGACTTAGGACTGGGGCACATTTACCCTCCATTAGACCTCCTAGGCTGACTCCTCTTCTCACACCTCAGGTTCCAATAGTGAAGCAATGAGGCCGATGTTCCAATACTAAGGCCTGCCCTACATCCATGCCTGAGGCATTGTGGCTCATACCTTGCTGTGTGATAGGTCAGAACAGGGCAGCTGAGGGCCCACTGATGTCATTCCTCATCCACTGGATTGGCAGCCCTGCAGTATTGACTCAAACTGTGTCACGCAATTTTTGCTTCAAAATAGTCTAACTGATCCACGTTCCAAGTGCCGCCTCCTCATTTCCAGGACCATTATGAGATAACAGGATAGCACGAGATCACCCAAAGCCAGACACCTTGGACATCAAATTGTCACAGAATCTCTCAGAACATTCTTACAACTTTTGTCCGATAGTTTCCATCTATTTGACTTCCCAGTTGTCATGTTGTCTTATGTCACAAGGATGGGTCTAAACGCACGTTTTCCTCATGTAATTTCCCATAGGAATTTTGGACAGCATTTTGGATAAAAGGCTTAACAGGATTATACCAAATTTGCCAGAAAGCTAGCTCTTTACTCAGAAAGAGTGTGTGGGTAAATCTGTTCAACAGGTTTTTGAGAAAGTAATGTTTGCAAATTAGTTTCATCTTGAGATCTGGTCTCATGGGAGTCCCCTCGGGACTTCTTCGATACCGCAATTCTAAAAATAACACACTCTGATTGGCTAAAAGGGATTTTTTTCCTGTCGACCGTCTCAGTACTGTGGGATAAAGTGATCTGATTGGCTGCCTGAAACTCAAACAGAGATGTTGTGGCTGCCATTACAGGACATGGGGTTTGGTCCCTGTGTCCTGACACTAAAACTCCATTTGGACATAATGGGGCAGCGTAGGGGTACCAAGACACCCTTACAGTTTTGGGGCAGTTACTAGAGGGATGCACTTCCCCGGTGATACAAAAATAAAACATTATTTCAGCACGCCGGTCCCGCTGTTCTCCCACAGGATCAAGTATGGACTACAGTGTGGTACCCCAGAACTCGCACGAGATCACAAGGAGCCACAATGGAACCAGCAGGAAGCCCCTCCTATGTACACCCTTTGTCTTATACAGAAGTTTTCAAGCACAGCCCACTCCCTCCAGACACCCAACCCGTTAGATAGCCAAGCCCCTACAAGTCACACCATTCACCTTGTACAGATGTGTTCATAGAGAGCCCACTTCCTCTAGACACCCCAGCCCCATTAGGAGGCCAAGCTCCTACCATGCACACCCTTCGCCCTGTACAGGACCACTTGTGGGTAGTCTACCTCATATGCACAATCAATGAGACATGGGTGGCCAATGCACTACAACACACATCCTGCCTTGTACAGAAGTCTTCACAGAGATCCCACACCCTCCAGACACCCAAGTCCCATTAAGTGGCCAAGCCCCTACTACGTACTTCCTTAGCTGTACACTCAACCAGTTGTAGGTAAGTGATCTCGTGCACAATAAATGAGACTTGGGTGGCCAAACCCATATAACACAAACCAATGAAGTCTTCATGGAGAGAAAACTTCCTCCAGATGCTCAAGTCTCTCCTATGCACAGCCTTCATCCTGTGAACAGCCATTCACAGAGAGGCCAATCCCTCACCACACTCATGCCCCATCAGGTGACAAAATCTCTACTATGCACATCCCTCACCCTGTGCAAGGCTGTTCATGGAGAGGTCAGTCCTTCAACACCCCCAAGTCCCATTAGATGGCCCAGTCCCTACTACACATAGTGATCGCTCAGTGGACAGCTCTTCATGGACAGTTCACACCCTCTACACACCCAAGCCCCATTAGATGGCCAATCCTCTACTAAATAGAGCATTTGCCCTGTGCACAGCACTTAACGGAGAGGCCAGTCCATTCAGACACCCAAGCCAATTAGGTGGCCAAGCCCCTAATATGCCCAGCCCATAACTCCCTTCAGACACCCAAGCCCCATTAGATAGCAAAGCCCTCACTATGACTTGGCCCTGTGCGCTCTTCTTCATGGAGACCCACTCCTTCCAGATAGCCATGAGCCCCATTAGGTGATCAATCGCACACTATGCACAGCCTTTGCCCTGCACACATCTCTTCACAGACAGCCCACTCTCTCTAGACAGCCAAGCCTCATTAGAAGGCCATGCCCCTACTATGCATAATCTTCGCCCTGTGCCCAGGTGTCCATGAAGAGGCCAGTCCCTCCACACACCCAAGCCCTATTAGATGGCCAGGCTCCTACTATGCACAGGCTTCCTCTGTACTCAGCATTTCCCTAGAGAACCCACTCCCTTCAGACACCCAAAACCCATTAGGTGGCCAAACACCAACGCACAGCGTTCACCCTCTGCACAACTCTTTATTTAGAAGCCTGTCTCCCCAGACACTGAAGCTCCATTAGGAGGCCAAGTCCCTACTACACACAGCCTTCGCACTGTGCACAGATCTTCAAGGCATGCCCAACTTCCTCCAGACACCCAAGCCCCTTTAGGTGACAAAGTCCCTACTGTGCACAACATGCACCCTGCGCAGAACTGTGCTATAGCTACAAAGAAATGGCAGAGTTGTGCTGTCACTGAATGCAATGGCACACCTTTTGCAGCCTTGCACCAATGCAAGCATCCTTGCGCTATAGTGTAAGGGTATCTGCTTTGTAGTCAGGACTGATTTTCTGCAGAAAGGGGTCCCTTTCTGCACCAAAGCTATCCTTTAAGGCTATTTCCTCTATGTATGTGTACTGGAGAATAAAGCACACATGCAAAGAGGAAAAAACTAATAGAAATAAAAACATTTCTCCTCATTGTGCTAGTCTCAGGGAGGTACAGAATTAAGGTGCAAATCCATATCTACAAGTTATTGCTTTTATAGATTTGCATTAAAATCCATAGGTTGATGCATGGGAGTGCCCATACAACACCCATAGAGCACCCCTTTGATGCAAAGTAATACAAGGCAGCACATTGCACTATATTGAAATGCTTTTGGTTACAATATGACATACATAATGACTTATGTTAGTTTATAAATACCAGTCTGAATGTTGTGTCAGGTCTGCACTCAAAAAATAACAGAAACCTTAAGCAAAATCTTTTTAAAGTTGACAGAAATCTAGTGTTAAAAGTGTTTGTGTTTTATTTTCACTTATAACAATAGAAATACCTTGGATTATTATGTATAGACTACTAAAGCAAACTTTTATGATACAGTAACGTAAAGAGACACACATGACAAACAGCATTACTTTTTTCTATTTTTAAACCAGAAAAGGCGATTCTAAAATAAACCTTTTTTGTATTCAAACGTTTTCTTTTTTGTATTGTGTAATTTTTTGTGTGGTTGAACTTGGAAAAAAAAGAGGTAGAAAAAAAACAAAAACCTATGTGTTCTTGGGAGACTGGATCTATTTTGCTCTCCAACATAAACAACCTTGCGGGACCTCCTGCAATAAGTGATCATCTCATGGTATGCCGGGTTTAGGTCACACTGCCTCTGCAACATTTCAGTGGCACTGCATCTCCTGGTCCAATGAAGGGTCCTGATGTACAAGTTGATGTCTCCTTCACACCTCATTGTTGTTCAGCTATGGCAAGCCATGTGGGGTGCACAGACCGCATGTGCTTTCACATCCCAGAAGTACTATCCAAATACTTTGTTTAAGTTCCCCTTAAAAATACTTGCAGATGGTATATATTGCATATTTGGAGTAGACATTCTTCTCCTTTAGGAGGTATGTAAAAGAATTGCCATACCAAGGACTTCTTGCTGGTTGTTGGAGTCTCTCCTGCTGCTCCTCCATGTCGCTCTCTCTCTCATTACCTGAATCCATGGTTGAACCCACAAAAAAATGGCAAAAATTCAAAAACATGTCAAGGACCCACACAAGATGTAATTATACCAACGTGTTAATCTCAAATGAGGTTTAAAGGATGGCAACTTCTTGTAAATATAGCAAGACAATGAGTTCTATGTCTAATCACATGTCTTTTACTGTACGTGTTATAGGTACCGAGGTATCGGATTCTGGTACCGCAACATCAAAAAACAGCATTCACAAAAACACTCAAGTGATCCTGATAAACTGACCCAGTTAGAAAAGCACTAGCGTCAAACTTGAATGAAAATCACTCTTTCATACTGAAAACTACTTTGTTTATTTTTTGGCAGTCATGCAGTACCCCTGCGGAATCTGGAACAGAAAGTAAAACCCACACGGATCCCCTGCGGGTGCCTTGCTTGTAAGGATCCTGTGGGAGTACTACAGGAACATGGAAGATGAAAATAATTTACCTGATAACACATATTAATTTTTTACATTAAATTATACTATTCAAATTTGACAACAAAATCTAAAGGCAAAATTAACATTATTGATAAATTTGAAAATAGATTTTACTTTACGGTAAAAAAAAAAACAAGAAATTCACAGAAAAAAAAAAAATATTATAGGGACGTTATAGTTAGCCATATTAAAAAGACATTAACTTACAAAAAAAATAATCTAGAAACTCACTGAAAAAAGTTATACGGATGTTATAGTTAAGTGACAATGACAAGCATAGTGTGACATTTTAAACCCAACATACCACGAAAATCGTTATAAAAACTTGCTTGTTAAATACGTCAAGTTATATATAAATAACATAAAATAGACTACAATAGTACTATGCTGAACATATGAAAAACAGTATATACGGCATCCTATTAAAAACATTAAAATATAAGCTGAGCAGCATCACTTAAAATCAAATAATGGCATAATTTCATACCTTAAAACAGCTTAGGCAAATGATGATTCTCCTATGACTAATACATACTATATAAAACATTTGCCTAAGAATGTACATTCAGCCAGTCATGGCAGGGCTTAATTTACGTAAGTTATCCCACCTACAGCTGTTAAAATTGTCCTTCTTGCTACTACATGTTCAGTATAAGTAGAAACAGTATGACCAATGAATGCATTCTCCAAATTACATAAAAACTTAAACACATCTTAATCAAAAAAGACTAAAAAACATACCACTCAAACTGGCCAGTTACAGCAGTTCAGTGAGATAACTGGAACTTGTGCCCCCACCATTCAATGCTTATAAAGTCATATGTTACATCACTCATGACATGTTCAATGACGTCATTGATGACATCGCTGATGAGATCATCCAATCTACCAATGCTCAATTCACTCTACAAACTAGTACAACTCTTCATGGAGAGCACTACCTCTAGACACCCAAGCTTAATTACATGACTAAGCCCCTAGTATGCACAGCCGTTTCACTGAAAAGCTCTTCATGGAGGCCCGCTCCTTCCAGATGTCAAGCCCTATTAGGTGCCTAAGCCAATACAGCTTTCACCCTGTGCAAATCTCTTCAGGAAGAGCTCACTCTCTCTAGATAGCCAGCTTCATTAGGTGGGCAAGCCCCTACTACGCACAGACTTCACCCTATGCCAACTCTTCACGGAGAGCCCACTCCCTCCTGACACCCATGTCCCATTTGGTGGCCAAACATGTTGCAGGAACTTCATGTATTAGCAGTAGAAAAGATATAGAAATTTGCTCCAGATGTAGCTTACTAAATACCTTTAAGAGTACAGCACACTCTCACACTCATTGGATGATGCCACAAGTGATGTCATCAGTGATGTCATTTGAGATGTCATCAGTGATGACATCAATGATTCACTGAAGAAAACAAAGTTTAAAGTGACGTTATAGTTAGGTGAAAATGTCACTTAAAACATATAATTTTCAACTCAAAAAGCTAAGCAGTTTTAGATAACTAAATTAACATTTAAGATGTCATCAGTGATGTCAATAATTATGTCATTTAACATGTCCTAATTCATGTAACACGTGAGGTCATAAGCAGTGCATGGCAGAGACTCAAGTTATACAGTTAACTCAGTAAACTCTAACAGCCCTTTTTGTTTTTTAAACATTAGTCTCTACTTTATTTTGGCACCTAAATTTAATGTCACTTTAACCTTTGTTTTTTTGCAATGAATATAATATATATGTGGGGTTGTGGGCAGGTAGACACAATTTATCGTATGGTTTGTCTCTGGCCCAAAATGCAGCAGTATTGCAGCGCTGTGTTAGTGGTTAATTTGTTAAAAAAAAGAAATGCTGGGCCTCTCGTCAGGAGGCAGCTTGGACCAGCCCATTTCTCCTGTTAGCGCTGCCTAACACAGAACCAAGAAACCCTACAAGTGGGGGGAGGATGTGGCGTAATAGCTAAAGCTGACGACCTCGGAGCTGGGGAACCAGGTTCGAGTCGCTGCGTTGGCTCAACATCCTGTGATTCTCGGCGAATCACTTAATCTCCCTGTGCCCACCAAAAATGAATGTGTGCTCAAGCACCAGTGTTGATGATTAAGTGCCGGTGCTCAGCAACGGACACCACCAGCTCAAATTAAGCACTGACTGTAATAAGATAAACGTGCGAAACGGTTCGGCATTCTGAGTGATAAATCCCGAAGTTGACACTTCTGTGGCTATAGGGAATCATGGTTGTTCCCAGACATTATAAATTATTTATAGAGTTATTATTAGTTCTGGCAAAGCAAGACATCATCACAGGCACAACAAACCTAGACAGGTGTATGAATGACGAAAAGAGAATTTACCAGATCATGGGTTGCCAAAAATGCTAAAGTATGGTGGCATGGAGACAGCGATTTAGAGTGATCATTTATTTTATTGTTTTGAAAGACACTTGAATAAGATATGATCATCATTTCGTTAACCTAGATTCACTGTTGTGATGATTTTATGGGCATGTATGAAAATATTGTTTTCTACTAATAATGGCTGAATGGAAATTGCAACCAGGTAGCTGGAATTTGATGTATATTTATACCATTTAAAGCAATAAAACACGTTTTAAAAAGTTGGAGATCAATCCAGCATTTCATTATATGCGTGCTGTTTGTTGCATTTTGCATTACCACCAGTGTTTTATGTTGGTACAATATTTATTGATGTCTTTGGGATGAGTTGTTATATCTGCACTGATGGTATGTCAATTGTAATTTGTTCTGGTTTTTTTTTTTTACTTTTTGTCTGACAGCTTTTGTTGTGCATTACAAATAACAAAAGCAAACAAGAAAAACACACACTCTCACACACACACTCTCACATTCACACACAAACACTCCCCTGCAGACTAGTTAACTAGAGACCCACAAGCGCTATCACTCATACCAGGTGTTAACCATGTCCACTCATTTCGGCACTTTCTCACTAGCTAGAGGGTCATTATACTTGCCATATTGTGCAAAACATGTGACCTGGTCGTCAGAGAACCATCATTGATACTTCTAGGGAAAATGTCCCTACAGAACCAACCTGTAGTATTAGGGGAGCGCATTTATTAAACGTTCATGCAACGCAGGGCAGCTCGCAAAGTTGCAAGTAAAGAATGAGAGAGAGAGCTGAACAGAGCCATACCTACTAAGATATGGCGCTCTTCTGCTCTCTCTCTGCGCTGGCGCACTTGAGGCTGCTTAGCGCTAACACAGGCACCCTTGTACCAATTTGCAAGGCTTAATGGGTTATGGGCAGGATTGTTTTTGTGCAGGAAGGCATACCTTGCGGCACAAAAACAATACTCTGAGGCATATTCCTTGTTTCATGTGTGCTGCAGTATGCAGTACACACGGAACCTGGTAGTAATTTGAAGAAATAAAGATTTTTCTCCTTGTTAGGCCTCTGCAGGTAATTGCACCATTTTGGCGCAAACTCAGATTGACATGTCTTTGTAAATCTGGGTTTGCATCAAAATACATGGGTGATGCATGGGAATGCCAATCCTCCACCCATGTAACGCCTACCTGATGCAAAGTAACACAAGGCAGCACTATGTGCTGCGTTGCGTTACTTTATATTTACTAAACAACACAAAGCCATGCAAGTCAATCTTACATGGCTTAGTAAATGCTAAACAGGAATTTGCATTGGGGTTGAACCACCTGATGCAAGATAATTGTCAATGTGCCAAGATGTCTCATGGTGCTGCTTGAAATTCCTTAGCTTTACAATTTATTTTTGGAATCATGAAACTTATAGGTTTTGGGCAAGTGTATTTATAAGCATACAGTAAGGGATGTGTGAAACTTGTAGCTGCACCAGCAGAACTGGGAGAAATGAAATGGGTTTATATGAAAAAATATGATTGTTTTTTCCTGAGATACCTTTGCCAAAATGTTAATTTCTTTGTGAGAAAAGTCTCTATCAGAAGTCAGTTTACAAGTGGTCTTCAGCAAAACGTTTTTCACAAATGTTTTGCTTTTCATAAATGATGCAGATTGTATTACATATAAGAAGTTGTTCAAACAATTACATGAAATTCAAGAAAGAAGTCACACAATTTCTCACCCATAGTGGAAATGCAGATATCACTATTTGTATTTGCTAAATTCGATTGGGTTGTATGCCAGAATACTGGGAACAAAATGTCAAAATGTCAATAAGCCAAAATATTGTGGTCAACAAGTCCATCAGAATGATAAGTTTATATTGGTAATTATGGATTTAATATTCTTAACTCCACAACTATGTATATTGAATACATTTATATTGTCAATGTAGATAGATATTGAGTTACGTATCGTAAACCTATATTAAATTATATCATTTTGCTTTACAAAATTCTGGTTGTTAATATTTTGGCCATGATGTTTTGCTATGTCAATTTTTGTCAGCCGTGCACAGTACAGCCATTATGCACTCTTACTGGCTCATTGACAAATGTGTGCATCAAATCTCCGGTGAAACTTAGGCAACTGAGGCAAAGGGGGAGTACACCAGATCTCTATTCCCTAGTGTGTACGTTGTGAAATATGTGTTGTGTAGTTAGGTCAGCTAGATGAGCTGAAACTGAGAGGAAATCTCAGACTTCTATCGGGAGGAGCGTGCTTCCCTCCAGTCATCTTCAGACAGAGGGTCTAGATCTCCCTCCAAAGCCTCAAGAAAAGATGCAAATATATCCGGTGTACTGTTAATTAATTATCTATATACTTGGAAGATTTTGTGGTTGTGGAGGTCATCTAGCAGTAATTTTGCCTCAAAGGGAATAAAGTCCATGAGTTTACTTAATCCCGCAATATAGGGCCCAAGGATATGCCAAATTTGTAAGTATTTGAAGAACTGGCTACGATGGAACTCAAATTCAGTCTGTAGTGCAGAGAAGAATTGCAGGGTTGTCCCAGTCACAACATCCCCTCATCTAGAAATACCATTGGTAGTCCACTTGTGGAAACCAAATAGCTGGGATGCCTGTTGAAGCCATCTCCTGACCCATAAAGGGGTCTCCTTCATGAGTTCATTTTTTCCAGCTCAAAGCTTTCAGTGTATTTTGCCAGATTTTTAGTACTACTATGGTGGCTTGTGGGAGGAGGAGGTGTGTTCTTCCTCCCTAAAGTAAATGTAGCAGCTGGATCCCCCGCATTGCCCATTTCTAAGATGCAAAGACGGGGTTGCCATCTGTGTCATGCTGCCATTCATTAATAATCACCAAATGTGAGGCTCTATAGTATAGGTTGATGTCAGCTGATGCGATGCCCCCTTCATATGTGGATTGAAAACACTTTTGTAAGGTGATCCTGAACATCACATCTTTCCAGAAAAAACCCTGATGGTCGAATTCAATTAAGCAAAAAGGTTTTGTGGTAGTTCATATTGGACATTTTGCAACTGATAGAGTAGCCTAGGTAGCACAACCATCTTAAAGATCACCAAGTGTCTTTAGAAGCAACAGTGGGAGCGCCAACCAGAATTTTATATCTGTGGTTAATTTGTGGGTAGATATTCAGCTCCCAAACACTTTGGGGGTCGTCTGTGATATTTAAACCCAGTCGTGATTATACAAATGTCGCTTTCCCACTGTATGTCGGGGGAGTAGGTCGTCCACCAAGTATAACAACAATTTGTCCTTGTTTATATGAAGACCCCAAAAATCACCAAAAATGAGGAGTATTTGTAACAGTCTCTAGCCTGATAAGTTCAGATCTCTAAGTAACTCATCAGCGTAGAGTGACATCCTGTCCTCTCTCTCCAGTGCCCAATCTGAGCATCCACCCTGACTCACTTCACAAGTTGCTCGATTAAGATAGCGAAGATCAGAAGGGACAATGGGCAACCTTGTCTGGTGGCCTGCCTTACTCTGAAAGTTTCCTATGTGGCCCTACCAATTTTGACCCGTGCGGTTAAGTTAGTATATAAGAGTTACATACCGCAGCAGAATTGGGACCCAAAATTAAGTCTCTTCAGGAGGATGAATAGGTAATTCCACCCCACTGAGTTGAAGGCTTTTTCAGTGTCAGCTAGGAAAAGAGACCTGTAATCTGTCGGCCAGCGGGAGTGCAATATAGACTCATTGGATGTTATATTGAGTTGCGCGTGAAGGCATAAAACTGGATTGATTCTTGATCAATGAGTAGATTACTTTGGAAAGTCTATTCGCAAGGGCATTCACAATAATTTGTATTTTCCACATCGAATAAAAAGATCGGGCAATGCGCAGAGCAGCAATCGAGAAGTCTGGGCAGTTTGTGTATGACCACGATCTCAGCCAATCAGAGATCTCCAGTGCCTCTGAGATCATTCTAGACATCGGGCCAGTGAGTTTCAATAATGATAATTTTAAATACTCCACTGGAAAGCCATTGTGACCCGGGGTCATTCCCAATTGCAACGTGTGGAGGGCTTCAGTAAGCTCTTCCTTCATCTGCAACCCCTCCAGCGATTCCCTTTCTGACGTATTTAGTCATGTGAGTGGGAAATTTGTCATGAATTTGCCTAGCAATGTCAGGAGAGTAGACAGTATTATAATAGAATGCAAATTATCTGACAATATCTGAGTCCCCTGTAACTACATGTCCTTCCCTGGTGATGAGGGAGATTATTGGGTCATGTCTGATGGTGTTAGAGCACAACCAGTGCCATGCCTTGCTGGCTATATTACCCAATTGGTATATTCAGCTCTGAGTCTCCAGTCATGTTTGTCTCATGTCAAGTAATAGTGTCTGCCTTAGGAGTTGTTGTTTGTTTAGTAGGTTCCTAGCTACAGTCAGCATAGGAGAGGCTTGGTGTCTAGATTCCAACTCCAGGTCTTGGAATCTGAGGTTTGTGACCCCTTGTTCTTGTTCTTGGTTTCATTTGACTCCAGTTTAATATCTAATGATGTCTCCCTCGCAACATGGCCTTAAATGTCTCCCAGAGAGTCCCCCATGTTATCAATATAAAATAGGAATGAATCTCCCTGGTAATATATTTCTTGTGTACAGGGTGTGACAGCAGCTAGGAATCAAGCTGCAGCTCATTACCCCCCTTCCAGACTCAACCTCCAACGCAGCTCGAGTGGAGAGTGATCAGAGAGTTTTCGGGACAGAATCCGCAACCCTGCAATTTCACAAATATCAGAATTAGGTATTAGTAAATAATCTAAGTGGGAGAACGTTTTGTGGGCCCTGAAGTAATATGTGTAGCACCTGTCATATGAGTTCAGGGTTCGCCAGGCATCTGTGAGACTCAAAGAGGCCATATATCTGGTGAGGGATGTGGTAAGAGATTGCCACCCTTTACAGCGGGAGGAAATTGAGAGAGTAGGGTGCCAATGGTCTCCAGAAATCTGCATGTTAATGGCAGGGTTGCAAACATATAGAGTAAAGACAGAGACATGCCCAGTAGAATTCCCATCACCAGTACGTACCTGCCATTGTTAATATGCCATATACGTTCAACCTTGAGTGACGGATCAGGATAGCCACCCCTTGGGAACTCTTGTGAAATCCAGAGTGAAATTCTTATGAGAAGACCATACAGGCCAAGAGCAGGCACCTAAGTGCCCATCAATTGAGTCTCTTGAAAAAGCAAAAAAAGTAGGCTGATGCCGTTTGGCAGCTTGTAGAACTGCCCCACGTATAATGTAGTGTAGGACCCCACTGACGTTCCATGCAAGGACTCGATCTAGGCTTGTATTAGTATTTGAATGATCAGCCATTGGGGATACAGGCGATCTCGTGTCATGGAGGGTTAGGATGCATACACTGGTTTTATCCTACCATGTGTTGCCATGAAACAAAAACAAAACATTTTAACATCACCTACCTTATCCAATTCCCTTCCCTTCCACCCACCACCACACACTTCTGGAACTTTTAGTAGCTGTTGTGGTATGAAATGGGGACCAATAACAGAGAAAAAACAAAACAACAATTTGTCCCACTCTTACCAATACACCTCTCATTCCCCTAAACTTTGTGGAACAAGGAGTTCAAATCATTATCAGCCATTGCGTTGGGAGTTATGCTGCACTCCTCAGAGGCAGAGGGATATCTCCTGTGCCCCTATACCTCTGTCCCATCCATCTGTCATGTTAGCTTCCAGTGGCCCTAGAGATTGTTTGTTATGGTGGATTAGTTATGTATAAGTGTAGGGGCCACAGGTTCAGCACCAGCCGGATGCCTCTCCGACCGTCTCAAGATATCAAAATGGTTTATCCGTGGATCATCCTGTTGTAGAGTGGGATCTCTGCTCCATCCATTTTGTGACTTAGCTGTTGCACCCAGGCCCAAGCATTCCATCTTAATGCCAGAGACGAACTCCCCAACCCCCCGCCCAGCTACATGGGATCTGTTTCTGCTGTGGGATTTGCTGTGGGTATTTTTAAAATGCAAATCCGAACCTGGCGGTCCAGAGTTATCCTCATCTATAGTGGGAGGCAGTTGATGAGGTCTCACCAGGTGTCTCTCCTCAACCCATTCTACACCTCCTCTGGCATTTCAAAGAGGAAGGTGTGGGACTGAAGCATGACCTTCAGCTATGCAGGAAATTGTAGTGTATGTTGAATGCTCTATTTGTATTGCTTTTGCATGAGGCGGGTATAGTCCGGTAAGATCATTATGATGTGAGATTCATACCAGAGTAGACCAGATTCTCGTTCAAAGTGAAGAATTCCTTCCCTATTTTTAAAACTCAAGGGCCAGGCAGTTATTGTACGGGGAAGACCCCAGATGGGCCTGGGCATCAGGGGCTGGTGGGCCCATTCAATCACAAAGCATGTGGATAATTTGGTCGGCAAGAGTCGAGAGCACAACCCAGTGTCAAGGAACTTCACCAGTGACGCCTACCCGCATTCCTCCTGAAAGCCAACAAACCTCAGATTTTTGCGGTGGATGCATCCCTCCACTTCTTCCACCCTGGTCTCCAGGAGTTTTGTAGAGGCCGTGAGCTTAGTGACCATTTGTTGCAGGGATTTGACAGTGTCTTCCACTCCTCAGCATCTGTGATTCTGTAGTCAGCCTGCAGCAGATCCTGGGACAGAAAAATGACCTCAGAACCCACTGCATCTATCTGGGCATCCAGAACAGTGTTGTAGGCATTGATGGCCTGTAAGATAGTATTCATGTTAGAGAACTGAGAAGCTACCCGGGCAGCCACCACCTGGGACTCCACCAGTGCCACCGGTGACTGCAATGATCCATTTCCCCTGGCTGGCCATATTTGTCCAGTTTAACATGTTTGCTGCAAGGCAGTGTATCTTTCATCATGCTTTAGGAGTCCCCAATGTTGCAAATACACAGGGGCAGATTTACAAGCCCCTTGCGCCACTTTTGCGCCGCCGTTGCGTCACTTTTGTGACGCAGCGGCGACGTAAAACCATGCGCCACGTTGCGCATTATTTACAACGTGACGCATCTAGGGAGATGCGTCACGTTGTAAAGCTCTTGCGCCACATGAAACCTGCGTCAGGCTTCATGTGGGCGTTCCTCCGCAGGGTGGGCGTTCCGTCGAAGGAAAGCCTCGTAGAGTGACGCAGTGAAATCTACAAGATTTCACTGAGTCACTTTTCCGACTGCGCTGCGACGAATCCTTACGCCTGCTTCAAGCAGGCGTAAGGAGTGGCGCACCACGTTAGGTATGGGCAGCCCACGAGCATTGCTGGAGTTGCGTCGCGCTTGCGACACGACTCCAGCAATGCGCCGCCTTGCGCCACAGGATGCGACACGCATCGGTCTTTCTTGCGCCACGGTGCGCCGCATTGTAAATGCGGCGCATCCGTGGTGGCGCAAGGAGAGAATTGCGTGTCGCAACTATTCTGGCGCATCCCTGCTGATTTGCAGGGATGCGCCAGAAGTTGTAAATCTGCCCCACAGTCTGTTGCACCAAGCACCAATTTTCCATGGTAGGCTGGATCTCTTAACCCATCAGCCCTTAGGTCTATGCAAATTTTATGGGGTGTCTTGAGTGGAAAGTCAGGGGGTCTTTCTGTGAACTCAAGGATCACCCAACCATGCCCAGCAGCAGAGCACCCCCACTATATGACAACGAGGCCACCGTTGGCAGCCACCCTCCTCTGCTGCAGCTCACTCCTTGCACATGAGCCTCCGGAGTCTCACTAAGGTACATTTTACCTCAGCATCCGCCCTCCCCCTCTGGTCAGGCCACTCCTATCTGGTCTTGTACGTCTTGACTGATCTCGGTGTGGTCAAAAATTCAGCAGGTAAAGTCCCTGCTCATAACCTTACAGCCAGTCCCCTGGCATAAACGGACCAGGCCCCACCCCCGACTTGAAACAGTGAGGCAGATTCCATCCCAGTCCACCAGAGACATCTCAGGGCTTTTTATCATATCTTATGTGTGAATCTTGCAAGGAAAAGCTAAATGTGTGAACAGGTTTCATGATAGAAAACCCTGAGCTATGCACAGTGGCTTGATATGAGAATGAAAAACAAATACGCAATGTAACAAAGTGATCGTGCAAGTCGCAAATTCTGTTGATAAAAGCAGTGGGGTGGGATGTACCTCGCACATTGTAACGCTTATTTTCCAACACTGAGATTAAGGTCACCACTCCCTTGCAGGCCGTCATCGCTGCATTTGCAGTTAGCCGCAGGGAATCATGGAAGGATTGGTGCCTCATGAATATTAATGAAACTGGGCTTCAGCCAGTGGCTTTACCGAACTGATAAATCTGGTACAGTGCAAAGAAATGACCTGGGGCCAGATGTACGTACTACTGTTCGCAAAATACAGGTCGCAATTATGTTTGCGACAAGTGTGGTAATTTGCGAAGTGACCCATCTACTAATAGGTCGGTTTACAAATTACAGATTCATAGTGGGCCACATTTTGATCTACCTCATGAATAGGTAGGTAGGTGTTAGGAATGGGGGTCTCTAGTTGGCAGAGGTAGGTACCTTTGTCCAAATAGGGACTCTTGCTTCTAGTCAGGGTAAGGGGGATACACTTCTAAAATAACCCCTGCTCACCCCCTTTGTAGCTTGGCACGAGCAGACAGGCTTATCTCAGAGGCAGTGTGTAAAGCATTTGTGAACACATACAATAATACAGTGAAAACACTACAAATGGACACCACACCAGTTTAGAAAAATAAGTAATCTTTATCTAAACCAAAACAAGACCAAACGACAAAAATCCACAATACAGTAATAAAAATATGACGTTCAGATGGTAGAAATAGTTCAGTTCAAAGCAAATTGCAGATGCAACAATTTTCACACAAAGTACCTGGGATGCGCACGCAAACAAACAAAACGGGCCGCAGGGAAGGTGATGCGTCGGTTCCTTACACTCAGGGAAGGTGATATGTTGGTTCCTTGCTCCGGAAGAGGTGATGCGTCGGTTCCTTACTGCTGCGCAGGGGAGGTGATTCGTCGGTTCCTTACCGGAGAGGAGGTGATGCGTCGGTTTCTTACTGCGTCCCCCAACGATGCGACAAACTTGGCACCTCGATGCGATGCGACGATCCGGGACGATGCGTGGATTCTTCCAGCTCCCAGCGGAAAACAGTCTATAGAGGTCCAAAACAACAGCAGGCACCTCTTTGCAGGTCAGAACTCCCAGCAAGGAAGTTCAGGGGAGCTGGTGGGGAAGTCTTTGTGTCCCTGAGACTTCAGAACAGGAGGCAAGCTCAGTTTCAAGCCCTTGGACATCTTCCTCAAGCAGGGGACCCAGCAAACAGCAAAGTCCTGTTCTCCTTTCCTTGGCAGCAAGTAGCCACTGCAGGCCAACCCCAGACAGCAAACAGCACAGGGGCAGTATTCCTCCTCAGCTTCTCCGGATCTTCTCCTTTGCAAAGGTTCCTCTTGATTTCCCAGAAGTGATCTAAAAGTCTGGGATCTGGGCCCCTCTTTTTATACCCAAAAATCCTTTGTTCTCTGAAGGCAGAGAGTGTCTGTACCCAACCAAAACCAGTTCTGTACGGCACTTTGCAAGTGCACAACAACCTCCATTGTCAGTGTGAGCCCTGGCTCCAGACATACCACAGGGGAGCGGAGCCATCATTGTGGAAGGCAGGCACAGCCCTATTCAGGTGCAGGTGCTATTCCTCCCACAACTCCAAATGCAGGCCAGACCTATTCAGCCCAGCCCTGACTCAACAGGCTCTCTGGAGCCACTGCTCCTCCCCAGCCCCTGACACTCCAAAGCCAGACATGCATTACACAAACCTAGCAGAGGCATACTGATGGCTAAGCAAGAAAATACCTACTTTCTAAAAGTGGTATTTTTAAACACAGAATGTAAAAGTCTCCATCACTAAAAGATGCTTTTTTAATATTCTGAGTTCAGGCATACTAAACTTTACTTTCCTACCTTGTTCCCAGGGGTAGTTATGTTTATAAGATGTTATAAACAAACACCCCATTCCTTCCTATGGGAGCAGGTAGCCTTGCAATAGTGAAAAACGAAATTGGCAGTATTTCACTATCAGGACATGCCACACACATCAGGGCATGTCCTACCTTTCACATACAATGCACCCTGCCCACAGGGGTACCTTGGGCCTACCATAAGGGTGACTAACATGTAAGAAAAGGGAAGGTTAGAGACTGGCAAGTGTGTGCACTTGCCAAGTCGACATGGCAGTACCAGACTGCACCCAATCTCTGCAATGGCAGGCCAGAGTTTATATTTACAGGCTGCTTCTGTGGGTGGCACAATCAGTGCTGCAAGCCCACTAGCAGCATTTGATTTACAGGCCCTGGGCACACACAGTATACTGTACTTGGGTCTGACTAGTAAATCAAGTATGCCAATCATGGTATCACTAATCCATAACAACAATTTACAGGGAGAGCATATGCACTTTAGCACTGATCAGCAGTAGTAAAATGCCCAGAGTCATAAAACCACCAACAACAGGTCATAAAAAGTACAGGAGGAAGGCAAACAGTCCTGGCATGACCCTGCAAAAAGGGCCAAGTCCAACACGACCCCCTTCCAGCCTAAAGCCAGGGTAGACTAATCAATACCTTGATAGGCTTCCCTGCTTGGGGTGATAGAACATGGACCCTGGCACGCAACTGCAGGGGCATATTCCAGTTCTACGCCAATCTGAACCCATTTGGATCTCTCTGTCCATACTCTCAGGGCCCACTAAGCTAACCCATGGGGAACCCTTCTCCTCACCTGTGGACACCATCTGTGCAGCACCTAACCTTAGCTTGATCATGGGTGTGTCCCAACAGACAGACAGTACCCACATGGCGAACACAGTGGTGTGGCCCAGTCCACCCCCGGGTTGTGACTCCTGTCCCTCCACCAGGAGCCACTCTGTCCACCAAGACAGCAAGCCACAGTGGCCACTGACAGTTGTCAGTGATGAGACCCAGGCCTTATGCCTCTCAGGGCTCTCAAACCTCTGTGGCATAAGAGAGCAGGGGGCAGTAGCCCCAGGTGCCTGGCACCCTTTATCCACTCTCCCTCCTGTCAGGTCAGGTATGACATCCTGATAGTGACCCACCAGCACCGGGTCTGTACCCGGGGGCTGGACTGGAGACTGGGATGGGCTTTCCCACACCCGGTCCTCCTCCATCGGTGCTCTGCACCCTCCCACATGGAGCAGTACCCCATTCCAGAATTGTCAGGGCACCTGTGGCCGGTGTCCTGCACAATTCGCCCATCAGTGCAGGGGTTTTATCCTGCAACTGGGATCCCATCCTAGGGTCTGTACCTTTAGACTGGGCAGAGGTCAGGGGTAAGGCTGCCTTCTCCCCACCCCCCTTACTGGGGCCCTGCACCCTCCCACCTCTAGCGGTGCCCCCAGAAGACAAACCGGTAGGGGCACTGTTAGCAGTTGCCCCTTCCTCCAGGTCAGGGGGGACACCCTGAACCTGGCCCTCTAACCCAGGCTCTACCCCCTGTGGCTGAGCACCTGCCTGGCCCACCAGGACTTCCTGGGGAGCACGCATGCCCCCCCCAGGGTTAATACATATCTCATATGTTGCATGACAGTCTGCCTGGCACTGATCTCCCGACCCTTGTCCAACTGACAATGCGTGAAGACCCCCCAAAACAGAAGTGGTGTCACCATGGTCACTCCTAGAAGGTTAAGCCCTTAGGGCTGGCCCCTTACCCACTGGTTCTCCCACTGGGGACCGCATCCCCCTCTCACCCCTCCATCTGGACTTCTACACCCTCCACTCAGGAGCGGCACCACCAGACTCCAGAACTGGTGGAGCTCTCCTTACAGACGCTCCAAGTTCTCCTGACACTAGGAGATCCCCCTCAATGGATGGCCTACCAGTACAGCCTAGGCTCCCCACCTGGTGTTCCCTTAGGGAACCCTCTAGGCCCTGAGACTGGGTTTCAGGTACCTTGGGACGCATCCCATTCTCCCTCCTTCTCCGCGAAGACAGGACGTGAGTCCCTACACCCGTCCCACTACACCAGGACCTATCTGGGCTACTAAGAACCTTTCCCACAAGTCTTGGATGGGAAATACCTGAGCCTCCTCCATCAGGATCACCCCCAGATGCCTCTTCAGACCCTCTGGAATCCACCAAAAGGTCTCCCTCCAGTGTGAGATCCCTGGGGTCAGAGAACTCACACTCCACCAGGCGTTGGCATAGCTCTGGAAAACAGGGACTTAAAATATGCTCTCCACCTATTGAATCATACAACCCCACAAAGGTGTTAACCAAGCTACCCTTTGCCTTACAATCCAGTGCCTTGCACATGTACCCCACACCACTCTCCTGAGATTGGCAAGACAGTGTCTGAATGTCTCTGTCACTCAACCCACACTCTTCTGGGCGGTCTCCACACTCACACACCAGGACTTCTACCATGGGAGAACCCCTCTCCCTGCACCTCTCATCTAGAGTCAGTAGAGTGTCCCTCCCACCACTTGGACTATGAATCCCTGTGCCAGTTCCCCAATCTACTTCAGGGACACTGAGCACCACTGGAGCTAACTCATATCCTTGAGCCCCCTGGTGTATGTTAACCCCCCCCTACAAGTCAGGTGCCACATCTCTGGATGTGTGTACCGCTCCCTCAGCACTAGATAACACCATTTTGCTGCCACCATCTGAGCTGGACTCCACCTCCAACCCAGCCAAGCTCACTTCCTGAGCTACACAAATTTCTTCTTCTTGGGTTAGCGACTTCTTGGCCTCAGCCCTTTCGAGCTCCTCATCAAGCTCTCTTAGCCTCTGCTCACAAGCTAGAAGCCAGCCATCTTTTTCTGTTCCTCCCTCACTTTCAGGGACGTCCTCCTCCTCAGACTCTACTGGTAGTGTTGGCCCGCAGCGGGGTAACTCATAATGTAATAGGGATGCCTGTAGATCCTCCCTGGACCTTCTCTTCACAGGCAGCCCTCTTTCCTTGCAGAACACATGTAGCTCCTTCATTGTGTAGATGAACATGTGGCAGAAGTCAAGTTCCATTTTGCAACAACTAACCAGAGTCCTAGTATCAAAAAATACTTTCAGCAGGTCACAAGAAAACAGACAAAACAGTATGTGGCACCATAATGGTCTGCACTATGCTAGTAGTGTACACCAATCACTGTATGTAGATCACAAATGCAAGTCCAGGATCCTCACCGCTGACCACCAATGTTAGAAATGGGGGTCTCTAGTTGGCAGAGGTATTTACCTTTGTCCAAATAGGGACCCTTGCTTCTAGTCAGGGTAAGGGGGATACACTCCTAAAATAACCCCTGCTCACCCCCTTGGTAGCTTGGCATGAGCAGACAGGCTTATCTCAGAGGCAGTGTGTAAAGCATTTGTGAACACATACAGTAACACAGTGAAAACACTACAAATGGACACCACACAAGTTTAGAAAAATAAGTAATCTTTATCTAAACCATAACAAGACCAAACAACAAAAATCCACAATACAGTAATAAAAATATGACTTTCAGATGGTAGAAATAGTTCAGTTCAAAGCAAATTGCAGATGCAACAATTTTCACACAAAGTACCTGGGATGCGCACGCAAACAAACAAAACGGGCCGCAGGGAAGGTGATGCGTTGGATCCTTACACTCAGGGAAGGTGATGCATTGGTTCCTTGCTCCGGGGGAGGTGATGCGTCGGTTCTTTACTGCTGCGCAGGGGAGGTGATTTGTCAGTTCCTTACCGGAGAGGAGGAGATGCATCAGTTTCTTACTGCGTGGGGAGGTGATGCGTCGGTTTCTTACTGCGTCCCCCAACGATGTGACAAACTTGGCGCCTTAATGCGATGCGACGATCCGGGACGATGTGTGGATTCTTCCAGCTCCCAGCGGAAAACAGTCTCTAGAGGACCAAAACAACAGCAGGCACCTCTTTGCAGGTCAGAACTCCCAGCAAGGAAGTTCAGAGGAGCTAGTGGTTAAGTCTTTGTGTCCCTGAGACTTCAGAACAGGAGGCAAGCTCAGTTTCAAGCCCTTGGACATCTTCCTCAAACAGGGGACACAGCAAACAGCAAAGTCCTGTTCTCCTTTCCTTGGCAGCAAGTAGCCACTGCAGGCCAACCCCAGACAGCAAACAGCACAGGGGCAGTATTCCTCCTCAGCTTCTCCGGATCTTCTCCTTTGCAAAGGTTCCTCTTGATTTCCCAGAAGTGATCTAAAAGTCTGGAGTCTGGGCCCCTCTTTTTATACCCAAAAATCCTTTGTTCTCTGAAGGCAGAGAGTGTCTGTACCCAACCAAAACCAGTTCTGTAGGGCACTTTGCAAGTGCACAACAACCTCCATTGTCAGTGTGAGCCCTGGCTCCAGACACACCACAGGGGGGTGGAGCCATCATTGTGGAAGGCAGGCACAGCCCTATTCAGGTGCAGGTGCTACTCCTCCCACAACTCCAAATGCAGACCAGACCTATTCAGCCCAGCCCTGACTCATCAGGCTCTCTGGAGCCACTGCTCCTCCCCAGCCCCTGACACTCCAAAGCCAGACATGCAATACACAAACCTAGCAGAGGCATACTGGATGCTCATGGAGAGGACGCACTGACGGCGATGCAGACCGCGCGCCGACCTAAGAGCCCACGCGAACAATCATTACCGGGACTCGCGTTTATTCATTAGTTGGAAACGAAACGCCCGCATTAAGTCACTGAGGAGACCTCAACTAATCAGAGATTTTACCAAATAGACACAAAGAGGCAGTGTGAGGAGAACCACTCCTGCATTTTCATTATTTCATAACAGCACTATGCGCAAGACGCCAGAGGTTACTAGAGGGCACGATGTGCCCATCCAGTATGGATTGCCATCGACCTTGAGTTACTTAGGAGCTCCAGGTATAATCTAGTCAAGTGTTCACAGATTGTATTCCTTGGGAACCATATCGTCAAGGCTACACACTATCTATCCAGTTTGTCCTGAAGAAGACCCGCGTTTGATGCTTATATGTAGCACATATTTACAAGGGTCGAAACGTCGAAGCATAATTAGGAGCATCATATTCCATTTTGACCATCAAAAATTGATCAGAATGAATCTCTAGGTCATTGTGAGAGCATATATGTTTTAACTCCGCACCTTAATGTTTATGTTACTTATGTATGTATCTAATACATTTGTTATGATTTATGTATACTATACACCTTTTTTCACCTTGTCTCACCCGTTTGTACCAGAAATGTGTGTTTGACCTGTTTCTTTGAGATGATATAGAAATCTTTTTGCTTAAAATAAATCTCGGAATAACACAATCAGTTTGTGCTATTTACTTTGAATATGTGTTTGGATTGCTTTGTATAAACATTTATTGTTATCCTAACTTTGTAAGGGATAAAAACCTGTAAATCATTTAGCTTTTAGAAGTGCGTTGTGGCAGAACCACTGTTCGTTTCATGCAATTGTCCCCAGGTTCTGCACTATACTGGGTATCCCCATTAATTAATACTGGATGGCTAAACAAGAAAAAACCTACTTTCTAAAAGTAGTATTTTCAAACACAGAATGTAAAAATCTCCATCATTAAAAGATGCTTTTTAATATTCTGAGTTCAGGCATACTAAATGTTATTTTCCTACCTTGTTCCCAGGGGTAGTTATGTTTATAAGATGTTATAAACAAACTCCCTATTCTATCCTATGGGAGCAGGTAGCCTTGCAATAGTGAAAAACGAAATTGGCAGGATTTCACTATCAGGAGATGCCTCACACATCAGGGCATGTCCTACCTTTCACATACAATGCACCCTGCCCACAGGGGTACCTTGGGCCTACCATAGGGGTGACTAACATGTAAGAAAAGGGAAGGTTAGGGACTGGCAAGTGTGTGCACTTGCCAAGTCGACATGGCAGTACCAGACTGCACACAGGCTCTGCAATGACAGGCCAGAGTTTACATTTACAGGCTGCTTCTGTGGGTGGCACAATCAGTGCTGCAAGCCCACTAGCAGCATTTGATTTACAGGCCCTGGGCACACACAGTGCACTGTACTAGGGTCTGACTAGTAAATCAAATATGCCAATAATGGTATCACTAATCCATACCAACAATTTACAGGGAGAGCATATGCACTTTAGCACTGATCAGCAGTGGTAAAGTGCCCAGAGTCATAAAACCACCAACAACAGGTCAGAACAAAATACAGGAGTAAGGCAAAAAGTCCTGGGATGACCCTGCAAAAAGGGCAAAGTCCAACAGTAGGTATGAGATAGGTCGCAAATTGTGACCCACTGGAATTCCAGCCATCACAGGGGTGGTGTCTGCTGAGGTCATCAGACCACAATGTCTGTGATTGCTTTTAAATAAAGTATTTTTTTGTCTTACAAGCAACCAAGTTTCCTTAAAGGAAAATAGGATGCGTTTAAACAAAAACAATGAAAAGTGTAATTTTATTTTTTAAGAAGTGCTTTGTGGCAGAACCACTGTTCGTTTCATGCAATTGTCCCCAGGTTCTGCACTATACTGGGTATCCCCATTAATTAATACTGGATGGCTAAGCAAGAAAAAACCTACTTTCTAAAAGTAGTATTTTCAAACACAGAATGTAAAAATCTCCATCATTAAAAGATGCTTTTTAATATTCTGAGTTCAGGCATACTAAATGTTATTTTCCTACCTTGTTCCCAGGGGTAGTTATGTTTATAAGATGTTATAAACAAACTCCCCATTCTATCCTATGGGAGCAGGTAGCCTTGCAATAGTGAAAAACGAAATTGGCAGTATTTCACTATCAGGAGATGCCACACACATCAGGGCATGTCCTACCTTTCACATACAATGCACCCTGCCCACAGGGGTACCTTGGGCCTACCATAGGGGTGACTAACATGTAAGAAAAGGGAAGGTTAGGGACTGGCAAGTGTGTGCACTTGCCAAGTCGACATGGCAGTACCAGACTGCACACAGGCTCTGCAATGGCAGGCCAGAGTTTACATTTACAGGCTGCTTCTGTGGGTGGCACAATCAGTGCTGCAAGCCCACTAGCAGCATTTGATTTACAGGCCCTGGGCACACACAGTGCACTGTACTAGGGTCTGACTAGTAAATCAAATATGCCAATAATGGTATCACTAATCCATACCAACAATTTACAGGGAGAGCATATGCACTTTAGCACTGATCAGCAGTGGTAAAGTGCCCAGAGTCATAAAACCACCAACAACAGGTCAGAACAAAATACAGGAGTAAGGCAAAAAGTCCTGGGATGACCCTGCAAAAAGGGCAAAGTCCAACAGTAGGTATGAGATAGGTCGCAAATTGTGACCCACTGGAATTCCAGCCATCACAGGGGTGGTGTCTGCTGAGGTCATAAGACCACAATGTCTGTGTTTGCTTTTAAATAAAGTCTTTTTGTCTTACAAGCAACCAAGTTTCCTTAAAGGAAAATAGGATGCGTTTAAGCAAAAACAATGAAAAGTGTAATTTTATTTTTTAAGAGTAGGCAGTGGTCCATTGGACCACTGCCTACTATTTAAATATATTTTTTCAACATTCACTAAGGGAAGGGGTCCCTTGGGAACCCCTACCCGTTTGCAAGTGGCTTACCACCTTCTTTGAGGAAGTGGTGAAATATTCATGTTGTGCTGATGGAATTTGGTCACAAAGCATTAATACATACCATTCCAATTTGGTATTTGGAAGGGATGCCCTAAACACGCCCCTTACAAATTATTTGGTCGCAAATCCTAATTGCTATTCCCTAATGTATTACTGAACTGCAATTAGGGTTTAATACATCAGACAAGGCCTTTTTGCAGTCAACAACGGCCCTATTCTGCGAATTGGGACATTTGCAATCGCAAAAGGCTTCGTAGGTCTGACCCCTGGGGTGTAAGCACATCATTGTAAAACAACCTGCTCAGTGATGCTCTTGGTCAGAAGAATTATGCCATATTTGCATTAAAATTTAGGTTTTGGCCTGATTCATTCTATCACAGGCATGCAGTTTTATTTGCTTCGGGTCTAATTTCATGCAGAAAGTAAGGCGGTAAAAGAGGACGATTATATGAATTACTGAAATGCACACATTTATTTTACCTTTAATGTTAACTTTTACACGGCTCACATCTGCCTACTTGCCTAGAACAGGCTGACATTTTGTTATTTCATAAGCAATTTGTGTACTTATATAATGTGTAAAAACAGTACAGTAGTAATGGTGCCTTGTGACTTGATAGATGCTGTGTAATTAATGACAATTACAATACTCTATGAAAATGCAAAAATTCCCAGATAACTACATGTGCTGCAAACATTATTAAGAAGAGAGTTGCCTGGAGTAGTCATATTCATTTCAGTGGTATCAGAACTGAAAGGACGAGGACAGCTAACCGGTTTAGTATGCATGCCAGCCACATATCCTAGGGAAGCGCATCTACACACAGGAGGGCAATGCGTGTAAGGGACGTTAACATTTCCTTCACCTTCAGGCTTGAATGTGAATAAGTCAAGCAGGGGATCACACAACCTACAAAGCTTTTGCAGACTGTCAGAAGAGTTTAATATTTTTCAAGTGGCATCGACATTCTTGGCCATCTATAGCTCCCTCTGAAACGATTCAAGTGATAATCTGTTGCATCCAGATAACTCTATGGATGGTGGCTGAATTTTAACATTTCCATTTGATGCTGAACTGCCTGCACCTTTGGGCCAGTGCTATTCAATAATTGTTTATTTGGATACAAAAATCTTTAAATGCCAAGTGCAATACCTTCCACACAAAGGGGAAGAGTACTGCAAGGGGGAGAAGCAGGGGAAGGTGGAACTGTGTGCAGGAGCTACAGAGATTAGATAGTATGGGGAACAGCAACTGCAGTCAATAGAGAGGAAAGAAGATATAACTGGAAACTCTGTGGAGTAAGAGAAGGGTCTAATGATAGGGGAATGAAGAAGGGCTATTGCTGAGGTACTGATAGAAGTTACAGCAGGGACTGCCAAAAGGAGACAAGACAGGCATCAGGAACTACTGAGTGGTAATCATTAGAAGGGTTTGGAGGTACTTGTCTGAGGCTAAGGGAACTCCATAGCGGCCAGGTTTTTAGTTTGCATGTGTTTGACATTTTCTTCTTGTAATGGTACATATGTGTGACAATTCAATGCCTTATGTGTGATAGTTTGAGTGGTATTTTATAGCAAGTAGAACAAAGTAGTCATGGTCATGTATTGAGATAAATGTGAGAGAGTACCATGTTTGTGGACTGTATTGGTGTAGAAAATGCATTAAGGACGGTCCAACATGTCCGAAAGTACTTCTCATAGGTCACTAACCTATTATTTTTTTAACATGACACATGTAGCAATAGTACCTAAATGTTTTAGGGAACATAGAAGATATTGGGAAAGAATGCTTGTAAACGTCTTAGCCACTGGCAATAGCTTGTGTCGCAATCTAGTCCTTTGACTTTGACCCATTATGCCACTTCAGACAGATTAGCCATATCCAAATCGTTATACACCATGCTTCGGTTGAAACAGTCCAGCCCAAACTGCTAGGCAAGGTCTGCTCTGAATGGAAACACAAGAAACTCCAGAAAAGTTTCGACCTTAATGTTCTGCCCACTCTGTACCTCTGAGCATTGTGCTAGTGAAGGTTTTTGGACCAGAACCACGAGTGACACTCACATCCTGTCCAAAACAAGCCTGCATAAAAGGATACTTTTGCAGACGTGGACCATTCCCTATAGATTTTCAATGGCTCACTGTCCTGTGTTGCAGGTTCCTTGAGTTACACAGGTTTATAAAGATGAGCCTGGGAAGTAAAGGAAACTATTATTGCCTCTGACACAAGGCAGGTCCACATGGCATGATTCTTAGCTGAGTCGAAATGAAAGTTCCACAATGGAATTTAATGCTCTGAATGAACCAAGGTGACATCAGAATGTATGTATGTATGTATGTATGTATGTATGCATGTATGTGGTATTTGTAAATTACAATCCTAGCAAAAAGGTAGTGGAGTGCTGTACAGTGTCAAAAGCAAGTGAACAGTTAACAAGTGACAAGAGGTAGCTAGATTCTGGCTGGGAGCAAAAGCTCACAATTACTTTTTCCAAGAAGACCTTAAAAAGGCATACATACATCCCATTTAAAAACCTAGCTTGTACAATTAATGCCCAGACACCTACAGGCCCATTCCTGGGCAAACTTATATAAAGAGCAGCTTTCACCCAGATGTTACAATTCATTGAAGATAATTCCATACTTTCCGACTTCCAAACTGTTTTCCGTCCAGGAAGAGGCACTGAATCTGCCCTAATCTTTATCTGGGATTGTCTTAAAAACACAGTGGACCAGAATAGATATTGTGCCCTCCTTCACTTGGACCTTCAGCTGCCTTTGACCCTGTGGATAATTATACATTTATCCAAAGACTTAACTAAGCCTGAATAGAGGGCACAGCTCTTATTTGGATCACATCCTACCTACATAACAGAACAAATATTATACATACCCCTACATTCTCTTCCAAACCATACAACATCAAAGCAGGAGTCCCTCAAGTCTCAATCATCTTCCCCATGCTTTTCAACATCTACATGAAATCATTACCAGATTTGATCAGTGGGTAACATCACCTGCTATCACAACGCAGATGACATGCAGATACTTCTAAATTTGGAAAGCCAAAAGGACATTAAAACATCAACACTGTTTGAATGCCTCCGGGCTGTCGACCAATGGATGACATGGAGACACTTCAAATGTAATGCTTTCGAAACCAATACATTCACCTCTAGCAACTGTAAAACCTACAACCCTTTCTGCGCCTGATGATCTAGGACCACCTCCAAAAATATCTAAGGAAATAAAAAACCTTGGAATTACCAAACTGTCAATTAATCCACAAGTCAATAAGGTCACCAAAGTAAGCTTTCTCACAATGAAAACACTGCAGTGCATCTTGCCATCCAAACTACCATCCCTCTTGTCCTATCACAACTGGACTACGTGAACATTCTGCATCATGGTTCAACTTTGTCAACTATGAGAGACTACAAAGAATTCAGAACGCTGGCACTAGACTCCACCTACATGTAAAGCCACAAGCACACATCTTCCCTACCTTGAGGGCACTGCACAGGTTATCAGTTACTAGTAGATCCTCCTTGAAGCTGCTTTGCATCACACACAAAGTAATACATGGCATAGGACCACTGTTCATCAGGAGGAATTCAACTCTGCAATACGACCGTTTTCAGAATTTTGAACAAGCTGTACCACTCTGAAAGTGGGAAGGCAAAATCGCTTCGACAGTGGTACAAAACGGCACATATAGTTTAATTTCCACTGCCAGGGAGGAGAAGGATGACCATCATTCCCACTCATGGTATAATATTCTGCCAACAAACTTTAAATCAAGTTACTGAATTAATTAAAAAAATCACACGTCATGAGAACATTTAGCAGATTAAGCATTTAATTTCAAAATGTCTCTTCTAAAAATATCACATAATGGGAGTGTTCTGTGATAGAGGCTGGGTTTTCTTAAATACGTTCAAGTTAAAGTCAGCACATAGTGAATTGGACTACTTCCACTGTTTCCTAATGTGGAATCTGAGTTCTAAAACAAAGTTGTGTTTGAAGCAAAGGTCCGAAAAAATGTTCCTCTTCTCCGAAATTTCTCCATTCTATACAATTGAGGCTGGGCCCCTTCAGACTAATGATTTATCGGAGTGACAGTTATGGAAATCTGGTAATTAAACAAAGTTGATAATTAAATACAGTACTTGTAGATGAGACCAGTTTAGCAGGCTAAAGCCACACCGATATGTTTAGTACATTACAGCAGTCACTGGTTCCCAGATCTACTCTTAGAAAACCTTTGTAAATTTCATTCTCTCATGTGATAATATAGATTCATATTTTCCATGAAAAACATTGCAGCACCAGTGCAAATAAACTTACTAACCACTCAAAGAAAATATTTCCCAATTGGAGAAACCCCTTCCAATACCAGCTGTACCAATTTTGTACAAGTTCTCTTCCCCTTGTCACATTGGAAATGGATTTAATCACACAATTTTTCAAAAGTAAATTTCTGATGCAATGAGAAAAAGGTTTTTGGACTGGGCTGGGGTTACTGAATACCTAGGAGTGTATGTTTGTGGGTGCTCACAAACTAACTCAGTGATCCAGCTCTGTAACATACTGTCCCCATCGTTGGGCCCGATTCACAGAACTAACTTAAGACAAAATCCTAAACTTACTACCATTTTGGTATTCACAGAAGGCACTTACTCATTTTGGTATTCACAGAAGGCACTTACTCATTTTGGCATTCACAGAAGGCACTTACTCATTGATGAGTAAGTGGCTTCTGTGAATACCAAAATGAGTAACTTACTCATTTTGAGTAACTTACTCATTTTGAGTAACTTACTCATTTTGGTATTCACATGCCCCCAGGTTTGTAGATTTACTTACATGGAAATATTTGTGTAAGTGAATTTTTTTGCGCATGCAATTTAAACTTTTCTGTATTAGAAATGTGGTTTAGTACTCACAAATTGTTGTGTATGTAAATCTGACTTTTAATCGGAAAGAGCTTTGAGAATTGGATACCAGATAAACCTGGCAAAATATGGGGGTAGCATTACAAAAAGATGGATTAACTTACAACCTACATGGGTACATTTCTGAATGGCCCTGGTACAATCCTAGCATCTAAGATTTCTCTTTTTATCTGGTCCATAGTGACTGAATATCTGCATGCACAGTAATTTGTTAGAAGTGCATAACATCTGCAATTGCTTTACCTTGAGCTCATGTGATTGCTTGTATTTGGAAAGATAGCAAAGATTTCCCTGTTCACCTTTCCAAATTTTATTGGTGGTTATGTGAATGGGCTGAAGAACATTTTCTTCTTCGAAGAACATTTGCTTCCTTGGAGTCTAATAGAAATGCCTTTAAAGTTGTACAATAAGCTCAATAGCTGTGTCTGTTGGGGGTGGATCTGGGGCTCCCAGGGAAGGTCTTTCCATAGAATGCTTGAGTTTGCCATCTTACAATTATCCAAAATGCTGTGCAGTAAGGTTGGGCAAGGGTTTTGTGATGATGTGGCACCCCAGGATTTAGCAAAGATGCCTATCTTCCAGAACTTTCCACTCTTAATTAAAAATCCCCGCATAAGGGAGAGACTCTTGAGAAGACACTGGACCTGAGAGTGATGATGATAAAGAATGAAGCAAACACAAGTAGATGATGGACGGAGCACTGAAACTTTTTAGACACTCACCCCCAGTCACAGATCTGGGTTGAATCCATCATCATTCTTTAGCTCAGTCGCCACCCCAGTTCAGACACAGCTATATGCAAATCAGTCTTGACCCTGTGCCTCATGGGAACAGTCCAGCCCGAACTGCTAAGCCATGTCTTCCCTGGGCCGGAAACAAGCATCCTGGGACCGGTTTTGGGGTAACACCCCTCATTAGCCAGACTAGCTTGAATCCAGTGGCAAAGTGAGCAAGGGATCCATGTCTGGGCATACCCTGCCAACTTAGGGCGAACAAAGCAAACACAAGGAGATGATGGACAGAGAGCTGAAACCTTTTAGACACTCACCCCCAGTGACAGATCTGGCTTGAATCCATCATCGTTCTTTAGCTCACTTCGCCACCCCAGTTCAGACACAGCTATATGCAAATCAGTCTTGACCCAGTGCCTCATGGGAACAGTCCAGCCCGAACTGCTAAGCCATGGCTTCCTTGGGCCGGAAACAAGCATCCTGGGACCGGTTATGGGGTAACACCCCTCATCAGCCAGGCTAGCTTGAATCCAGTGGCAAAGTGAGCAAGGATCCCACGTCTGGGCACACCATGCCAACTTAGGGCGAACAAAGCAAACACAAGGAGATGATGGACGGAGCGCTGAAACTTTTTAGACACTCGCCCCCAGTCACAGATCTGGGTTGAATCCATCATCGTTCTTTAGTTCACTTCGCCACCCCAGTTCAGACACAGCTAGATGCAAATCAGTCTTGACCCTGTGCCTCATGGGAACAGTCCAGCCTGAACTGCTCAGCCATGTCTTCCCTGGGCCGGAAACAAGCATCCTGAGACTGGTTTTGGGGTTACACCCCTCATCAGCCAGGCTAGCTTGAATCCAGTGGCAAAGTGAGCAAGGGACCCACGTCTGGGCATACCCTGCCAACTTAGGGCGAACAAAGCAAACACAAGGAGATGATAGACGGATCGCTGAAACATTTTAGACACTCACCCCCAGTCACAGATCTGGGTTGAATCCATCATCGTTCTTTATCTCACTTCGCCACCCCAGTTCAGACACAGCTATATGCAAACCAGTCTTGACCCTGTGCCTCATGGGAACAGTCCAGCCGAACTGCTAAGCCATGTCTTCCCTGGACCTGAAACAAGCTTCCTGGGACCGTTTTCGGGGAAACACCCCTCATCAGCCAGGCTAGCTTGAATTCAGAGATGATAAAGAATGACCAGCTAGAAGAAGAGGCCACCTGATGACACTGCAAGGATTGACTGAAGGGCTTTAACTCTAATAGGCACCCAGGAACAAGATATGTTTCTCCAGGGCCAGTGGAGCTGGGCCCCTTATGTCTCCTTAGAAACAGCTAGGAAATGGACCTACTGGAGGACCCTGAACGGTTCCCTTGGGACATCAGTGAACTTACCTTTAAATGTACTGATACACAGGTGTATTTCAAGTAGCCATAAGGCTGTGGGACCTGGGGAGTATGGCAGTGAGGGTATTTAGCTTCCTGGCTGTGGAGGAGCTGTGGAAGCACCCCCTACCAAGAAGGAGAGAGCTTCAGGAACCAAGGCAGATGAAAAGTTCAAAAATAGGTGCCTTTAGAATTCAGCTCCTTAAAAACATGGAATTTAAAGGTCGGAAGCCATGTGGGAAGTGCTCCTGGTGGAAATGTTTTGCCACCAGGAGCTAAATGAGTCCCAATTTATTGAAATTGGTCCCACATGACTGGAGAAAATCTTGAAGAAAGTCTGGTCCTAAGGAGGGACTGGGCAGACAATGGTGCAGGTAGTGTTCTTTTACAAGTTTCTCAAATTCCTCTGGGAAGTGCCAAGACCTCAGTGGTCACCGCAACCTCAAATATTACATTTTGATGGAAAAGGGCCATGCATATGCTCCCCTCTCCCCACCGAGCCATCCTTGGCCTGATGCAATTTAGAAAATCCCGTAGGACCTTATATCCCCAGACCAAAGAAACCAAAGCAAGTGCCACTGCACTTTCAACACAGCTCCTGGGGATGCCAGAGCCTAGAATGAGATATTGTGTGCTTCCTCCACCCTGTGTGTCGCTGTCTGTGTGGCTGGAGGGAATCCTGCAAACAGCACCATGCCCGCGCTCCACACGGGTGGGATAACAGAATCCTACCGGCTCCGCCACCAGCACCATGATAGTGGCAGCCAGATGGGGAGCAGTCGGGCAGTGTTGATTCCAGTAAAGGGAGAGTTGCACACTTATTACTTGTGAAGGTCTCACATCCCACACAACTAATAATTTACTTTCTTATACTCTATAATTAACTTTTATATAAAATTGTACATTAATTAATATTATTTATTGTGGAATTGCAATGGAAGACAATGGCTTAATTAATATTTTTGTTTATTGGCATTTCATATGATAAAACAATACAGTACAATGTTAACATGGAATCAGTAACCTGGGTTTACAATTTTTAGTCCACGCTTTGCAAACAGGAGCAAGTACACACCCACAATGGAAGGGGTCATGGACGCACTTTCTGGAGGATTAGATGCCATAAGATAACAACAATAATTATTTAATAAACAAACTATAACTGTGTCCATGTGTGCCTAAGTCATGTCACAGAATATGTGAAAAACTTAATTTGCAGAGGAGGTGGGGAGGGGTTTGAAGGGGGGGCAAGGTAGAGCAATTCATTCCTCCTACGGCAGCACCAGGAACCACGCACCTTCAGTCCTATCAGGGTCTGGCTCATTTTCGCAGCCAGGACCTGGCCCTCCTCAGAGTCTACTGCATTCCCAGGGGACTCCCATTCATCAACCACCTCCCTCCAGACCAATTCAATAGGTCTGAAACAGCACCCTTTTCTTCCTCCCGCTGTAGGACCCTCTCCTCAGCCTGTGCCCTGTGAGTGATGTCAGTCACCTATGTTTCCACACTCGGTCCCCAGGGGGATTTCAGGCCAGAGCCAGGTTTAAATCGATGAATGTATTCCTCACCTTCTTGGGGCACGGCCTATGGAAGAGGCTCAATAAACAAACTGCAGGCGTATTTACGAGTGTCCTAGACAGAGTCCTATTGAGACGCAAGATTACCTCCCCCAAGAAACCCTGTGAGCCCAGGGCAACCCCAAGTCATGTGTCTAAAATCAGTATCCAGTGTTGCATAGCAAGGGCAACCTCTAGGCTCCCCGCCAAAGATAGTCTGTGTCGTATGAGGAGTAAGGTACGACCTTTGAGTGTAAATTCATTGTATGTATTTAAGACTCATATTGCTAGAGACTTTCTGTGGATATGGAAACACCCTCCCACATTCAGCATCAGTCATGTCCCAGTCCAAGTCAGCAGCCCAACCAGCCCGAAGGGCATCCAATGGTTTCTTAACCAGCCCATAGAGAGCCTTATAGAACAATGAGACTAGCTGAGAGCCTGATCCCAGAATCAGGAGTAGCTGAAGGACTGAATGTGTGGGAGGCTCTGCTGTTGCAACAACCCACAGGTCCCATAGGGCATTAGTAAGTGCTTTGTAGGTAAGAAATTGTCCCACTGGAAGAGCTGTCTGTTCCAGCAGGTCTCCAAAGGGCATTAAGACATTCAACCGAAAACAGTCACCAAGGGTCAACAACCCTGCCCCCGTCCAACAGTCCATCTGCCCGGCCAAAAAGAAAGTCTATGGGTCTCTGCCAGGGAGGCCACCAATGAGAGTTCAGGGGCATAGAGGGTCACCGTACCAGTACGCCGAAGCCCACATCGCCAGCAGGCCAGAGCAGTGGACAAAAAGATGCTCTGGTGGCGAATCCGAACTGATGGGCGCAACAGTTTCTCCAGCAGGAGTTCCTGTTTGGGCTCAGCGCCCAACTGACCGAGTTCCTCTAAGCCCACCCCATCCAGCCATTTCGTAATCCACTTAATCCAAGCTGCAAGAAAATACAATTCAAAGTCTGGCCCTCCCAGGAATCCCTCAAGTGGGGGGCGTCGGAGGGTAGCCAATGCAACTCTCTGGCGCCGCCATCCCAAATCAATTTCCGCAGAGTGCATCAAGCCTCCGAAACCAGGTTACTGGGATTTCATCGGGAGGTCTATGAAAAAGTGAAGAAGCCTCGGGAGCATGACCATTTTAGAGAGCGCTATACTTGTTGGTAGCTTAAGAGTGCGCCAAAATGAGACACAGGACTTCAGAGACCAAATGCCCCCTCCCCGCATATTTCCCTGACAGAGATCGTACAGGTCATGAAAGACCTGGTTACCCAAGTATTTAAAGGTTCGCGGAGCCCAGAGTATATCATGAGGACAAGAAATACGATGACCCAATCCAGCGCCCATCTGGAGCACACATGTTTTACTCTAGTTTACCCATTGACCGGAGATAAATAAGCAGGTCACATGCAAATAATGAAATTACATGGATCAAACCATCAAGCTTAATGCCCCAATCTATTCCCTCCATTCGAAACCTTTCTTCAAGGGGTTCCATTGAATACAATGGATATTAAAGAACTGTTTAGGCTAATGTTGAACAAAGTCTGCTACAAATTACAGACCAATTTACACCAATTTAAAATGAACTTTAGCTCTTCTTAGTGTAAAAAAAAAGAAAAAAGACAATGGTTGAATTTTAAATCACATAAGACCAGAAGTAATTGAGAAATATTTAGCAAGGCTTGGGGATTTGTGGCTTATCTCCATGGAATTCTAGGAAATTAAAGTAACAAAATCTGCAATTTAAAGAATGTGCTGGGATTTAAATTCAATCATCCAAAGAGGTTTTGAAGTTCTCCACAAAGAGCCATTAGTACCCTTAGAGCCAAGCGTGCATTGTTAAAGCGCATTAGAATAGTAATACTATTAAAAAATAGTAGGATTCAAAAATAACTTAAATCAGGAAATGATGCATATTATGACACAATATGACAGCAAGAGTTTTAGCACAAATGTTATTTCTAAAATAGCTATCTCACACACTTTACAGGGTTCCATAATGCTTCAGAAAGCACACTTGTAAGTTTCTTTATCCCACTGCCAGCACCCATTTCACATTTCTATAAAGCTCAGCTAGAAAGCTTTGCTATTTTTCATAATACCCCAGCAATTACTTGGAAATTTTCCATTAGTCACCAATAGGAGCACCTTGCAAACATCCATAATGCTGGAGTGTACACACATTACATCATGCTCAAATAACACTTTTAAAACATCATAATACCACATCTCCCACACTTCCAAACTCTCTATAATGGCCCAATTAGCACACACTTGCTGTTTTCTGCAACATCCCAGTATTGACAGTCCCCACCAGATAGCTCAACTAGCCACGACAGAGGCTTAAGCAACTCAGTTTCAGGCCCAATGTTCTGGAATGTTGGAGTTTCTTCCACATCTGCTTCCATTCAACATCTGTCAAATGAGTAGCGTTCATAGGTACAACCAATCAGAGAAGGCAGCTCATGCTGCCTGTGCAGAGTAGCACTTACAAAATACAAGCATGAACCTCTCACGGGCAATATATTATGTTGCTGATAGCAACATTTTGCTCACAAGCTACATGCTTGGGACCACTGCTTACAGCATATATTACAAACAACTAAAAGCAGTCTTTTCTTAAGAGGATGTACATGCATATTTTCTTTAATAGCTCTCCAAGCTGTCTTGATTGAGTTGCACCAAGCTTTAGTGTACACTGTTATGATTTTGGTGTTTACTGGATCTTTACCTGGGAGGGAGCCAAGAACTGCATTTCCATGGATATCATTCGGCTGTGGACCCTAGAGGTAGGAGGGAGGATGAGGAGCTAGCCACTACATAGTATGCTCCATTCTCCCACAGAACTGGACACTTTTAGTTTTTTGCTGAGCTTTTGCCCAGAAGGGAGCCAAGAATTACACCTTCCAAAATACCCTGCTGCTCTGGACCCTGAAGGTGGAGAAGAAGAGCAGAGCAGAAGAGCTAGGCATCACATAATGTGCTTAGCTTTCACATGGCACAGGACACTTTTGGAGGTTGCTGGACTTTTGTCTTAAAGGGAGTGAAGAACTACACCTCCCAGGAAACCATGCTGCCATGGACCAATGAAGGTGGGGAGGAGGAGGAGCTACTCACTACATAGGGGCCGATTGCGATGTCGTTTGGAAAGGCTCCAAACCGTTTGGATTCGGTATTGCAGAATCCGATTCAGAACCCTTGTTTCCAAACAAATCATACACATTTCCCAATGACCGATTAGGCTGCCCGGACACCGTTCGGGCAGTCCAAATCAGTTCCGAAAGGCATTCGGACAGCCCGAGTCTTTCGGAGTTGAATCGTACAGCTTTATGGACACAGTTTCCGAACGAGCGATTACAATGACCGATTTGGACAGCTGTTCCGATTCGGTCTGCCCGACACAAAACGGCTGTCAGAATCTGTCTTTGGGGACCCGTTGTGGGAATCCCTTCACCCGGAGACGTCCAATTAGGGCCTGTGGTGGTACCCAAGGGACCCCTCTTCCCAACAATGCGTGATGTGGCAGGCACCATGCGGTGTCCGCCACAGGGTGCAAGGTTTTCCCCAACCATCCCTTTTTTCAATGGCAGCCTGTGTTCTCCTTTGGAACACAGGCTGCCATTAAAGTCAATGCGAGTCCGTTCAAATGATGTTGGAAAGCATCTAATCGGTCGTTCGGACTCGCAGGACCCAATTAGTTCGGAAACAATTCTAAGACCGATTCGTTCAGAACAGTTTCCGAACTACATCGTAATCGGCTCCATAGTGTTCACGGGACACACACAGGATGTGCCCAGATGAAGACAGGGCCAAGAGCAGGCCTGTCTATGCTCATCAGTGGCTGGGGATAGGCACTCTCCTTTTGCCTTCCATTTCTCACTTGTCTCTCTCTTTTTTAATGGGGAAACGTTAGATTATATGTAATGCTAGGCCTGTCAATTTCAGCCCCTCTCGTTCCACCATTGACTGTTTTCTGGAGCATGCCTAAGAAACTGAATTGGAGGAGAGGCGTCTTTCTGTTGGAGGTCTCCCAAAATGTTCCTTCTCCCCCTTAACGTCCTCAATCGCAAAACAACTGCAGGGCCCTCTGCTTCTTCAAGCATGTTCCTTTCTGGCACGGCCCCTGACTCAGTGGCACCTCCAGAAAGCGATGAGGTTAATGCTTTACTTCTTGCCAGTCCAGTTGCCAAACACACAAAAGAATTGTCTAAACTCGTGTTCCAAAGCATGTGTGTGCCATTGCAAGACGTTAGACGTGTCGCTGTCAGTCCCTATAGTTAAAGGTCTCTTGGACAGCATGTGTGGGGAAATCACTTCTATGATTGATTCACGTCTTACGATAGTTGAAGACAGTCTGTCTGGTATTGAATTGCACTGTAGACACACTGGTTAGCCATCCTACCGCTACTTTTTTTTTTTTTGCAGATTTATATAGCGCGAACTCGACCCGAAGGTATTGGAGCGCATTACATGAGCATCAGTCACGTTACACAAGGACACATTCATTTTTTTTGGTAGGCATGGGGAGATTAAGTGATTTGCCCAGAATCACAGGATGTGGAGTCGACCCTGAGGCTCGAACCTTGGTTTCCCAGCTCCAAAGTCGGCAGTCTAGCCGTGAGACCACATCCTCTCTCTACTTATGTTTCTCATTCAGTCCTACTAACGTTGTTGAATCTAATCCCTCTCATACCAGTATAGAGTTTCACTAGGCTCTCCTGTACTTAACAATGGTGCTTCTTTATCCTGTGCTTTTGCACCTGTTACTGGCAATCGTCCCACCTCCCTCTATAACCAACTTGTTGAATATTCTAGCCATGGTAGCCAACAGAATGCCTCCAACTTTATTACTTCTACTAGCCACGTTACAGATCCATCCAGCATATCTATTTCTCCACCTTCAAATCTGCATAATCTCCTGAGGATTGTCTTTATGTCAGAATTCTGACAAACAATCTTGTTTTGCCCCCTAATATTACTCAGACCATCTCCCAACTTAAGAATAAGGTGCACCTCTCAACATGAGAACAAGGTGATGTACTGTTAATCCACTAAAATCAATTTCAGCTTTGCTGTCTGTGATAGGGCTTTGCCTGTGAGGTGATTGCCTTGGGTCAGCCTATCACCTAAAAGCTAT
Source organism: Calotriton arnoldi (assembly GCA_963921515.1). Classification (NCBI taxonomy): domain Eukaryota; kingdom Metazoa; phylum Chordata; class Amphibia; order Caudata; family Salamandridae; genus Calotriton; species Calotriton arnoldi. The sequence continues at coordinate 359,339 of CAWUFW010013537.1, forward strand.
CAAATACAGTGTGGAGTGGTTAACTTTAAATATCTTGCTCATCTAAGAGATAATCTTCTTGCACGTATAATGACACTAATAATGATTTGTTAAGGTTTTTCCACTGGGATTTGTTTTAATATAACTTCATCTACTCCGAATGTGCCTGATTCTTGGTCTATATGTAACAATGTTCCTTAACCTTATTCTTACTCTTTATTTTCCATTGTACCAACTCACAATCACTTTGTGGCTCTTCATTGCTTAGGTCACAATAACTGGCTTTCTAGCCTATGCAATAACATCTGTTATGCTTGCAGTATAAATTCCTGCATTGCCTGCATTACTGATAATGTCCTCACACATGGTTTTCTTCCATGCTCTGATTCTTTTGGCAGGTCTGCTGTCCGGGTGTATCTTTTTAGTTCGAACATGGCTGAATTAGCCTCTAAACTGATGCCCAGATTCTCGTAGCTGGCAGGCAATGCAGCGCACCACCCAAAGAGGCTGCACTGCGTTGTGTGATAGGAAGAGAGCAGGAGAGCACTATATTCACAGAGATATGGCACTCTCCTCCCCTCTTGCTAGCGAAGGAGCTGATTTCAGCTGCTGTGCGCCAGGCACACACCTTAGCGTCATAGCGCTAGGGTGCATGCCTGAGTCTACCGTAGGTTTTGTACTGGAAGGGTGCCCTTGTAGTACAAAATACTATGCGTAGACACACTTCAAAGCTTTTCCTACTTTGTGTGTGTGCTGCCCTGTGCAACATGCATGCAAAGTCGGAAAAGTAAGGAGAAATGACAACATTTCTCCTTTTAATACCTGCTTTCCAGCTGCTTTAATTTTTGGTCCTAAACTCTGCCTGCCAATGTTAGCAGATAGAGTTTAGCATCAAAAACCCTGGGTGGTTGCATGGGAATTCCCATGTTCCACCTACTTAACGCCTCCGTGATGCAAAGTAATGCAAAGCAGTGTTTTGCACTGCTTTGCATTACTTTTGCATACAGGCCAACACAAATACCAATTTTCGTTAGTTTGTTAATCCCAAAACAGGTGTATCATCGGGTTTGCATTAAAAAAGTAACGCTAACCCGACGCTAAACCTTTGAGAATCTAGGTCTTAGTTTGGTAAGTTGGTTGTTCTATGTGGGAGACTTCAACATTGCTCTGATTCAAGAAATATAGGCCTTATCAAATGTTGTATGTGAGGGGGTTGCCTGTTATTTCTTGCCAGCTTCTCTATCAGCTTCTCGGTGTGCTAAGGGCACTTTCAACCTTCTTTAGTGAATCTCTTAAATGGACTGTCAGTGCTCTTAGTACTTTCCATTCAAGCATGCAACAATTTTTTGTCTCTTAGAAAAATGTTTTTTCAGTTCTATGTTTAATTTTTAGGACTGTCTTTCGCTACATAATTGTAATAATTTTTACACACTTTTTAATTTGGTGACAACTTGCCTTTGTCTCTTGTTGACCATCCCTCCCCTGCTATGTATGTAATCTTTGGCTGCAATTTTAGGGCCTGATTACGATGTCGGTCAGGAAGGCTTCCAACGGCATTCGGATTTTCCTAAACCGCATCGGAACCTATGTTTCCGACGAGTGAGAAACATTTCTGACCGACCGATTACGATGGAAAGGTAACCGTTCAGTCATTCCGAATCGGTTCCGACCGGCATTAGGAAACTCCGAGTAGGTCGAAGCCGAGTCGTACAGCTCTATGGACCGCGTTTCCGACCGACATATTATGATGTCAGATTCGGACATCCTTTCCAACTGGGACCATCCGACATGAAAAGGCTTTTGGAAACTGACTTAGGGGGCCACTAGCAGGTCCCCTTCATCCTGAGGCCTCCAGTTGGGGGCCGTGGGGGTACCCAAGGGACACCTCTGTAGAACCATGCACAGTGTGATAGGCACCATGGGGTGCCTGCCACAGGGTGCAAGGTTTTCCGCAACCACCCCTTTTTTCAATGGGAGCCTGTGTTGTCGGTCGGAACACAGGCTCCCATTGAAGTCAATGGGAGACTTTCCGAACGGTGTTCGGAAGCATCATAATCGGTCGGTCGGAACCTCTTACAGCGAGTCGGTTGGGACTGAATCCGACAAGGAGTCGGGAGGTTTAGTTTCTGACTGACATCGTAAGCAAGCCCTTAATTTTTATTTCAAATTAAAAATAAACACACATCATGTTCTAAAAATATTTCCATAATTTATTTCAACATTTTAAATAAATTTAAACACTTATAACAAAATTTAACATACCTTCTCAACCATATTCTCTAAAAACACCAAATCCCACACCTAAATTTATAAAATTAGAAAAAGAATAACAAAAAAAACTCCAAATATTTTTTACAATTTTAAATTACTACCCACCCTTATCACCTATAACATCAACATCCCACACCTAAATGAAAATGTAAAAACATTTATTTAAAAAAATGTGATAACTCTTTAAATAAAATAACACATATCCACTAAAATTACAACATCCCACTAGTATTTGTCCACTAATTATATATAAATTAAAAAAATTCCATAGATTTTTTAAATATAATTTTCTAAATTTTTACATTTTTTTATTTACTCCACACTCTTATCCTTGTTAAACCCAATATCCTGCTCCCAAATATCTTAAAATTCTAGCATTTTATATCAATATTAAAAAATATAATATTATGACATTTTTTAGAAATATTTTTAAAGTACTCCCCACCCTTATCCCTTATAAACCCAGCATCCCACTCCTAAAAAATATTTATAAACACAAAAATAAACAATTCTACAATTTTAATTTATTAAAACATACAAATTTACACCAACAAATTAAAGAAAATGTACATTTACAATTTAAACAAAACAAAAAAAATTATAAAATATATTTTACTAAAATATCGATATTATATACAATATTTTTAACATCGATATTTTTGACAACAATATTCAATACAACACCTAATTTTGATATTTTTGATTTCGACATCACTTACCACAATATTTTCAAATCACGATATTTTAAAAACAATATTTGTTACATAATATTTTTTCCATATTTTGTCTGAATACCACTTTGAGCACTTTACTCCTGCTAACTAGTGGTAACGTGCTTGTGCTCTCCCTTTCAAACATGGTAACATTGGTATACACATAACTGGCACATTTAATTTACTATATGGTACTACATATACCCAGGGTCTATAAATTAAATGCTACTAATGGACTGCAGCACTAATTTTGCCACCCACTAAAGTAGCCTCGTAGCGCATGTCTCAGGTATGCCATTACAGTCTGTAGTGCAATTGTAAACTGCCATTTTGACCTGAAAGAATAAACCTTTTCATGCATAACCCAATCTTTTTAATAATTATACGTCATCCCTACCAGCTCATAGTGCAGGGTGCAAGATAATTTAAAATAGGACATGTGTACGTACGTTTTACATATCCTGGCAGTGAAAATATCCAACGTTTTTGTTCCCAGCGGCAAGGCTATCCTCCCATAGACTAACACTGGGTTACCTTATTCCATTTAATAAGTTTAAAATCCTCTATAAAGGTAAAGTCAGGGCCCACTCTGCTGGCCTCTAAGGGAACAGTTATGACGTACCAAGTGGTGGCTTCAAGGTCTTGGAACCTTGGCTGGAGTCAGAGCGTACTCCTGCCTGCTCAACTGAAGGTTTCACCAAATTCAACACATAGCAGCTCAGTCCGACGAGGGGCCCCGAATCACCACATCTTGCAGCCCCTGAGCGACGGCTTCACCAGAGTGACCAGTGGGTCATATCTGTTCCTAAACCCGGCCTACACTCCATCATTTTCGATCTGAACTTTTGACTTTGTCCCGGTCCGGTGCAACCATATACCTGCAGTTTGTACTGCGTGCCTTTTTGGCACCATTTTCACCTTAAACTTTAAGAACTCATAACTCTGGTTCTGCTGATTGAATATTTGTCATTTTGGTAGCAATGTATCTAGTAATATACCCTCTATTTTTCTAAATTGGTTTTGGATTTTTTTTCTTGTATTGTGTTTTCACTAAATTACTGTTTGAGTGCTGCATGTATACTTTACATATTGTCTCTAAGTTAAGCCTGACTACTTTTGCATCAAGCTACCAGAGAGTTAAGCACACACTGCATTTAGTGATATTTGTAGTACATTCTGACAAGGATTGTGATTGTTATTTGAGGTGGGATCTCAGCACCCTCAACTAATAACGTATTTTTTTACACCGACTGGTCCATGTGCCTTACCAGACGGACTTTCTGAAATGGCAGCTACGTCATCATAACCACATAACCAAAGCTAATAAACATTATCATATATAAACTCAAGGTGAGTGACCTAGTGTTCAGCCGAGGTGTAGGAATCAAAAAGAAAGTTTCAGAATAGAATTCTCACCAAAAAAGGAGGAGTTAACTTTCCAAAAAGTGAAACATCTTTCAATCTGCTAGCCTGTTCCAGCTGAGTCCAATCATCTGATATTCTTCATTTTAGGTCTGACTTGTAAGCTGCTCTGCAGGAGGCGATCTAGACTTTACACCTAGGACATCTGGAAAGAGCACACTCAAGACACCTGTTGGTGGCAGAACAATCAGATCAAACCATTTACGGATGGGCTGCTGAGTAGACCTGACAGATCTAGTTAGGAACTTTGAAATAATGGCACAAAATGACATAAAAAGAACTTAAAACAGAATTGTGACTTAAACAAAGATGAAAGACAAACATCAAAAAGACCAAAAGTAGAACCCAACAAAATTGGTAAAAATCTATTTGGATTGATGAGAAGTTAGTTGATTTTCAACCCACCATCCTTAACAATTTCACGGCGGATCACAGAGGCAGAATAATGAACCTAGGGCTAGGACAACAAATAGAACCATGAAAGGAATTACAGTCCCAAAACAGCTTACCTGTAAAGAATAATCAGTAACAAAGTATTCAGAAATGTTATCTATGATAGAAGAACAGCCTCTACCTGTAAAAGTTGAAATACTCACATGATCAGAAATCAGAAAACAGCTCATGCATTAACTACAGAACATTCAAATATAAAGCCATACAATAACCCACCACATAAATCAGCAGGTGAGGAAAATTATCATGCAGAAAGAAAGGATTAGGAAGAGTTATATTAGAGCCAATATTAACATACAGGGGCTCATTCCAATGTTGGTCGGAAAGCCTCTGACCGACACCATCTCAGACTAGGGGCCGACCGACTTGTGGTCGGCGGTTCTGACCGTTGGATTACGATGCGACCGTACACTGTTCAATAGGATTACCATTGTTTCCTATGGGAGCTCATGTTACGCCCGAGAACTGGGGGAATGGGGTGTGTGTGTAAAATCCTGCACCCTGTTGCAGGCACCCCATGGTGCCTGCCACAGAGTGCAGGGTTTTACAGGGGGATTACATGGGTATCCCCTCGGTCACCAACTGTCGGCTGCCGGGGCTAGGGGGCGGCCCTGCCAGGGGCCCCCAAAGTCACTTTCCGACAGCCTTTCCGTGTCAGAAAGGCCGGCTCGGAAAGACTGTTGGAAACCGACATCGTAATCCCGACGGCTGAAACACCGTGCATAGGTGGTAACGGTGCGGTTCCAACCGACAGGAATGCTCCGTGAGTTGGTCGGAACCGAGTGGGAATGTCCGACCGGTTTACGTTTTGACTGCGAACATCGTAATCAGGCGGTTGGACTGTAAACCGACTGAGTCAGTCGGAAGGGCTCCGGCGCGGTCGGAAAGCTTCCGAATGTCCGGTAGAGGCTTTCCTCCCGACATCTTCATGAGCCCCATAGTGTCAATATTCTTTTCCAAAATATTTCAGAATTAGAAGGATACACCACACTCATACAAATCAACCATTAAAGGCAACCTGTTCAACTTTGCACCCTCTGATAGTGCAGAAGGCAGCAAATAAAAACATATTTTTAATTTTTCTGTTTTGTAACTCCGCTTATCAATGGTTAGTATATCTTAACCCTTTCATGCACTTTCATAAAGAAGCCCAACATGGTAGGGTATTTGTGCATGTTCACAAATTATTTGTGATCATCACGACGAATATGCAAAAAAAAAAGTCCAAAAACATATTTGACTTGATATGTTTATGACTTTAAGACTACAGTACACTTTAGTAGGAAGACACCACTAGGAAATGTAGTTGTTTTACAGCAAACACTCAAAAGACCCCTAATTTCTGAAAATAGACAACTGCCTTTCCCTCAATACACTCTTACACAGTCTATATGGCAACCCACTAGAACCAGTAGTTCAGAAGTTTGCAGTACATTCTAGAAGGGCTATACTAGTAACAAAATAATCTGCAGCAGGTGTGGTTTACAGTATAGAACAAAAAACATATCCAAGTCCGCATCACACTTTTTAATTTTTCCTGTAGCCAGTCATAGATCTACTTACTTATACTTTCAAGAGACTACCTAATTTTATTCACTTCCTTATTCACAGCATCCAATCAAATACATTTTTTTAAACCAACATCGCATCTTTATTTTAACTGCCTTTCATTTTGAAAACTGCCTCATTCAGCTCCAATCTTCTTGTGTCTACTACTGCTGCTTCACTTCAAAATGGTTAGTGTGGATTGTGGGCCACAGCTATGTATTTTGGGCTAGAGAGGCTGCTAGAAAAAGTGGTATTGACAGGGACTTGGGTTTGGCTAATGTGGACATTACTTGAATTGGCCAGAGAGGGTTGAAGTGCCATCAATTGCTGCCTTTAGATAAAAGCATTGTAGATTCCCAACCCCCTGATCTCATGATTTGGCACTGTGGTGGCAATGACCTAGGCACACTGACTGGAGTAGGACTGGAAATCCTAATGAAGAATACCTTGTCAGAATTAATGACACTTTTCTCTCATACAAGCCTTAGTGTATTCGAACATATGCCAAAGGCAGAAATGGAGGTTGTCTAATCAATTCTGTCCACAAATTGACAAAGGCAGGCAACATGTTAATAAAACAGTTTCTACATTGCTCAGAGACAATAACGTGGGCTCTATCCACAACAATAACCTGCATTTTGACATGCATGGAATCTATATAAGTGATGGGGTTCACTACACAGACAAAGCAAAAGGGTGTTTCTCAGCAACCTGAACGTCTGCATCCGGTCATATGTGTAGCTCTCATATAGGCACAATGAATGCAAAGGCTCTTGTCAGAGCTACCCTACTGCCCTGCTATTGATTTTTCTTTATAAATATCCTTTTTTTTAAATGTTTTTAATATTTGCGACAACATTGTGATATTTGCAAACATGTCATGAAAACGCAAACCAAAAGCAGACATTCAATAGCCACCAGCACATGCACAATTTTTAACTATATAATTAATTCTAAACATCACAGATACATCACTATATAAAGAATTCTATAAAAACATGTATGATTCTCTGTGTCAGTGAGTGCTTGTATGAGAATCTCAGTGGGTCCGTTAGTGGGTGCAAAATTGTCTCAGAACCTCTGTCAGAGGGTGTGTAAGAGTTTCACTGGGTCTATGAGAGTGGGTTTGAGTGTCTGACTAAGTGTGTAAGTGGGTGTAACAGTTTGACTGATTCTGTCAGTGAGTACAAGAGTATCTGAGTGAAACTGTGAGTGGGTGCACAAGTCTCTGAGTGGGTCTGTAACTGGGTGCATGAGTCTTTGAGTGAGTCTATGAGTCAGTGCATGAGTGTCTGAATGGATCTATCCATGGAGGAATGTGTCTCTGACTAGATCTCTAACTGGGTGAGTGACTCTGCATGGATCTGTGATTGCGTACATGAGTCTCTGAGTGGCTCTGTGAGTGAATGCATGAGTCTCTGAGTAGCACTATGAGTGGGTGCATGAGTGTCTCAGTGGGTTTGTGACTGGGTGTATGTGTCTCAGAGTGGTATTGTGAGTGAGTGAATGAGTCTCTGAGTGCATCTGAGAGTGGGTGAGTGGGTCTCTAAGTAGGTCTGAGAGTGAGTGCATGAATCTCTGAGGGGATCTGTGAATGGGTGCATGAATATCTGAGTGTGTCTGCAAGTGGATGCGTAAGTGACTGAGAGGGTGTGTAACTAGGTGCATAAGTCTCTGAGTGGGTCTATGAGTGGCTACATAAGTGTCTTAGTAAAAATGTGAGTGGGTACATGAGTCTCTGAGTGGACCTGTGAGTGTGTGCATGACTGTCAGAGTGGATCTGTGACTGCATGCATGAATGTGTAAGTGGGTTTGTTCAGTGGGTGCATAACTATTTAACTGGGTCGGTGAATGAGTGCGCAAATCTGAGTGGGTGTGCATAAGTCTCTGAGTTGGTCAGTGAGTGGGTGCATGAGTGCCTGAATGGGTCTATCCGTGGATAAATGAGTCTCTGAGTGCATCTATGAGTGGGTGCATGCGTCTCAGAGTACATCTGTGACTGGGTGTATTAGTCTCTGAGTGGGTCTCAAAGTAGCAGGATGAGTCTCTGACTGCATCTCTAACTAGGTGTGTGACTCTCTGAATGGATGTGTGAGTGGGTACACGAGTCTCTGAGTGGGTCTGTGAGTGAGTATGTAAGTGTCTCAGTGGGCCTGTGAGTGGGTGTATCAGTTTCTAATTGAGACTGAGGATCCATTATTAGATAGATATATATTTTGGGGGATATTCACAAATTCGCCATGACCTTAAACGGGGCCACACTGACAGTCACAGCAAATTTGCAAATATCGGGTGTGGGAAAAAACTCTTCCTCAACATGTACCTTTCAGGGGTCCCTCAAACACCCCTCTATTGCAGCCATGAGGTCAGGTCACATCCAACCTGACCTCTCATACAACTTGCTCCCATTTAGTTTGAGCATTGGGGACTGTTCCGATGAACTGAAATGGTGGCCGCAACTCTCTGTTCAGGTTGCAGCCGGCCACTCACGGCATTCTTGTTGGCACGCACATTCTTGATTAATTGCAAAATCAACACGAATAACCCGCAAGCCCAGATATCCTTCTTTTTCGCTTAAATTTCTTAACACCTACTGAATGGATTTACACCAAATAACAAAAAGCACAATCTGCGGACCAAAAGATATCTTTCTGTCAAATTTGGTGTAATTCCGTTCAATGGTTCAGGCTCCAGCCGTGTCTAAAGAGTCTATGGAAATGAACATGGGAAGCACACTTTATTGTCCTCCCCTTTTTTTGGCCCCCGCTTGACAGATCACCCTGAAACTTTCCATGCACAACAAGACTTACTATGACACTTATTTTGGAGATTTTCGTGAAGATTCGTCAAACAAAGCCAAAGTTATAGGTAAGTCAAAAAAAGGTTTTTCTATAAAAACATGGTCCTAACTATGACTACCTACTGGTATCTGCCAGTAGGTAATATATATATATATATGCATGCCTTTTTTGCTTTGCTAATAACTTTAGTGTCATTAGATAAACCTCCATGAAAATTTCCAAAACGTTTCTCTTTTTCATCTAGTTTATGTGTGGAAAGTTTTGGGATGATCCACCAAGTGGGGGCCAAGATAAAAGAGGGTCCTATAACTCAAAATACCCCTGGATTTTACATAGACTTCTTCAAAAAGCACTACCGCCAAAACTGCTGAACAGACTTAAACCAAATTTGGTAGGAAGCTATATCTTGGTCCACAGATTCTGCCTTTTGTGATTTAGTAAATCTGTCCAGTAGTTTTTAAGCAATTAAGGTACATATCTGAATATCTGAACTGTTGGGTCTGAGGAACTCTCCCAAGTGTCAGTTGAACCCATTTTTTTAAAATAGAGCATTCTTCCTGGAAAAGGGAGCTTTTTTTCGTTGAGCCAATTTGTTTCCACATAAGTCAGACTCCCGCAGGAGTGAGCGCTCCGATTCACTGCCAGCAACATGAGAAAAATGGGGACCATCCGCTGCTGTTCCGATGGGCTCCCTGAGCATTGGAAAGACACCATAATCCCCTAAGGACAGTGGAGCCAGCTTCGGCCCGCCGTCGGGATTATGATGTCATTTTCTGACAGATTTCCATGTTAGCCTTTCTGACATGGAAAAGCTGTCAGAAAATAAATTTGGGGGCCCTTGGCAGGGCCCCCTTCCCCCCTGGCCCTCCACTATAGGGGCTGGGGGGGCACCTATAGTGCCCCACTAAACATCTCTGCAGCGTGTGCAGGGATGTTCACAAACATCAATTTTTCAATGGAAGCTTGTGCTGCAGGCCTTGAATAATTTACGGCCCATGGGCGACTAAATAATCAAACAGCGGCGGTTCAGGCAATTATTCAGTTGACTATGGGTTGTAAATTATTCAAATTTAGGGATGTTCTGTCATTTGTCGGATGCTCGCTGATATAGCTCATTTTTAACAGCCAGCGGCAGGAGAGAGGTGTCGGCGCAGAGGAGAGACATTTCCTTTTAAAAGCAGTTTACTTGGGGCACCAGTAGGAGGACTGCGAAAGCTGATTACTGTTTGCTTAGTTGTGGGAACAGTGGCTTGCACCCCAACTTTTCGATGGAATGATGAAATGGGTCATTGATATCCAGGTAATATCTAATATACCTGTGCCCAATTGTTGCAACTCCAATATGGTGACTAAAATTTACAATTAATGCGGAGAGAATGCAGTCCTCTTTTGATTATAAATGTGAACTGACCAATGACTATGGTTTATATGTCCTATTAAAGTGAACTACTTACTGTGTGCTGTTTTATTCTATGAGCGATACAAAGGGGATGATGGACGGAACGCTTCAGCATCAAACACCACCCCCAGTCAACTGATCTGGGTTTAATCCATCATCATTCTTAGCTCACTCCACCACCCCAGTTCAGACATGGCCATATGCAAATCAGTCTGACCCTGTGCCTCATGGGAACAGTCCAGCCCGAACTGCCAAGCCATGTCTTCCCTGGACCGGAAACAAGCATCCTGGGACCGGTTTTGGGCTATTCAGCCGTCATCAGCCAGGCTAGCTTGAATCCAGTGGCAAAGTGAGCAAGGGACCCACGTCTGGGCATACCCTGCCATATTAGGGCGAACAAAGCGATACCAAAGGGGATGATGGACGGAGCGTTTGAGCTAATCAAACACTCACCCCCAGTCAACTGATCTGGGTTTAATCCATCATCATTCTTTATCTCACTCCACCACCCCAGTTCAGACATGGCCATATGCAAATCAGTCTGACCCTGTGCTTCATGGGAACAGTCCAGCCCGAACTGCCAAGCCATGTCTTCCCTGGACCGGAAACAAGCATCCTGGAACCGGTTTCTGGCTATTCAGCCGTCATCAGCCAGGCTAGCTTGAATCCAGTGGCAAAGTGAGCAAGGGACCCACGTCTGGGCATACCCTGCCAACTTAGGGTGAACAAAGCGATACCAAAGGGATGATGGATGGAGCGCTTGAGCTAATCAAACACTCACCCCCAGTCAACTGATCTGGGTTTAATCCATCATCATTCTTTATCTCACTCCACCACTTCAATTCAGACATGGCCATATGCAAATCAGTCTGACCCTGTGACTCATGGGAACAGTCCAGCCCGAACTGCCAAGCCATGTCTTCCCTGGACAGGAAACAAGCATCCTGGGAACATTTTCTGGCTATTCAGCCGTCATCAGCCAGGCTAGCTTGAATCCAGTGGCAAAGTGAGCAAGGGACCCACGTCTGGGCATACCCTGCCAACAAAGGGCGAACAAAGCACTACCAAAGGGTATGATGGACGGAGCGTTTGAGCTAATCTAACACTCACCCCAGTCAACTGATCTGGGTTCAATCCATCATCATTCTTTAGCTCACTCCACCACTCCAGTTCAGACATGGCCATATGCAAATCAGTCTGATCCTGTGCCTCATGGGAACAGTCCAGCCCGAACTGCCAAGCCATGTCTTCCTGGACCGGAAACAAGCATCCTGGGACCGGTTTCTGGCTATTCATCCGTCATCAGCCAGGCTAGCTTGAATCCAGTGGCAAAGTGAGGAGGGTCACGTCTGGGCATACCCTGCCAACTTAGGGCGAACAAAACGATACCAAAGTGGGATGATGGACGGAGCGTTGAGCAAATCAAACACTCACCCCGCCAACTGATCTAGTTTAATCCATCATCATTCTTTAGCTCACTCCACCACCCCAGTTCAGACATGGCCATATGCAAATCAGTCTGACCCTGTGCCTCATGGGAACAGTCCAGCCCGAACTGCCAAGCCATGTCTTCCCTGGACCGGAAACAAGCACCCTGGGACCGGTTTCTGGATATTCAGCCATCATCAGCCAGGCTAGCTTGAATCCAGTGGCAAAGTGAGCAAGGGACCCACGTCTGGGCATACCCTGCCAACTTAGGGCGATGGCCATGTCTGAACTGGGGTGGTGGAGAGAGCTAAAGAATGATGATGGATTAAACCCAGATCAGATGACTGTGGGTGAGTGTTTGATTTGCCCTAACGCTCCGTCCATCATCCCCTTTGGTATCGCTTTGTTCGCCCTAAGTTGGCAGGGTATGCCCAGACGTGGTTCCCTTGCTCACTTTGCCAATGCATTCAAGATAGCCTGGCTGATGAGGGTTATGAACCCGTAAACCGGTCCCAGGATGCTTGTTTCCGGTCCAGGGAAGACATGGATTGGCAGTTCGGGCTGGACTGTTCCCATGAGGCACAGGGTCAGACTGATTTGCATATGGCCATGTCTGAACTGGGGTGGTGGAGTGAGCTAAAGAATGATGATGGATTAAACCCAGATCAGTTGACTGGGGGTGAGTGTTTGATTTGCTCTAACGCTCCGTCCATCATCCCCTTTGGTATCGCTTTGTTCGCCCTAAGTTGGCAGGGTATGCCCAGACGTGGGTCTCTTGCTCACTTTGCCACTGGATTCAAGATAGCCTGGCTGATGAGGGTTATGAACCCAAACCGGTCCCCCGGATGCTTGTTTCCGGTCCAGGGAAGACATGGCGTGGCAGTTCGGGCTGGACTGTTCCCATGAGGCACAGAGTCAGACTGATTTGCATATGGCCATGTCTGAACTGGGGTGGTGGAGTGAGCTAAAGAATGATGATGGATTAAACCCAGATCAGTTAACTGGGGTGAGTGTTTGATTTGCTCTAACGCTCCGTCCATCATTCCCTTTGGTATCGCTTTGTTCGCCCTAAGTTGGCAGGGTATGCCCAGACGTGGGTCCCTTGCTCACTTTGCCACTGGATTCAAGATAGCCTGGCTGATGAGGGTTATGAACCCGAAACCGGTCCCAGGATGCTTGTTTCCGGTCCAGGGAAGACATGGCTTGGCAGTTCGGGCTGGACTGTTCCCATGAGGCACAGGGTCAGACTGATTTGCATATGGCCATGTCTGAACTGGGGTGGTGTAGTGAGCTAAAGAATGATGATGGATTAAACCCAGATCAGTTGACTGGGGGTGAGTGTTTGATTTGCTCTAACGCTCCGTCCATCATCGCCTTTGGTATCGCTTTGTTCGCCCCTAAGTTGGCAGTGTATGCCCAGACGTGGGTCCCTTGCTCACTTTGCCACTGGATTCAAGACAGCCTGGCTGATGAGGGTTATGAACCCGAAACCGGTCACAGGATGCTTGTTTCCGGTCCAGGGAAGACATGGCTTGGCAGTTCGGGCTGGACTGTTCCCATGAAACACAGGGTCAGACTGATTTGCATATGGCCATGTCTGAACTGGGGCGGTGGAGTGAGCTAAAGAATGATGATGGATTACACCCAGATCAGCTGACGGGGGGTGAGTGTTTGATTTGCTCTTACGCTCCATCCATCATCCCCTTTGGTCTCGCTTTGTTCCCCCAAAGTTGGCAGGGTATGCCCAGACGTGGGTCCCTTGCTCACTTTGCCACTGGATTCAAGATAGCCTGGCTGATGAGGGTTATGAACCCGAAACCGGTCCCAGGATGCTTGTTTCCGGTCCAGGGAAGACATGGCTTTTACAGTTTGGGCTGGACTGTTCCCATGAGGCACAGGGTCAGACTGATTTGCATATGGCCATGTCTGAACTGGGGTGGTGGAGTGAGCTAAAGAATGATGATGGATTAAACCCAGATCAGTTGACTGGGGGTGAGTGTTTGATTTGCTCTAACGCTCCGTCCATCATCCCCTTTGGTATCGCTTTGTTCGCCCTAAGTTGGCAGGGTATCCCCAGACGTGGGTCCCTTGCTCACTTTGACACTGGATTAAAGATAGCCTGGCTGATGAGGGTTATGAACCCGAAACCGGTCCCAGGATGCTTGTTTCCGGTCCAGGGAAGACATGGCTTGGCAGTTCGGGCTGGACTGTTCCCATGAGGTACAGGGTCAGACTGATTTGCATATGGCCATGTCTGAACTGGGGTGGTGGAGTGAGCTAAAGAATGATGAGCGACCCCTGACCTTGACTGGTAGGTCGCTCCCCCACCACACAGCTCCGTCTGTGTGCCCTGCTGCTGCCAGCTGATTGTGCTCGTTTTCCTCTGTGTCCCCTTGCTGCCCATGATTATGCTTGTTTTTCCCCTGTGCCCCCTTGCTGCCCCCGGATTGTGCCTCGTTTTTCCTCTGTGTCCCCTTGTTGCCCCTGATTGTGCTCGCTTTTCCCCTGTGCCCCCTTGCTGCCCCTGATTGTGCTCTGCTTTTCCTCTGTGCCCCCTTGCTGCCCCTGATTGTGCTCTGTTTTCCTCTGTGTCCCCTTGCTGCCCCTGATTGTGCTCTGCTTTTTCCTCTGTGCCCCCTTGCTGCCCCTGATTGTGCTCTGCTTTTTCCTCTGTGCCCCCTTGCTGCCCTGACTGTGCTCGCTTTTCCCTTTGTGCCCCCTTGCTGCCCTGACTGTGCCTCGTTTTTCCTTTGTGCCCCCTTGCTGCCCTGACTGTGCTCGTTTTTCCTCTGTGCCCCCTTGCTGCCCTGACTGTGCTCGTTTTCTCCTTTGTGCCCCTTGCTGCCCTGACTGTGCTCGCTTTTCCTCTGTGCCCCCTTGCTGCCCTGACTGTGCCTCGCTTTTTCCTTTGGCCTGTTTCCCGCCGCTGCGCCCCTGCGGCCCCGCCCTCACTGTCCATTCGCTGCCCATTCCCTGCTCCTCCCTCCCACCTCCCCATTTAGTGGCGGCCGCGCAGCGGACGTGCGCGCAGCGGGCGCGCCTAAGGCAAGCCCGCCTGCGCCCGTCCGTGCCTGGACCGCGCCCAGCGCCAGAACCCCTGGTCCGCGTCATCCCCGCGCCCGCCACATCAACAGACGCCGATACGATGCCAGCACCCTCCACGCACTCAACCCCGGAAAAGATCACGCCTGCTACCGGGCCACCCCGAAGCGCACCCAAGGGCCCTTCACCTGCCGGAACTGCAGCTTCGCCAGCACCCGCCCCGCCAAACCACCGCCCAGGAAAGAACCCAACTACCTCAGATGCATCCTCCTCAAAACCCGCTCCGCCCGCAAACACGCCATCGAACTCTGGGACCTTCTCGACTCAACCTCCCCAGACGTCGCCTTCCTGACGGAGACCTGGCTGAACCCCGCTTCAGCCCCCGACATCGCCATTGCCATCCCGGACGGCTACAAGATCACCCGCAGGGACCGCACCAACGGAGTCGGAGGAGGCATCGCCATCGTCCACAGGAACACCCTCAGAGTCTCAACCAACACCGACGACACCCTCAGCACTGCCGAACACATGCACTTCCAGATCCACACTGATCCCAACACCACCCTCAGAGGAACCCTCATCTACAGACCCCCGGACCCCGACCACAGTTCAGCGATTCCATCGCTGACTTTGTCAGCACACACGCCATCGCCTCCACGGACTACATCCTCCTCGGGACCTGAACTTCCACCTTGAGAACAACAAGGACACCAACTCCACCACCCTGATCAACAACCTCGCCACCCTCGGACTCAGACAGCTCGTGACAACACCCACCCACGCCGCCGGCCACATGCTAGACTCCATCTTTTCCGCAAGCCCACACGTCTCCTTCAACCACACCTCCGAACCCCACTGGACTGACCACCACTGCATCCACTTCACCTACAGGAAGCCCACCACGCACCACCGCACCCAACAAATGCTCTCGCCGCTGCTGGAGCAGAGTCACCGAAGACCAGCTACCCACCACCTCGCCTCTGAGCCCACCCGCCGAACCCTCCGACCCCGACACCGCCGCCCGCAACCTCAGACAGTGGATCGACGACTGCGCCAACACCCTCACCCCGCTCAAGAATCCGCCCAACAGCCACACCAGCAAGAAAGCCACCTGGTTCACCGAAGACCTCCAGGCCTCCAAACGAACATGCCGAAAACTGGAGAAGATCTGGCTCCACGAACGGACAGCGGACAGCTACGCCGCCCACAAGAGCGCCACCCGCAGTCACTATCACCTCATCAGATCCGCCAAAAGGGCCTCACTCAAAGACCGCCTAGACAACAACGCACACAACAGCAAAGAGCTCTTCAACATCGTGAAGGAACTCTCCAACCCCAGCTCCAACACCAACGACATCCCGCCGCCGCGAGACCTGTGCGACTCACTGGCCACCTTCTTCCACCGCAAAATCGCCGACATCCACGACAGCTTCAACACCACGACCGCCCGGCAACCACCGAGATCACTGCCCCCACGACCACCAACCGCCTGCTCTCCTGGACCAACATCAACGACAAGGACACCAGCGAGATCATGAACACCATCCACTCCGGCTCACCGCTAGACCCGTGCCCTCACCACGTCTTCAACAAAGCCAGTACAGCCATCGCGCCCATCTCCGGAAAATAATCAACATCTCCTTCGAGACAGCAACCTTCCCGGAAAGCTGGAAGCACGCCGAGATCACCGCCTTACTCAAGAAACCCAAGGCAGACCCAAAGGACCTCAAGAACTTCTGACCCATCTCTCTGCTCCCGTTCCCCGCGAAGGTCACCGAGAAAATCGTCAACAAACAACTGACCCGCTGCCTCGAGGAGAACAACATCCTGGACCCTTCCCAGTCTGGCTTCCGCAGCAACCACAGCACCGAAACCGCCTCATCGCCGCCACCGATGACATCAGGATCCTGCTAGACAACGGAGAAACAGCAGCCCTCATCCTCCTGGACCTATCAGCCGCCTTCGACGCGGTCTGCCACCACACACTACGAACACGCCTTCACGACGCCGGGATCCAAGAGAAGGCCCTGGACTGGACCACATCCTTCCTTTCCGGCAGAACTCAAAGCGTCCGCCTCGCCCCTTCCGATCCAAGGCCACCAAGATCATCTGCGGCGTACCCCAAGGCTCCTCCTCAGCCCGACGCTGTTCAACATCTACATGGCACCCCTCGCCCATGTCGCCCGACAGCACAACCTCAACATCATCTCCTACGCCGACGACACCCAGCTGATCCTCTCCTCACCAAAGACCCTCACACCGCCAAAGCCCACCTCCACGAAGGAATGAAGGCCGTCGCCGAATGGATGAGGACCAGCCGCCTGAAGCTGAACTCGGACAAGATGGAGGTCCTCATCCTTGGCTCCAACCCTTCAGCCTGGGATGACTCCTGGTGGCCGACATCACTGGGAACAGCCCCGACACCCACCGACCACGCACGCAACCTAGGGGTCATCCTCGACCCCACCCTCTCCATGACTAAGCAGGTCAACGCCGTTTCCACATCCTGCTTCAACATCCTCCGAATGCTCCGCAGGATCTTCAAGTGGATCCCCACCGAAACAAGAAAACAGTCACCCAGGCCCTCGTCACCAGCAGGCTGGACTACGGAAACGCCCTCTACGCAGGAACGACGGCTAAGCTCCTGAGACGGCTGCAACGCATCCAGTACGCCTGCACATCTTATCCTCGACATCCCCCGCCGCAGCCACATCACACCCCACCTGAGAGACCTGCACTGGCTCCCTGTCAACAAGAGGATAACCTTCAAGCTCCTCACCCACGCACACAAAGCACTCCACAACTCCGGACCAGCCTACCTCAACAGACGACTCAGCTTCTACACCCCCACCCGCCAGCTCCGCTCCACCAGCCTCGCCTCGCCACAGTCCCCTGCATCCGGAAAACGACCGCCGGCGGCAGATCCTTCTCCCACCTCGCCGCCAAGACCTGGAACACCCTCCCCACCAACCTTCGGCAGACCCAAGACCTACTGGCCTTCAGAAGACTCCTCAAGACCTGGCTCTTCGATCAGTAGCAGCACCACCCCTCTTCCCCCAGCGCCTTGAGACCCTCGCGGGTATGTAGTGCGCTTTAAAAGTGACCTGATTGATTGATTGATTGATTGATTGATGATGGATTAAACCCAGATCAGTTGACTGGGGGTGAGTGTTTGATTTGCTCTAACGCTCCGTCCATCATCCCCTTTGGTATCGCTTGTTCGCCTCTAAGTTGGCAGGGTATCCCCAGACGTGGGTCCCTTGCTCACTTTGCCACTGGATTCAAGATAGCCTGACTGATGAGGGTTATGAACCCGAAACCGGTCCCAGGATGCTTGTTTCCGGTCCAGGGAAGACATGGCTTGGCAGTTAGGGCTGGACTGTTCCCATGAGACACAGGGTCAGACTGATTTGCATATGGCCATGTCTGCACTGGGGTGCTGGAGTGAGCTAAAGAATGATGATGGATTAAACCCAGATCAGTTGACTGGGGGTGAGTGTTTGATTTGCTCTAACACTCCGTCCATCATCCCCTTTGGTATCGCTTTGTTCGCCCTAAGTTGGCAGGGTATGCCCAGACGTGGGTCCCTTTCGCACTTTGCCACTGGATTCAAGCTAGCCTGGCTGATGAGGGTTATGAACCCGAAACCGGTCCCAGGATGCTTGTTTCCGGTCCAGGGAAGACATGGCTTGGCAGTTCGGGCTGGACTGTTCCCATGAGGTACAGGGTCAGACTGATTTGCATATGGCCATGTCTGAACTGGGGTGGTGGAGTGAGCTAAAGAATGATGAGCGACCCCTGACCTTGACTGGTAGGTCGCTTCCCCACCACACAGCTCCGTCTGTGTGCCCTGCTGCTGCCAGCTGATTGTGCTCGCTTTCCTCTGTGTCCCCTTGGTGCCCCTGATTATGCTTGTTTTTCCCCTGTGCCCCCTTGCTGCCCCAGATTGTGCTCGTTTTTCCTCTGTGTCCCCTTGCTGCCCCTGATTGTGCTCGTTTTTCCCCTGTGCCCCCTTGCTGCCCCTGATTGTGCTCGTTTTTCCTCTGTGCCCCCTTGCTGCCCCTGATTGTGCTCGCTTTTTCCTCTGTGCCCCCTTGCTGCCCCTGATTGTGCTCGTTTTTCCTCTGTGCCCCTTGCTGCCCCTGATTGTGCTCGTTTTTCCTCTGTGCCCCTTGCTGCCCTGACTGTGCTCGTTTTTCCTTTGTGCCCCCTTGCTGCCCTGACTGTGCTCGTTTTTCCTTTGTGCCCCTTGCTGCCCTGACTGTGCTCGTTTTTCCTCTGTGCCCCCTTGCTGCCCCTGACTGTGCTCGCTTTTCCTTTGTGCCCCCTTGCTGCCCTGACTGTGCTCGTTTTTCCTCTGTGCCCCCTTGCTGCCCTGACTGTGCTCGCTTTTCCTTCTGGCCTGTTTCCCCGCCGCTGCGCCCCTGCGGCCCCGCCCTCACTGCCCATTCGCTGCCCATTCCCTGCTCCTCCCTCCCACCTCCCCATTTATGGCGGCCGTGCAGCGGACGGCGCAGCGGGTGCGCCTAAGGCAAGCCCGTCTGCGCCCGTCCGCGCCTGGACCGCGCCCAGCGCCAGAACCCCTGGTCCGTGCATCCCCGCGCCCGCCACATCAACAGACGCCGATACGATGCCAGCACCCTCCACGCACTCAACCCCGGAAAAGATCACGCCTGCTACCGGGCCACCCCGAAGCGCACCCAAGGGCCCTTCACCTGCCGGAACTGCAGCTTCGCCAGCACCCGCCCGCCAAACCACCGCCCAGGAAAGAACCCAACTACCTCAGATGCATCCTCCTCAACACCCGCTTCCGCCCGCAAACACGCCATCGAACTCTTGGACCTTCTCGACTCAACCTCCCCAGACGTCGCCTTCCTGACGGAGACCTGGCTGAACCCCGCTTCAGCCCCCGACATCGCCATTGCCATCCCGGATGGCTACAAGATCACCCGCAGGGACCGCACCAACGGAGTCGGAGGAGGCATCGCCATCGTCCACAGGAACACCCTCAGAGTCTCAACCAACACCGACGACACCCTCAGCACTGCCGAACACATGCACTTCCAGATCCACACCGATCCCAACACCACCCTCAGAGGAACCCTCATCTACAGACCCCCGGACCCCGACCACAGTTCAACGATTCCATCGCTGACTTCGTCAGCACACACGCCATCGCCTCCACGGACTACATCCTCCTCGGGACCTGAACTTCCACCTCGAGAACAACAAGGACACCAACTCCACCACTCCTGATCGACAACCTCGCCACCCTCGGACTCAGACAGCTCGTGACAACACCCACCCACGCCGCCGGCCACACGCTAGACTCCATCTTTTCCGCAAGCCCACACGTCTCCTTCAACCACACCTCCGAACCCCACTGGACTGACCACCACTGCATCCACTTCACCTACAGGAAGCCCACCACGCACCACCGCACCCAACAAATGCCTCGCCGCTGCTGGAGCAGAGTCACCGAAGACCAGCTAACCACCACCTCGCCCTGAGCCCACCCGCCGAACCCTCCTATCCCGACACCGCCGCCCGCAACCTCAGACAGTGGATCAACGACTGCGCCAACACCTCGCCCCGCTCAAGAATCCGCCCAACAGCCACACCAGCAAGAAAGCCACCTGGTTCACCGAAGACCTCCAGGCCTCCAAACGAACATGCCGAAAACTGGAGAAGATCTGGCTCCACGAACGGACAGCGGACAGCCACGCCGCCCACAAGAGCGCCACCCGCAGTCACCATCACCTCATCAGATCCGCCAAAAGGGCCTCACTCAAAGACCGCCTAGACAACAATGCACACAACAGCAAAGAGCTCTTCAACATCGTGAAGGAACTCTCCAACCCCAGCTCCAACACCAACGACATCCCGCCGTCGCGAGACCTGTGCGACTCACTGGCCACCTTCTTCCACCGCAAAATCGCCGACATCCACGACAGCTTCAACACCACGACCGCCCCGGCAACCACCGAGACCACTGCCCCCACGACCACCAACCGCCTGCTCTCCTGGACCAACATCAACGACGAGGACACCAGCGAGATCATGAACACCATCCACTCCGGCTCACCGCTAGACCCGTGCCCTCACCACGTCTTCAACAAAGCCAGTACAGCCATCGCGCCCCATCTCCGGAAAATAATCAACATCTCCTTCGAGACAGCAACCTTCCCGGAAAGCTGGAAGCACGCCGAGATCACCGCCTTACTCAAGAAACCCAAGGCAGACCCAAAGGACCTCAAGAACTTCCGACCCATCTCTCTGCTCCCTTCCCCGCGAAGGTCACCGAGAAAATCGTCAACAAACAACTGACCCGCTACCTCGAGGAGAACAACATCCTGGACCCTTCCCAGTCCGGCTTCCGCAGCAACCACAGCACCGAAACCGCCCTCATCGCCGCCACCGATGACATCAGGACCCTGCTAGACAACGGAGAAACAGCAGCCCTCATCCTCCTGGACCTATCAGCCGCCTTCGACACGGTCTGCCACCACACACTACGAACACGCCTTCACGACGCCGGGATCCAAGAGAAGGCCCTGGACTGGACCACATCCTTCCTTTCCGGCAGAACTCAAAGCGTCCGCCTCGCCCCTTCCGATCCAAGGCCACCAAGATCATCTGCGGCGTACTCCCAAGGCTCCTCCCTCAGCCCGACGCTGTTCAACATCTACATGGCACCCTCGCCCACGTCGCCCGACAGCACAACCTCAACATCATCTCCTATGCCGACGACACCCAGCTGATCCTCTCCTCACCAAAGACCCTCACACCGCCAAAGCCCACCTCCACGAAGGAATGAAGGCCGTCGCCGAATGGATGAGGACCAGCCACCTGAAGCTGAACTCGGACAAGACGGAGGTCCTCATCCTTGGCTCCAACCCTTCAGCCTGGGACGACTCCTGGTGGCCGACATCACTGGGAACAGCCCCGACACCTACCGACCACGCCCGCAACCTAGGGGTCATCCTCGACCCCACCCTCTCCATGACTAAGCAGGTCAACGCCGTTTCCTCATCCTGCTTCAACACCCTCCGAATGCTCCGCAGGATCTTCAAGTGGATCCCCACCGAAACAAGAAAAACAGTCACCCAGGCCCTCGTCACCAGCAGGCTGGACTACGGAAACGCCTCTACGCAGGAACGACGGCTAAGCTCCTGAGACGGCTGCAACGCATCCAGAACGCCTGCACGTCTTATCCTCGACATCCCCCGCCGCAGCCACATCACACCCCACCTGAGAGACCTGCACTGGCTCCCTGTCAACAAGAGGATAACCTTCAAGCTCCTCACCCATGCACACAAAGCACTCCACAACTCCGGACCAGCCTACCTCAACAGACGACTCAGCTTCTACACCCCCACCCACCAGCTCCGCTCCACCAGCCTCGCCCTCGCCACAGTCCCCCGCATCCGGAAAACGACCGCCGGCGGCAGATCCTTCTCCCACCTCGCCGCCAAGACCTGGAACACCCTCCCCACCAACCTTCGGCAGACCCAAGACCTACTGGCCTTCAGAAGACTCCTCAAGACCTGGCTCTTCGATCAGTAGCAGCACCCCCCCCTCTTCCCCCAGCGCCTTGAGACCCTCGCAGGTATGTAGTGCGCTTTAAAAGTGACCTGATTGATTGATTGATTGATTGATTGATTGATGATGGATTAAACCCAGATTAGTTGACTGGGGGTGAGTGTTTGATTTGCTTTAACGCTCCGTCCATCATCCCTTTGGTATTGCTTTGTTCGCCTCTAAGTTGGCAGGGTATGCCCAGACGTGGGTCCCTTGCTCACTTTGCCACTGGATTCAAGATAGCCTGGCTGATGAGGGTTATGAACCCAAAACCGGTCCCAGGATGCTTGTTTCCGGTCCAGGGAAGACATGGCTTGGCAGTTCGGGCTGGACTGTTCCCATGAGGCACAGGGTCAGACTGATTTGCATATGGCCATGTCTGAACTGGGGTGGTGGAGTGAGCTAAAGAATGATGATGGATTAAACCCAGATCAGTTGACTGGGGGTGAGTGTTTGATTTGCTCTAACGCTCCGTCCATCATCCCCTTTGGTATTGCTTTGTTCGCCCTAAGTTGGCAGGGTATGCCCAGACGTGGGTCTCTTGCTCACTTTGCCACTGGATTCAAGATAGCCTGGCTGATGAGGGTTATGAACCCGAAACCGGTCCCAGGATGCTTGTTTCCGGTCCAGGGAAGACATGGCTGGCAGTTCGGGCTGGACTGTTCCTATGAGGCACAGGGTCAGACTGATTTGCATATGGCCATGTCTGAACTGGGGTGGTGGAGTGAGCTAAAGAATGATGATGGATTAAACCCAGATCAGTTGACTGGGGGTGAGTGTTTAATTTGCTCTAACGCTCCGTCCATCATTCCCTTTGGTATCGCTTGTTTGCCCTAAGTTGGCAGGGTATGCCCAGACGTGGGTCCCTTGCTCACTTTGCCACTGGATTCAAGATAGCCTGGCTGATGAGGGTTATGAACCCGAAACCGGTCCCAGGATGTTTGTTTCCGGTCCAGGGAAGACATGGCTTGGCAGTTCGGGCTGGACTGTTCCCATGAGGCACAGGGTCAGACTGATTTGCATATGGCCATGTCTGAACTGGGGTGGTGTAGTGAGCTAAAGAATGATGATGGATTAAACCCAGATCAGTTGACTGGGGGTGAGTGTTTGATTTACTCTAACGCTCCGTCCATCATCCCCTTTGGTATCGCTTGTTCGCCCTAAGTTGGCAGTGGTATGCCCAGACGTGGGTCCCTTGCTCACTTTGCAACTGGATTCAAGATAGCCTGGCTGATGAGGGTTATGAACCCGAAACCGGTCCCAGGATGCTTGTTTCCGGTCCAGGGAAGACATGGCTTGGCAGTTTGGGCTGGACTGTTCCCATGAGGCACAGGTGTCAGACTGATTTGCATATGGCCATGTCTGAACTGGGGGTGGTGGAGTGAGCTAAAGAATGATGATGGATTAAACCCAGATCAGTTGACTGGGGTGAGTGTTTGATTTGCTCTAACGCTCCGTCCATCATCCCCTTTGGTATCGCTTTGTTCGCCCTAAGTTGGCAGGGTATCCCCAGACGTGGGTCCCTTGCTCACTTTGCCACTGGATTCAAGATAGCCTGGCTGATGAGGGTTATGAACCCGAAACCGGTCCCAGGATGTTTGTTTCCACTCCAGGGAAGACATGGCTTGGCAGTTCGGGCTGGACTGTTCCCATGAGGCACAGGGTCAGACTGATTTGCATATGGCCATGTCTGCACTGGGGTGCTGGAGTGAGCTAAAGAATGATGATGGATTAAACCCAGATCAGTTGACTGGGGGTGAGTGTTTGATTTGCTCTAACGCTCCGTCCATCATCCCCTTTGGTATCGCTTTGTTCGCCCTAAGTTGGCAGGGTATGCCCAGACGTGGGTCCCTTGCGCACTTTGCCACTGGATTCAAGATAGCCTGGCTGATGAGGGTTATGAACCCGAAACCGGTCCCAGGATGCTTGTTTCCCGGTCCAGGGAAGACATGGCTTGGCAGTTCGGGCTGGACTGTTCCCATGAGGCACAGGGTCAGACTGATTTGCATATGGCCATGTCTGAACTGGGGTGGTGAAGTGAGCTAAAGAATGATGATGGATTAAACCCAGATCAGTTGACTGGGGGTGAGTGTTTGATTTGCTCCAACGCTCTGTCTATCATCCCCTTTGGTATCGCTTTGTTCGCCCTAAGTTGGCAGGGTATGCCCAGACGTGGGTCCCTTGCTCACTTTGCCACTGGATTCAAGATAGCCTGGCTGATGAGGGTTATGAACCCGAAACCGGTCCCAGGATGCTTGTTTCCGGTCCAGGGAAGACATGGCTTGGCAGTTCGGGCTGGACTGTTCCCATGAGGCACAGGGTCAGTCTGATTTGCATATGGCCATGTCTAAACTGGGGTGGTGTAGTGAGCTAAAGAATGATGATGGATTAAACCCAGATCAGTTGACTGGGGGTGAGTGTTTGATTTGCTCTAACGCTCCGTCCATCATCGCCTTTGGTATCGCTTTGTTCGCCCTAAGTTGGCAGTGTATGCCCAGACGTGGGTCCCTTGCTCACTTTGCCACTGGATTCAAGACAGCCTGGCTGATGAGGGTTATGAACCCGAAACCGGTCACAGGATGCTTTTTCCGGTCCAGGGAAGACATGGCTTGGCAGTTCGGGCTGGACTGTTCCCATGAGGCACAGGGTCAGACTGATTTGCATATGGCCATGTCTGAACTGGGGCGGTGGAGTGAGCTAAAGAATGATGATGGATTACACCCAGATCAGTTGACGGGGGGTGAGTGTTTGATTTGCTCTAACGCTCCATCCATCATCCCCTTTGGTCTCGCTTTGTTCGCCCAAAGTTGGCAGGGTATGCCCAGACGTGGGTCCCTTGCTCACTTTGCCACTGGATTCAAGATAGCCTAGCTGATGAGGGTTATGAACCCGAAACCGGTCCCAGGATGCTTGTTTCCGGTCCAGGGAAGACATGGCTTTTACAGTTTGGGCTGGACTGTTCCCATGAGGCACAGGGTCAGACTGATTTGCATATGGCCATGTCTGAACTGGGGTGGTGGAGTGAGCTAAAGAATGATGATGGATTAAACCCAGATCAGTTGACTGGGGGTGAGTGTTTGATTTGCTCTAACGCTCCGTCCATCATCCCCTTTGGTATCGCTTTGTTCGCCCTAAGTTGGCAGGGTATCCCCAGACGTGGGTCCCTTGCTCACTTTGCCACTGGATTCAAGATAGCCTGACTGATGAGGGTTATGAACCCGAAACCGGTCCCAGGATGCTTGTTTCCGGTCCAGGGAAGACATGGCTTGGCAGTTAGGGCTGGACTGTTCCCATGAGACACAGGGTCAGACTGATTTGCATATGGCCATGTCTGCACTGGGGTGCTGGAGTGAGCTAAAGAATGATGATGGATTAAACCCAGATCAGTTGACTGGGGGTGAGTGTTTGATTTGCTCTAACACTCCGTCCATCATCCCCTTTGGTATCGCTTTGTTCGCCCTAAGTTGGCAGGGTATGCCCAGACGTGGGTCCCTTGCGCACTTTGCCACTGGATTCAAGATAGCCTGGCTGATGAGGGTTATGAACCCGAAACCGGTCCCAGGATGCTTGTTTCCGGTCCAGGGAAGACATGGCTTGGCAGTTCGGGCTGGACTGTTCCCATGAGGTACAGGGTCAGACTGATTTGCATATGGCCATGTCTGAACTGGGGTGGTGGAGTGAGCTAAAGAATGATGAGCGACCCCTGACCTTGACTGGTAGGTCGCTCCCCACCACACAGCTCCGTCTGTGTGCCCTGCTGCTGCCAGCTGATTGTGCTCGTTTTCCTCTGTGTCCCCTTGGTGCCCCTGATTATGCTTGTTTTTCCCCTGTGCCCCCTTGCTGCCCCGGATTGTGCCTCGTTTTCCTCTGTGTCCCCTTGCTGCCCCTGATTGTGCTCTGTTTTTCCCCTGTGCCCCCTTGCTGCCCCTGATTGTGCTAGTTTTTCCTCTGTGCCCCCTTGCTGCCCCTGATTGTGCTCGCTTTTCCTCTGTGCACCCTTGCTGCCCCTGATTGTGCTCGTTTTTCCTCTGTGCCCCCTTGCTGCCCCTGATTGTGCCTCGCTTTTCCTCTGTGCCCCTTGCTGCCCTGACTGTGCTCGCTTTTCCTTTGTGCCCCCTTGCTGCCCTGACTGTGCTCGTTTTTCCTTTGTGCCCCTTGCTGCCCTGACTGTGCTCGCTTTTCCTCTGTGCCCCTTGCTGCCCTGACTGTGCTCGCTTTTTCCTTTGTGCCCCCTTGCTGCCCTGACTGTGCCTCGCTTTTCCTCTGTGCCCCCTTGCTGCCCTGACTGTGCTCGCTTTTTCTTTGGCCTGTTTCCCGCCGCTGCGCCCTGCGGCCCCGCCCCCTCACTGCCCATTCGCTGCCCATTCCCTGCTCCTCCCTCCCACCTCCCCATTTATGGCGGCCGCGCAGCGGACGTGCGCAGCGGGCGCGCCTAAGGCAAGCCCGTCTGCGCCCGTCTGCGCCTGGACCGCGCCCAGCGCCAGAACCCCTGGTCCGTGCATCCCCCGCGCCCGCCACATCAACAGACGCCGATACGATGCCAGCACCCTCCACGCACTCAACCCCGGAAAAGATCACGCCTGCTACCGGGCCACCCCGAGCGCACCCAAGGGCCCTTCACCTGCCGGAACTGCAGCTTCGCCAGCACCCGCCCCGCCAAACCACCGCCCAGGAAAGAACCCAACTACCTCAGATGCATCCTCCTCAACACCCGCTCCGCCCCGCAAACACGCCATCGAACTCTGGGACCTTCTCGACTCAACCTCCCCAGACGTCGCCTTCCTGACGGAGACCTGGCTGAACCCAGCTTCAGCCCCCGACATCGCCATTGCCATCCCGGATGGCTACAATATCACCCGCAGGGACCGCACCAACGGAGTCGGAGGAGGCATCACCATCGTCCACAGGAACACCCTCAGAGTCTCAACCAACACCGACGACACCCTCAGCACTGCCGAACACATGCACTTCCAGATCCACACCGATCCCAACACCACCCTCAGAGTAACCCTCATCTACAGACCCCCCGGACCCCGACCACAGTTCAACGAATCTCCATCGCTGACTTCGTCAGCACACACGCCATCGCCTCCACGGACTACATCCTCCTCGGGGACCTGAACTTCCACCTCGAGAACAACAAGGACACCAACTCCACCACCCTGATCGACAACCTCGCCACCCTCGGACTCGGACAGCTCGTGACAACACCCACCCACGCCGCCGGCCACACGCTAGACTCCATCTTTTGCGCAAGCCCACACGTCTCCTTCAACCACACCTCCGAACCCCACTGGACTGACCACCACTGCATCCACTTCACCTACAGGAAGCCCACCACGCACCACCGCACCCAACAAATGCCTCGCCGCTGCTGGAGCAGAGTCACCGAAGACCAGCTAACCACCACCCTCGCCCTGAGCCCACCCGCCGAACCCTCCTATCCCGACACCGCCGCCCGCAACCTCAGACAGTGGATCGACGACTGCGCCAACACCCTCGCCCCGCTCAAGAATCCGCCCAACAGCCACACCAGCAAGAAAGCCACCTGGTTCACCGAAGACCTCCAGGCCTCCAAACGAACATGCCGAAAACTGGAGAAGTTCTGGCTCCACGAACGGACAGCGGACAGCTACGCCGCCCACAAGAGCGCCACCCGCAGTCACCATCACCTCATCAGATCCGCCAAAAGGGCCTCACTCAAAGACCGCCTAGACAACAACGCACACAACAGCAAAGAGCTCTTCAACATCGTGAAGGCACTCTCCAACCCCAGCTCCAACACCAACGACATCCCGCCGTCGCGAGACCTGTGCGACTCACTGGCCACCTTCTTCCACCGCAAAATCGCCGACATCCACGACAGCTTCAACACCACGACCGCCCCGGCAACCACCGAGACCACTGCCCCCACGACCACCAACCGCCTGCTCTCCTGGACCAACATCAACGACGAGGACACCAGCGAGATCATGAACACCATCCACTCCGGCTCACCGCTAGACCCGTGCCCTCACCACGTCTTCAACAAAGCCAGTACAGCCATCGCGCCCCATCTCCGGAAAATAATCAACATCTCCTTCGAGACAGCAACCTTCCCGGAAAGCTGGAAGCACGCCGAGATCACCGCCTTACTCAAGAAACCCAAGGCAGACCCAAAGGACCTCAAGAACTTCCGACCCATCTCTCTGCTCACGTTCCCCGCGAAGGTCACCGAGAAAATCGTCAACAAACAACTGACCCGCTACCTCGAGGAGAACAACATCCTGGACCCTTCCCAGTCCGGCTTCCGCAGCAACCACAGCACTGAAACCGCCCTCATCGCCGCCACCGATGACATCAGGACCCTGCTAGACAACGGAGAAACAGCAGCCCTCATCCTCCTGGACCTATCAGCCGCCTTCGACACGGTCTGCCACCACACACTACGAACACGCCTTCACGACGCCGGGATCCAAGAGAAGGCCCTGGACTGGACCACATCCTTCCTTTCCGGCAGAACTCAAAGCGTCCGCCTCGTCCCCTTCCGATCCAAGGCCACCAAGATCATCTGCGGCGTACCCCAAGGCTCCTCCCTCAGCCCGACGCTGTTCAACATCTACATGGCACCCTCGCCCACGTCGCCCGACAGCACAACCTCAACATCATCTCCTACGCCGACGACACCCAGCTGATCCTCTCCCTCACCAAAGACCCTCACACCGCCAAAGCCCACCTCCACGAAGGAATGAAGGCCGTCGCCGAATGGATGAGGACCAGCCGCCTGAAGCTGAACTCGGACAAGACGGAGGTCCTCATCCTTGGCTCCAACCCTTCAGCCTGGGATGACTCAGGTGGCCGACATCACTGGGAACAGCCCCAACACCTACCGACCACGCACGCAACCTAGGGGTCATCCTCGACCCCACCCTCTCCATGACTAAGCAGGTCAACGCTGTTTCCTCATCCTGCTTCAACACCCTCCGAATGCTCCGCAGGATCTTCAAGTGGATCCCCACCGAAACAAGAAAAACAGTCACCCAGGCCCTCGTCACCAGCAGGCTGGACTACGGAAACGCCCTCTACGCAGGAACGACGGCTAAGCTCCTGAGACGGCTGCAACGCATCCAGTACGCCTCTGCACGTCTTATCCTCGACATCCCCCGCCGCAGCCACATCACACCCCACCTGAGAGACCTGCACTGGCTCCCTGTCAACAAGAGGATAACCTTCAAGCTCCTCACCCACGCACACAAAGCACTCCACAACTCCGGACCAGCCTACCTCAACAGACGACTCAGCTTCTACACCCCCACCCGCCAGCTCCGCTCCACCAGCCTCGCCCTCGCCACAGTCCCCCTCATCCGGAAACGACCGCCGGCGGCAGATCCTTCTCCCACCTCGCCGCCAAGACCTGGAACACCCTCCCCACCAACCTTCGGCAGACCCAAGACCTACTGGCCTTCAGAAGACTCCTCAAGACCTGGCTCTTCGATCAGTAGCAGCACCCCCCTCTTCCCCCAGCGCCTTGAGACCCTCGCGGGTATGTAGTGCGCTTTAAAAGTGACCTGATTGATTGATTGATTGATTGATGATGGATTAAACCCAGATCAGTTGACTGGGGGTGAGTGTTTGATTTGCTCTAACGCTCCGTCCATCATCCCTTTGGTATCGCTTTGTTCGCCCTAAGTTGGCAGGGTATGCCCAGACGTGGGTCCCTTGCTCACTTTGCCACTGGATTCAAGATAGCCTGGCTGATGAGGGTTATGAACCCAAAACCGGTCCCAGGATGTTTGTTTCCGGTCCAGGGAAGACATGGCTTGGCAGTTCGGGCTGGACTGTTCCCATGAGGCACAGGGTCAGACTGATTTGCATATGGCCATGTCTGAACTGGGGTGGTGGAGTGAGCTAAAGAATGATGATGGATTAAACCCAGATCCGTCGACTGGGGGTGAGTGTTTGATTTGCTCTAACCACATCCCCTTTGGTATCGCTTTGTTCGCCCTAAGTTGGCAGGGTATGCCCAGACGTGGGTCTCTTGCTCACTTTGCCACTGGATTCAAGATAGCCTGGCTGATGAGGGTTATGAACCCAAAACCGGTCTCCGGATGCTTGTTTCCGGTCCAGGGAAGACATGGCGTGGCAGTTCGGGCTGGACAGTTCCCATGAGGCACAGAGTCAGACTGATTTGCATATGGCCATGTCTGAACTGGGGTGGTGGAGTGAGCTAAAGAATGATGATGGATTAAACCCAGATCAGTTGACTGGAGGTGAGTGTTTGATTTGCTCTAACGCTCCGTCCATCATTCCCTTTGGTATCGCTTTGTTCGCC
Source organism: Calotriton arnoldi (assembly GCA_963921515.1). Taxonomy (NCBI): domain Eukaryota; kingdom Metazoa; phylum Chordata; class Amphibia; order Caudata; family Salamandridae; genus Calotriton; species Calotriton arnoldi. Next base: position 390,287 of record CAWUFW010013537.1, read on the forward strand.
CTAAGTTGACAGGGTATGCCCAGACGTGGGTCCCTTGCTCACTTTGCCACTGGATTCAAGATAGCCTGGCTGATGAGGGTTATGAACCCGAAACCGGTCCCAGGATGCTTGTTTCCGGTCCAGGGAAGACATGGCTTGGCAGTTCGGGCTGGACTGTTCCCATGAGGCACAGGGTCAGACTGATTTGCATATGGCCATGTCTAAACTGGGGTGGTGTAGTGAGCTAAAGAATGATGATGGATTAAACCCAGATCAGTTGACTGGGGGTGAGTGTTTGATTTGCTCTAACGCTCCGTCCATCATCGCCTTTGGTATCGCTTTGTTCGCCCTAAGTTGGCAGTGTATGCCCAGACGTGGGTCCCTTGCTCACTTTGCCACTGGATTCAAGACAGCCTGGCTGATGAGGGTTATGAACCCGAAACCGGTCACAGGATGCTTTTTTCCGGTCCAGGGAAGACATGGCTTGGCAGTTCGGGCTGGACTGTTCCCATGAGGCACAGGGTCAGACTGATTTGCATATGGCCATGTCTGAACTGGGGCGGTGGAGTGAGCTAAAGAATGATGATGGATTACACCCAGATCAGTTGACTGGGGGTGAGTGTTTGATTTGCTCTAACGCTCCGTCCATCATTCCCTTTGGTATCGCTTTGTTCGCCCTAAGTTGACAGGGTATGCCCAGACGTGGGTCCCTTGCTCACTTTGCCACTGGATTCAAGATAGCCTAGCTGATGAGGGTTATGAACCCGAAACCGGTCCCAGGATGCTTGTTTCCGGTCCAGGGAAGACATGGCTTTTACAGTTTGGGCTGGACTGTTCCCATGAGGCACAGGGTCAGACTGATTTGCATATGGCCATGTCTGAACTGGGGTGGTGGAGTGAGCTAAAGAATGATGATGGATTAAACCCAGATCAGTTGACTGGGGGTGAGTGTTTGATTTGCTCTAACGCTCCGTCCATCATCCCCTTTGGTATCGCTTTGTTCGCCCTAAGTTGGCAGGGTATCCCCAGACGTGGGTCCCTTGCTCACTTTGCCACTGGATTCAAGATAGCCTGACTGATGAGGGTTATGAACCCGAAACCGGTCCCAGGATGCTTGTTTCCGGTCCAGGGAAGACATGGCTTGGCAGTTAGGGCTGGACTGTTCCCATGAGACACAGGGTCAGACTGATTTGCATATGGCCATGTCTGCACTGGGGTGCTGGAGTGAGCTAAAGAATGATGATGGATTAAACCCAGATCAGTTGACTGGGGGTGAGTGTTTGATTTGCTCTAACACTCCGTCCATCATCCCCTTTGGTATCGCTTTGTTCGCCCTAAGTTGGCAGGGTATGCCCAGACGTGGGTCCCTTGCGCACTTTGCCACTGGATTCAAGATAGCCTGGCTGATGAGGGTTATGAACCCGAAACCGGTCCCAGGATGCTTGTTTCCGGTCCAGGGAAGACATGGCTTGGCAGTTCGGGCTGGACTGTTCCCATGAGGTACAGGGTCAGACTGATTTGCATATGGCCATGTCTGAACTGGGGTGGTGGAGTGAGCTAAAGAATGATGAGCGACCCCTGACCTTGACTGGTAGGTCGCTCCCCACCACACAGCTCCGTCTGTGTGCCCTGCTGCTGCCAGCTGATTGTGCTCGTTTTCCTCTGTGTCCCCTTGGTGCCCCTGATTATGCTTGTTTTTCCCCTGTGCCCCCTTGCTGCCCCGGATTGTGCTCGCTTTTCCTCTGTGTCCCCTTGCTGCCCCTGATTGTGCTCGTTTTTCCCCTGTGCCCCCTTGCTGCCCCTGATTGTGCTCGTTTTTCCTCTGTGCCCCCTTGCTGCCCCTGATTGTGCTCGTTTTTCCTCTGTGCCCCCTTGCTGCCCCTGATTGTGCTCGTTTTTCCTCTGTGCCCCCTTGCTGCCCCTGATTGTGCTCGTTTTTCCTCTGTGCCCCCTTGCTGCCCTGACTGTGCTCGCTTTTCCTTTGTGCCCCTTGCTGCCCTGACTGTGCTCGTTTTTCCTTTGTGCCCCCTTGCTGCCCTGACTGTGCTCGCTTTTCCTCTGTGCCCCCTTGCTGCCCTGACTGTGCTCGCTTTTCCTTTGTGCCACCTTGCTGCCCTGACTGTGCTCGCTTTTCCTCTGTGCCCCCTTGCTGCCCTGACTGTGCTCGTTTTTCCTTTGGCCTGTTTCCCGCCGCTGCGCCCCTGCGGCCCCGCCCCCTCACTGCCCATTCGCTGCCCATTCCCTGCTCCTCCCTCCCACCTTCCCATTTATGGCGGCCGCGCAGCGGACGTGCGCAGCGGGCGCGCCTAAGGCAAGCCCGTCTGCGCCCGTCCGCGCCTGGACCGCGCCCAGTGCCAGAACCCCTGGTCCGTGCATCCCCCACGCCCGCCACATCAACAGATGCCGATACGATGCCAGCACCCTCCACGCACTCAACCCCGGAAAAGATCACGCCTGCTACCGGGCCACCCCGAAGCGCACCCAAGGGCCCTTCACCTGCCGGAACTGCAGCTTCGCCAGCACCCGCCCCGCCAAACCACCGCGCAGGAAAGAACCCAACTACCTCAGATGCATCCTCCTCAACACCCGCTCCGCCCGCAAACACGCCATCGAACTGTGGGACCTTCTCGACTCAACCTCCCCAGACGTCGCCTTCCTGACGGAGACCTGGCTGAACCCCGCTTCAGCCCCCGACATCGCCATTGCCATCCCGGATGGCTACAAGATCACCCGCAGGAACCGCACCAACGGAGTCGGAGGAGGCATCGCCATCGTCCACAGGAACACCCTCAGAGTCTCAACCAACACCGACGACACCCTCAGCACTGCCGAACACATGCACTTCCATATCCACACCGATCCCAACACCACCCTCAGAGTAACCCTCATCTACAGACCCCCCGGACCCCGACCACAGTTCAACGATTCCATCGCTGACTTCGTCAGCACACACGCCATCGCCTCCACGGACTACATCCTCCTCGGGGACCTGAACTTCCACCTCGAGAACAACAAGGACACCAACTCCACCACCCTGATCGACAACCTCGCCACCCTCGGACTCAGACAGCTCGTGACAACACCCACCCACGCCGCCGGCCACACGCTAGACTCCATCTTTTGCGCAAGCCCACACGTCTCCTTCAACCACACCTCCGAACCCCACTGGACTGACCACCACTGCATCCACTTCACCTACAGGAAGCCCACCACGCACCACCGCACCCAACAAATGCCTCGCCGCTGCTGGAGCAGAGTCACCGAAGACCAGCTAACCACCACCCTCGCCCTGAGCCCACCCGCCGAACCCTCCTATCCCGACACTGCCGCCCGCAACCTCAGACAGTGGATCGACGACTGCGCCAACACCTCGCCCCGCTCAAGAATCCGCCCAACAGCCACACCAGCAAGAAAGCCACCTGGTTCACCGAAGACCTCCAGGCCTCCAAACGAACATGCCGAAAACTGGAGAAGATCTGGCTCCACGAACGGACAGCGGACAGCTACGCCGCCCACAAGAGCGCCACCCGCAGTCACCATCACCTCATCAGATCCGCCAAAAGGGCCTCACTCAAAGACCGCCTAGACAACAACGCACACAACAGCAAAGAGCTCTTCAACATCGTGAAGGAACTCTCCAACCCCAGCTCCAACACCAATGACATCCCGCCGTCGCGAGACCTGTGCGACTCACTGGCCACCTTCTTCCACCGCAAAATCGCCGACATCCACGACAGCTTCAACACCACGACCGCCCCGGCAACCACCGAGACCACTGCCCTCACGACCACCAACCGCCTGCTCTCCTGGACCAACATCAATGACGAGGACACCAGCGAGATCATGAACACCATCCACTCCGGCTCACCGCTAGACCCGTGCCCTCACCACGTCTTCAACAAAGCCAGTACAGCCATCGCGCCCCATCTCCGGAAAATAATCAACATCTCCTTCGAGACAGCAACCTTCCCGGAAAGCTGGAAGCACGCCGAGATCACCGCCTTACTCAAGAAACCCAAGGCAGACCCAAAGGACCTCAAGAACTTCCGACCCATCTCTCTGCTCCCGTTCCCCGCGAAGGTCACCGAGAAAATCGTCAACAAACAACTGACCCGCTACCTCGAGGAGAACAACATCCTGGACCCTTCCCAGTCCGGCTTCCGCAGCAACCACAGCACCGAAACCGCCCTCATCGCCACCACCGATGACATCAGGACCCTGCTAGACAACGGAGAAACAGCAGCCCTCATCCTCCTGGACCTATCAGCCGCCTTCGACACGGTCTGCCACCACACACTACGAACACGCCTTCACGACGCCGGGATCCAAGAGAAGGCCCTGGACTGGACCACATCCTTCCTTTCCGGCAGAACTCAAAGCGTCCGCCTCGTCCCCTTCCGATCCAAGGCCACCAAGATCATCTGTGGCGTACCCCAAGGCTCCTCCCTCAGCCCGACGCTGTTCAACATCTACATGGCACCCCTCGCCCACGTCGCCCGACAGCACAACCTCAACATCATCTCCTACGCCGACGACACCCAGCTGATCCTCTCCCTCACCAAAGACCCTCACACCGCCAAAGCCCACCTCCACGAAGGAATGAAGGCCGTCGCCGAATGGATGATGACCAGCCGCCTGAAGCTGAACTCGGACAAGACGGAGGTCCTCATCCTTGGCTCCAACCCTTCAGCCTGGGATGACTCCTGGTGGCCGACATCACTGGGAACAGCCCCGACACCTACCGACCACGCACGCAACCTAGGGGTCATCCTCGACCCCACCCTCTCCATGACTAAGCAGGTCTACGCCGTTTCCTCATCCTGCTTCAACACCCTCCGAATGCTCCGCAGGATCTTCAAGTGGATCCCCACCGAAACAAGAAAAACAGTCACCCAGGCCCTCGTCACCAGCAGGCTGGACTACGGAAACGCCCTCTACGCAGGAACGACGGCTAAGCTCCTGAGACGGCTGCAACGCATCCAGTACGCCTCTGAACGTCTTATCCTCAACATCCCCCGCCGCAGCCACATCACACCCCACCTGAAAGACCTGCACTGGCTCCCTGTCAACAAGAGGATAACCTTCAAGCTCCTCACCCACGCACACAAAGCACTCCACAACTCCGGACCAGCCTACCTCAACAGACGACTCAGCTTCTACACCCCCACCCGCCAGCTCCGCTCCACCAGCCTCGCCCTCGCCACAGTCCCCCTCATCCGGAAAACGACCGCTGGCGGCAGATCCTTCTCCCACCTCGCCGCCAAGACCTGGAACACCCTCCCCACCAACCTTCGGCAGACCCAAGACCTACTGGACTTCAGAAGACTCCTCAAGACCTGGCTCTTCGATCAGTAGCAGCACCCCCCCCCTCTTCCCCCAGCACCTTGAGACCCTCGCGGGTATGTAGTGCGCTTTAAAAGTGACCTGATTGATTGATTGATTGATTGATTGATGATGGATTAAACCCAGATCAGTTGACTGGGGGTGAGTGTTTGATTTGCTCTAACGCTCCGTCCATCATCCCCTTTGGTATCGCTTTGTTCGCCCTAAGTTGGCAGGGTATGCCCAGATGTGGGTCCCTTGCTCACTTTGCCACTGGATTCAAGATAGCCTGGCTGATGAGGGTTATGAACCCAAAACCGGTCCCAGGATGCTTGTTTCCGGTCCAGGGAAGACATGGCTTGGCAGTTCGGGCTGGACTGTTCCCAGGAGGCACAGGGTCAGACTGATTTGCATATGGCCATGTCTGAACTGGGGTGGTGGAGTGAGCTAAAGAATGATGATGGATTAAACCCAGATCCGTTGACTGGGGGTGAGTGTTTGATTTGCTCTAACCACATCCCCTTTGGTATCGCTTTGTTCGCCCTAAGTTGGCAGGGTATGCCCAGACGTGGGTCCCTTGCTCACTTTGCCACTGGATTCAAGATAGCCTGGCTGATGAGGGTTATGAACCCAAAACCGGTCTCCGGATGCTTGTTTCCGGTCCAGGGAAGACATGGCGTGGCAGTTCGGGCTGGACAGTTCCCATGAGGCACAGAGTCAGACTGATTTGCATATGGCCATGTCTGAACTGGGGTGGTGGAGTGAGCTAAAGAATGATGATGGATTAAACCCAGATCAGTTGACTGGGGGTGAGTGTTTGATTTGCTCTAACGCTCCGTCCATCATTCCCTTTGGTATCGCTTTGTTCGCCCTAAGTTGGCAGGGTATGCCCAGACGTGGGTCCCTTGCTCACTTTGCCACTGGATTCAAGATAGCCTGGCTGATGAGGGTTATGAACCCGAAACCGGTCCCAGGATGCTTGTTTCCGGTCCAGGGAAGACATGGCTTGGCAGTTCGGGCTGGACTGTTCCCATGAGGCACAGGGTCAGACTGATTTGCATATGGCCATGTCTAAACTGGGGTGGTGTAGTGAGCTAAAGAATGATGATGGATTAAACCCAGATCAGTTGACTGGGGGTGAGTGTTTGATTTGCTCTAACGCTCCGTCCATCATCGCCTTTGGTATCGCTTTGTTCGCCCTAAGTTGGCAGTGTATGCCCAGACGTGGGTCCCTTGCTCACTTTGCCACTGGATTCAAGACAGCCTGGCTGATGAGGGTTATGAACCCGAAACCGGTCACAGGATGCTTTTTTCCGGTACAGGGAAGACATGGCTTGGCAGTTCGGGCTGGACTGTTCCCATGAGGCACAGGGTCAGACTGATTTGCATATGGCCATGTCTGAACTGGGGTGGTGGAGTGAGCTAAAGAATGATGATGGATTACACCCAGATCAGTTGACGGGGGGTGAGTGTTTGATTTGCTCTAACGCTCCATCCATCATCCCCTTTGGTCTCGCTTTGTTCGCCCAAAGTTGGCAGGGTATGCCCAGACGTGGGTCCCTTGCTCACTTTGCCACTGGATTCAAGATAGCCTAGCTGATGAGGGTTATGAACCCGAAACCGGTCCCAGGATGCTTGTTTCCGGTCCAGGGAAGACATGGCTTTTACAGTTAGGGCTGGACTGTTCCCATGAGACACAGGGTCAGACTGATTTGCATATGGCCATGTCTGCACTGGGGTGCTGGAGTGAGCTAAAGAATGATGATGGATTAAACCCAGATCAGTTGACTGGGGGTGAGTGTTTGATTTGCTCTAACACTCCGTCCATCATCCCCTTTGGTATCGCTTTGTTCGCCCCTAAGTTGGCAGGGTATGCCCAGACGTGGATCCCTTGCGCACTTTGCCACTGGATTCAAGATAGCCTGGCTGATGAGGGTTATGAACCCAAAACCGGTCCCAGGATGCTTGTTTCCGGTCCAGGGAAGACATGGCTTGGCAGTTCGGTCTGGACTGTTCCCATGAGGTACAGGGTCAGACTGATTTGCATATGGCCATGTCTGAACTGGGGTGGTGGAGTGAGCTAAAGAATGATGAGCGACCCCTGACCTTGACTGGTAGGTCGCTCCCCCACCACACAGCTCCGTCTGTGTGCCCTGCTGCTGCCAGCTGATTGTGCTCGTTTTCCTCTGTGTCCCCTTGGTGCCCCTGATTATGCTTGTTTTTCCCCTGTGCCCCCTTGCTGCCCCGGATTGTGCTCGTTTTTCCTCTGTGTCCCCTTGCTGCCCCTGATTGTGCTCGTTTTTCCCCTGTGCCCCCTTGCTGCCCCTGATTGTGCTCGTTTTTCCTCTGTGCCCCCTTGCTGCCCCTGATTGTGCTCATTTTTCCTCTGTGCCCCCTTGCTGCCCCTGATTGTGCTCGTTTTTCCACTGTGCCCCCTTGCTGCCCCTGATTGTGCTCGTTTTTCCTCTGTGCCCCCTTGCTGCCCTGACTGTGCTCGTTTTTCCTTTGTGCCCCCTTGCTGCCCTGACTGTGCTCGTTTTTCCTTTGTGCCCCCTTGCTGCCCTGACTGTGCTCGTTTTTCCTCTGTGCTCCCTTGCTGCCCTGACTGTGCTAGTTTTTCCTTTGTGCCCCCTTGCTGCCCTGACTGTGCTCGTTTTTCCTCTGTGCCCCCTTGCTGCCCTGACTGTGCTCGTTTTTCCTTTGGCCTGTTTCCCGCCGCTGCGCCCCTGCGGCCCCGCCCCCTCACTGCCCATTCGCTGCCCATTCCCTGCTCCTCCCTCCCACCTCCCCATTTATGGCGGCCGCGCAGCGGACGTGCGCAGCGGGCGCGCCTAAGGCAAGCCCGTCTGCGCCCGTCCGCGCCTGGACCGCGCCCAGCGCCAGAACCCCTGGTCCGTGCATCCCCCGCGCCCGCCACATCAACAGACGCCGATACGATGCCAGCACCCTCCACGCACTCAACCCCGGAAAAGATCACGCCTGCTACCGGGCCACCCCGAAGCGCACCCAAGGGCCCTTCACCTGCCGGAACTGCAGCTTCGCCAGCACCCGCCCCGCCAAACCACCGCCCAGGAAAGAACACAACTACCTCAGATGCATCCTCCTCAACACCCGCTCCGCCCGCAAACACGCCATCGAACTCTGGGACCTTCTCGACTCAACCTCCCCAGACGTCGCCTTCCTGACGGAGACCTGGCTGAACCCCGCTTCAGCCCCCGACATCGCCATTGCCATCTCGGATGGCTACAAGATCTACCGCAGGGACCGCACCAACGGAGTTGGAGGAGGCATCGCCATCGTCCACAGGAACACCCTCAGAGTCTCAACCAACACCGACGACACCCTCAGCACTGCCGAACACATGCACTTCCAGATCCACACCGATCCCAACACCACCCTCAGAGTAACCCTCATCTACAGACCCCCCGGACCCCGACCACAGTTCAACGATTCCATCGCTGACTTCGTCAGCACACACGCCATCGCCTCCACGGACTACATCCTCCTCGGGGACCTGAACTTCCACCTCGAGAACAACAAGGACACCAACTCCACCACCCTGATCGACAACCTCGCCACCCTCGGACTCAGACAGCTCGTGACAACACCCACCCACGCCGCCGGCCACACGCTAGACTCCATCTTTTCCGCAAACCCACACGTCTCCTTCAACCACACCTCCGAACCCCACTGGACTGACCACCACTGCATCCACTTCACCTACAGGAAGCCCACCACGCACCACCGCACCCAACAAATGCCTCGCCGCTGCTGGAGCAGAGTCACCGAAGACCAGCTAACCACCACCCTCGCCCTGAGCCCACCCGCCGAACCCTCCTATCCCGACACCGCCGCCCGCAACCTCAGACAGTGGATCGACGACTGCGCCAACACCCTCGCCCCGCTCAAGAATCCGCCCAACAGCCACACCAGCAAGAAAGCCACCTGGTTCACCGAAGACCTCCAGGCCTCCAAACGAACATGCCGAAAACTGGAGAAGATCTGGCTCCACGAACGGACAGCGGACAGCTACGCCGCCCACAAGAGCGCCACCCGCAGTCACCATCACCTCATCAGATCCGCCAAAAGGGCCTCACTCAAAGACCGCCTAGACAACAACGCACACAACAGCAAAGAGCTCTTCAACATCGTGAAGGAACTCTCCAACCCCAGCTCCAACACCAACGACATCCCGCCGTCGCGAGACCTGTGCGACTCACTGGCCACCTTCTTCCACCGCAAAATCGCCGACATCCACGACAGCTTCAACACCACGACCGCCCCAGCAACCACCGAGACCACTGCCCCCACGACCACCAACCGCCTGCTCTCCTGGACCAACATCAACGACGAGGACACCAGCGAGATCATGAACACCATCCACTCCGGCTCACCGCTAGACCCGTGCCCTCACCACGTCTTCAACAAAGCCAGTACAGCCATCGCGCCCCATCTCCGGAAAATAATCAACATCTCCTTCGAGACAGCAACCTTCCCGGAAAGCTGGAAGCACGCCGAGATCACCGCCTTACTCAAGAAACCCAAGGCAGACCCAAAGGACCTCAAGAACTTCCGACCCATCTCTCTGCTCCCGTTCCCCGCGAAGGTCACCGAGAAAATCGTCAACAAACAACTGACCCGCTACCTCGAGGAGAACAACATCCTGGACCCTTCCCAGTCCGGCTTCCGCAGCAACCACAGCACCGAAACCGCCCTCATCGCCGCCACCGATGACATCAGGACCCTGCTAGACAACGGAGAAACAGCAGCCCTCATCCTCCTGGACCTATCAGCCGCCTTCGACACGGTCTGCCACCACACACTACGAACACGCCTTCACGACGCCGGGATCCAAGAGAAGGCCCTGGACTGGACCACATCCTTCCTTTCCGGCAGAACTCAAAGCGTCCGCCTCGTCCCCTTCCGATCCAAGGCCACCAAGATCATCTGCGGCGTACCCCAAGGCTCCTCCCTCAGCCCGACGCTGTTCAACATCTACATGGCACCCCTCGCCCACGTCGCCCGACAGCACAACCTCAACATCCTCTCCTGTGCCGACGATACCCAGCTGATCCTCTCCCTCACCAAAGACCCTCACACCGCCAAAGCCCACCTCCACGAAGGAATGAAGGCCGTCGCCGAATGGATGAGGACCAGCCGCCTGAAGCTGAACTCGGACAAGACGGAGGTCCTCATCCTTGGCTCCAACCCTTCAGCCTGGGATGACTCCTGGTGGCCGACATCACTGGGAACAGCCCCGACACCTACCGACCACGCACGCAACCTAGGGGTCATCCTCGACCCCACCCTCTCCATGACTAAGCAGGTCAACGCCGTTTCCTCATCCTGCTTCAACACCCTCCGAATGCTCCGCAGGATCTTCAAGTGGATCCCCACCGAAACAAGAAAAACAGTCACCCAGGCCCTCGTCACCAGCAGGCTGGACTACGGAAACGCCCTCTACGCAGGAACGACGGCTAAGCTCCTGAGACGGCTGCAACGCATCCAGTACGCCTCTGCACGTCTTATCCTCGACATCCCCCGCCGCAGCCACATCACACCCCACCTGAGAGACCTGCACTGGCTCCCTGTCAACAAGAGGATAACCTTCAAGCTCCTCACCCACGCACACAAAGCACTCCACAACTCCGGACCAGCCTACCTCAACAGACGACTCAGCTTCTACACCCCCACCCGCCAGCTCCGCTCCACCAGCCTCGCCCTCGCCACAGTCCCCCTCATCCGGAAAACGACCGCCGGCGGCAGATCCTTCTCCCACCTCGCCGCCAAGACCTGGAACACCCTCCCCACCAACCTTCGGCAGACCCAAGACCTACTGGCCTTCAGAAGACTCCTCAAGACCTGGCTCTTCGATCAGTAGCAGCACCCCCCCCTCTTCCCCCAGCGCCTTGAGACCCTCGCGGGTATGTAGTGCGCTTTAAAAGTGACCTGATTGATTGATTGATTGATTGATGATGGATTAAACCCAGATCAGTTGACTGGGGGTGAGTGTTTGATTTGCTCTAACGCTCCGTCCATCATCCCTTTGGTATCGCTTTGTTCGCCCTAAGTTGTCAGGGTATGCCCAGACGTGGGTCCCTTGCTCACTTTGCCACTGGATTCAAGATAGCCTGGCTGATGAGGGTTATGAACCCAAAACCGGTCCCAGGATGCTTGTTTCCGGTCCAGGGAAGACATGGCTTGGCAGTTCGGGCTGGACTGTTCCCATGAGGCACAGGGTCAGACTGATTTGCATATGGCCATGTCTGAACTGGGGTGGTGGGAGTGAGCTAAAGAATGATGATGGATTAAACCCAGATCAGTTGACTGGGGGTGAGTGTTTGATTTGCTCTAACCACATCCCCTTTGGTATCGCTTTGTTCGCCCTAAGTTGGCAGGGTATGCCCAGACGTGGGTCTCTTGCTCACTTTGCCACTGGATTCAAGATAGCCTGGCTGATGAGGGTTATGAACCCAAAACCGGTCTCCGGATGCTTGTTTCCGGTCCAGGGAAGACATGGCGTGGCAGTTCGGGCTGGACAGTTCCCATGAGGCACAGAGTCAGACTGATTTGCATATGGCCATGTCTGAACTGGGGTGGTGGAGTGAGCTAAAGAATGATGATGGATTAAACCCAGATCAGTTGACTGGGGGTGAGTGTTTGATTTGCTCTAACGCTCCGTCCATCATCCCCTTTGGTATCGCTTTGTTCGCCCTAAGTTGGCAGGGTATCCCCAGACGTGGGTCCCTTGCTCACTTTGCCACTGGATTCAAGATAGCCTGACTGATGAGGGTTATGAACCCGAAACCGGTCCCAGGATGCTTGTTTCCGGTCCAGGGAAGACATGGCTTGGCAGTTAGGGCTGGACTGTTCCCATGAGACACAGGGTCAGACTGATTTGCATATGGCCATGTCTGCACTGGGGTGCTGGAGTGAGCTAAAGAATGATGATGGATTAAACCCAGATCAGTTGACTGGGGGTGAGTGTTTGATTTGCTCTAACACTCCGTCCATCATCCCCTTTGGTATCGCTTTGTTCGCCCTAAGTTGGCAGGGTATGCCCAGATGTGGGTCCCTTGCGCACTTTGCCACTGGATTCAAGCTAGCCTGGCTGATGAGGGTTATGAACCCGAAACCGGTCCCAGGATGCTTGTTTCCGGTCCAGGGAAGACATGGCTTGGCAGTTCGGGCTGGACTGTTCCCATGAGGTACAGGGTCAGACTGATTTGCATATGGCCATGTCTGAACTGGGGTGGTGGAGTGAGCTAAAGAATGATGAGCGACCCCTGACCTTGACTGGTAGGTCGCTCCCCCACCACACAGCTCCGTCTGTGTGCCCTGCTGCTGCCAGCTGATTGTGCTCGTTTTCCTCTGTGTCCCCTTGGTGCCCCTGATTATGCTTGTTTTTCCCCTGTGCCCCCTTGCTGCCCCAGATTGTGCTCGTTTTTCCGCTGTGTCCCCTTGCTGCCCCTGATTGTGCTCGCTTTTCCCCTGTGCCCCCTTGCTGCCCCTGATTGCGCTCGCTTTTCCTCTGTGCCCCTTGCTGCCCCTGATTGTGCTCGTTTTTCCTCTGTGCCCCTTGCTGCCCCTGATTGTGCTCGTTTTTCCTCTGTGCCCCCTTGCTGCCCCTGATTGTGCTCGTTTTTCCTCTGTGCCCCCTTGCTGCCCTGACTGTGCTCGTTTTTCCTTTGTGCCCCCTTGCTGCCCTGACTGTGCTCGTTTTTCCTTTGTGCCCCCTTGCTGCCCTGACTGTGCTCGCTTTTCCTCTGTGCCCCCTTGCTGCCCTGACTGTGCCTCGCTTTTCCTTTGTGCCCCCTTGCTGCCCTGACTGTGCTCGTTTTTCCTCTGTGCCCCCTTGCTGCCCTGACTGTGCTCGCTTTTCCTTTGGCCTGTTTCCCGCCGCTGCGCCCCTGCGGCCCCGCCCCCTCACTGCCCATTCGCTGCCCATTCCCTGCTCCTCCCTCCCACCTCCCCATTTATGGCGGCCGTGCAGCGGACGTGCGCAGCGGGTGCGCCTAAGGCAAGCCCGTCTGTGCCCGTCCGCGCCTGGTCCACGGCCAGCGCCAGAACCCCTGGTCCGTGCATCCCCCGCGCCCGCCACATCAACAGACGCCGATACGATGCCAGCACCCTCCACGCACTCAACCCCGGAAAAGATCACGCCTGCTACCGGGCCACCCCGAAGCGCACCCAAGGGCCCTTCACCTGCCGGAACTGCAGCTTCGCCAGCACCCGCCCCGCCAAACCACCGCCCAGGAAAGAACCCAACTACCTCAGATGCATCCTCCTCAACACCCGCTCCGCCCGCAAACACGCCATCGAACTCTTGGACCTTCTCGACTCAACCTCCCCAGACGTCGCCTTCCTGACGGAGTCCTGGCTGAACCCCGCTTCAGCCCCCGACATCGCCATTGCCATCCCGGATGGCTACAAGATCACCCGCAGGGACCGCACCAACGGAGTCGGAGGAGGCATCGCCATTGTCCACAGGAACACCCTCAGAGTCTCAACCAACACCGACGACACCCTCAGCACTGCCGAACACATGCACTTCCAGATCCACACCGATCCCAACACCACCCTCAGAGTAACCCTCATCTACAGACCCCCCGGACCCTGACCACAGTTCAACGATTCCATCGCTGACTTCGTCCAGCACACACGCCATTGCCTCCACGGACTACATCCTCTCGGGGACCTGAACTTCCACCTCGAGAACAACAAGGACACCAACTCCACCACCCTGATCGACAACCTCGCCACCCTCGGACTCAGACAGCTCGTGACAACACCCACCCACGCCGCCGGCCACACGCTAGACTCCATCTTTTCCGCAAGCCCACACGTCTCCTTCAACCACACCTCCGAACCCCACTGGACTGACCACCACTGCATCCACTTCACCTACAGGAAGCCCACCACGCACCACCGCACCCAACAAATGCCTCGCCGCTGCTGGAGCAGAGTCACCGAAGACCAGCTAACCACCACCCTCGCCCTGAGCCCACCCGCCGAACCCTCCTATCCCGACACCGCCGCCCGCAACCTCAGACAGTGGATCGACGACTGCGCCAACACCCTCGCCCCGCTCAAGAATCCGCCCAACAGCCACACCAGCAAGAAAGCCACCTGGTTCACCGAAGACCTCCAGGCCTCCAAACGAACATGCCGAAAACTGGAGAAGATCTGGCTCCACGAACGGACAGCGGACAGCTACGCCGCCCACAAGAGCGCCACCCGCAGTCACCATCACCTCATCAGATCCGCCAAAAGGGCCTCACTCAAAGACCGCCTAGACAACAACGCACACAACAGCAAAGAGCTCTTCAACATCGTGAAGGAACTCTCCAACCCCAGCTCCAACACCAACGACATCCCGCCGTCGCGAGACCTGTGCGACTCACTGGCCACCTTCTTCCACCTCAAAATCGCCGACATCCACGACAGCTTCAACACCACGACCGCCCCGGCAACCACCGAGACCACTGCCCCCACGACCACCAACCGCCTGCTCTCCTGGACCAACATCAACGACGAGGACACCAGCGAGATCATGAACACCATCCACTCCGGCTCACCGCTAGACCCGTGCCCTCACCACGTCTTCAACAAAGCCAGTACAGCCATCGCGCCCCATCTCCGGAAAATAATCAACATCTCCTTCGAGACAGCAACCTTCCCGGAAAGCTGGAAGCACGCCGAGATCACCGCCTTACTCAAGAAACCCAAGGCAGACCCAAAGGACCTCAAGAACTTCCAACCCATCTCTCTGCTCCCCTTCCCCGCGAAGGTCACCGAGAAAATCGTCAACAAACAACTGACCCGCTACCTCGAGGAGAACAACATCCTGGACCCTTCCCAGTCCGGCTTCCGCAGCAACCACAGCACCGAAACCGCCCTCATCGCCGCCACCGATGACATCAGGACCCTGCTAGACAACGGAGAAACAGCAGCCCTCATCCTCCTGGACCTATCAGCCGCCTTCGACACGGTCTGCCACCACACACTACGAACACGCCTTCACGACGCCGGGATCCAAGAGAAGGCCCTGGACTGGACCACATCCTTCCTTTCCGGCAGAACTCAAAGCGTCCGCCTCGTCCCCTTCCGATCCAAGGCCACCAAGATCATCTGCGGCGTACCCCAAGGCTCCTCCCTCAGCCCGACGCTGTTCAACATCTACATGGCACCCCTCGCCCACGTCGCCCGACAGCACAACCTCAACATCATCTCCTATGCCGACGACACCCAGCTGATCCTCTCCCTCACCAAAGACCCTCACACCGCCAAAGCCCACCTCCACGAAGGAATGAAGGCCGTCGCCGAATGGATGAGGACCAGCCACCTGAAGCTGAACTCGGACAAGACGGAGGTCCTCATCCTTGGCTCCAACCCTTCAGCCTGGGACGACTCCTGGTGGCCGACATCACTGGGAACAGCCCCGACACCTACCGACCACGCCCGCAACCTAGGGGTCATCCTCGACCCCACCCTCTCCATGACTAAGCAGGTCAACGCCGTTTCCTCATCCTGCTTCAACACCCTCCGAATGCTCCGCAGGATCTTCAAGTGGATCCCCACCGAAACAAGAAAAACAGTCACCCAGGCCCTCGTCACCAGCAGGCTGGACTACGGAAGCGCCCTCTACGCAGGAACGACGGCTAAGCTCCTGAGACGGCTGCAACGCATCCAGAACGCCTCTGCACGTCTTATCCTCGACATCCCCCGCCGCAGCCACATCACACCCCACCTGAGAGACCTGCACTGGCTCCCTGTCAACAAGAGGATAACCTTCAAGCTCCTCACCCACGCACACAAAGCACTCCACAACTCCGGACCAGCCTACCTCAACAGACGACTCAGCTTCTACACCCCCACCCACCAGCTCCGCTCCACCAGCCTCGCCCTCGCCACAGTCCCCCGCATCCGGAAAACGACCGCCGGTGGCAGATCCTTCTCCCACCTCGCCGCCAAGACCTGGAACACCCTCCCCACCAACCTTCGGCAGACCCAAGACCTACTGGCCTTCAGAAGACTCCTCAAGACCTGGCTCTTCGATCAGTAGCAGCACCCCCCTCTTCCCCCAGCGCCTTGAGACCCTCGCAGGTATGTAGTGCGCTTTAAAAGTGACCTGATTGATTGATTGATTGATTGATTGATTGATGATGGATTAAACCCAGATTAGTTGACTGGGGGTGAGTGTTTGATTTGCTTTAACGCTCCGTCCATCATCCCCTTTGGTATCGCTTTGTTCGCCCTAAGTTGGCAGGGTATGCCCAGACGTGGGTCCCTTGCTCACTTTGCCACTGGATTCAAGATAGCCTGGCTGATGAGGGTTATGAACCCAAAACCGGTCCCAGGATGCTTGTTTCCGGTCCAGGGAAGACATGGCTTGGCAGTTCGGGCTGGACTGTTCCCATGAGGCACAGGGTCAGACTGATTTGCATATGGCCATGTCTGAACTGGGGTGGTGGAGTGAGCTAAAGAATGATGATGGATTAAACCCAGATCAGTTGACTGGGGGTGAGTGTTTGATTTGCTCTAACGCTCCGTCCATCATCCCCTTTGGTATTGCTTTGTTCGCCCTAAGTTGGCAGGGTATGCCCAGACGTGGGTCTCTTGCTCACTTTGCCACTGGATTCAAGATAGCCTGGCTGATGAGGGTTATGAACCCGAAACCGGTCCCAGGATGCTTGTTTCCGGTCCAGGGAAGACATGGCGTGGCAGTTCGGGCTGGACTGTTCCCATGAGGCACAGGGTCAGACTGATTTGCATATGGCCATGTCTGAACTGGGGTGGTGGAGTGAGCTAAAGAATGATGATGGATTAAACCCAGATCAGTTGACTGGGGGTGAGTGTTTAATTTGCTCTAATGCTCCGTCCATCATTCCCTTTGGTATCGCTTTGTTTGCCCTAAGTTGGCAGGGTATGCCCAGACGTGGGTCCCTTGCTCACTTTGCCACTGGATTCAAGATAGCCTGGCTGATGAGGGTTATGAACCCGAAACCGGTCCCAGGATGTTTGTTTCCGGTCCAGGGAAGACATGGCTTGGCAGTTCGGGCTGGACTGTTCCCATGAGGCACAAGGTCAGACTGATTTGCATATGGCCATGTCTGAACTGGTGTGGTGTAGTGAGCTAAAGAATGATGATGGATTAAACCCAGATCAGTTGACTGGGGGTGAGTGTTTGATTTGCTCTAACGCTCCGTCCATCATCCCCTTTGGTATCGCTTTGTTCGCCCTAAGTTGGCAGTGTATGCCCAGACGTGGGTCCCTTGCTCACTTTGCAACTGGATTCAAGATAGCCTGGCTGATGAGGGTTATGAACCCGAAACCGGTCCCAGGATGCTTGTTTCCGGTCCAGGGAAGACATGGCTTGGCAGTTTGGGCTGGACTGTTCCCATGAGGCACAGGTGTCAGACTGATTTGCATATGGCCATGTCTGAACTGGGGTGGTGGAGTGAGCTAAAGAATGATGATGGATTAAACCCAGATCAGTTGACTGGGGGTGAGTGTTTGATTTGCTCTAACGCTCCGTCCATCATCCCCTTTGGTATCGCTTTGTTCGCCCTAAGTTGGCAGGGTATCCCCAGACGTGGGTCCCTTGCTCACTTTGCCACTGGATTCAATATAGCCTGGCTGATGAGGGTTATGAACCCGAAACCGGTCCCAGGATGTTTGTTTCCACTCCAGGGAAGACATGGCTTGGCAGTTCGGGCTGGACTGTTCCCATGAGGCACAGGGTCAGACTGATTTGCATATGGCCATGTCTGCACTGGGGTGCTGGAGTGAGCTAAAGAATGATGATGGATTAAACCCAGATCAGTTGACTGGGGTGAGTGTTTGATTTGCTCTAACGCTCCGTCCATCATCCCCTTTGGTATCGCTTTGTTCGCCCTAAGTTGGCAGGGTATGCCCAGACGTGGGTCCCTTGCGTACTTTGCCACTGGATTCAAGATAGCCTGGCTGATGAGGGTTATGAACCCGAAACCGGTCCCAGGATGCTTGTTTCCGGTCCAGGGAAGACATGGCTTGGCAGATCGGGCTGGACTGTTCCCATGAGGCACAGGGTCAGACTGATTTGCATATGGCCATGTCTGAACTGGGGTGGTGAAGTGAGCTAAAGAATGATGATGGATTAAACCCAGATCAGTTGACTGGGGGTGAGTGTTTGATTTGCTCCAACGCTCCGTCCATCATCCCCTTTGGTATCGCTTTGTTCGCCCTAAGTTGGCAGGGTATGCCCAGAAGTGGGTCCCTTGCTCACTTTGCCACTGGATTCAAGATAGCCTGGCTGATGAGGGTTATGAACCCGAAACCGGTCCCAGGATGCTTGTTTCCAGTCCAGGGAAGACATGGCTTGGCAGTTCGGGCTGGACTGTTCCCATGAGGCACAGGGTCAGACTCATTTGCATATGGCCATGTCTGAACTGGGGTGGTGGAGTGAGCTAAAGAATGATGATGGATTAAACCCAGATCAGTTGACTGGGGGTGAGTGTTTGATTTGCTCTAACGCTCCTTCCATCATCCCCTTTGGTATCGCTTTGTTCCCCCTAAGTTGGCAGGGTATGCCCAGACGTGGGTCCCTTGCTCACTTTGCCACTGGATTCAAGATAGCCTGGCTGATGAGGGTTATTCTATGAAGCGATACCAAAGGGGATGATGGACGGAGCGTTTGAGCTAATCAAACACTCACCCCCAGTCAACTGATCTGGGTTTAATCCATCACCATTCTTTAGCTCACTCCACCACCCCAGTTCAGACATGGTCATATGCAAATCAGTCTGACCCCGTGCCTCAGGGGAACAGTCCAACCCGAACTGCCAAGCCATGTCTTTCCTGGACCGGAAACAAGCATCCTGGGACCAGTTTCTGGCTATTCAGCCGTCATCAGCCAGGCTAGCTTGAATCCAGTGGCAAAGTGAGCAAGGGACCCACGTCTGGCATACCCTGCCAACTTAGGGCGAACAAAGCGATACCAAAGGCGATGATGGACGGAGCATTTGAGCTAATCAAACACTCAGCCCCAGTCAACTGATCTGGGTTTAATCCATCATCATTCTTTAGCTCTCTCCTCCACCCCAGTCCAGACATGGCCATATGCAAATCAGTCTGACCCTGTGCCTCATGGGAACAGTCCAGCCCGAACTGCCAAGCCATGTCTTCCCTGGACCGGAAACAAGCATCCTGGGACCGGTTTCTGGCTATTCAGCCGTCATCAGCCAGGCTAGCTTGAATCCAGTGGCAAAGTGAGCAAGGGACCCACGTCTGGGCATACCCTGCCAACTTAGAGCGAACAAAGCGATACCAAAGGGGATGATGGACGGAGCGTTTAAGCTAATCAAACACTCACCCCCAGTCAACTGATCTGGGTTTAATCCATCAGCATTCTTTAGCTCCCTCCACCACCCCAGTTCAGACATGGCCATATGCAAATCAGTCTGACCCTGTGCCTCATGGGAACAGTCCAGCCCGAACTGCCAAGCCATGTCTCCCTGGACCGGAAACAAGCATCCTGGGACCGGTATCGGGCTATTCAGCCGTCATCAGCCAGGCTAGCTTGAATCCAGTGGCAAAGTGAGCAAGGGATTCACGTCTGGGCATGCCCTGCCAACTTAGGGCGAACAAAGCGATACCAAAGGGGATGATGGACGGAGCGTTTGAGCTAATCAAACACTCACCCCAAGTCAACTGATCTGGGCTTAATCCATCATCATTCTTTATCTCACTCCACCACCCCAGTTCAGACATGGCCATATGCAAATCAGTCTGACCCTGTGCCTCATGGGAACAGTCCAGCTCGAACTGCCAAGCCATGTCTTCCCTGGACCGGAAACAAGCATCCTGGGACCAGTTTCTGGCTATTCAGCCGTCATCAGCCAGGCTAGCTTGAATCCAGTGGCAAAGTGAGCAAGGGACCCACGTCTGGGCATACCCTGCCAACTTAGGGCGAACAAAGCATTACCAAAGGGGATGATGGACGGAGCGTTTGAGCTAATCAAACACTCACCCCCAGTCAACTGATCTGGGTTTAATCCATCATCATTCTTTAGCTCACTCCACCACTCCAGTTCAGACATGGCCATATGCAAATCAGTCTGACCCTGTGCCTCATCGGAACAGTCCAGCCCGAACTGCCAAGCCATGTCTTCCCTGGACCGGAAACAAGCATCCTGGGACCGGTTTCTGGCTATTCAGCCGTCATCAGCCAGGCTAGCTTGAATCCAGTGTAAAAGTGAGCAAGGGACCCACGTCTGGGCATACCCTGCCAACTTAGAGGCGATGGCCATGTCTGAACTGGGGTGGTGGAGTGAGCTAAAGAATGATGATGGATTAAACCCAGATCAGTTGACTGGGGGTGAGTGTTTGATTTGCTCTAATGCTCCGTCCATCATCCCCTTTGGTATCGCTTTGTTCGCCCTAAGTTGGCAGGGTATGCCCAGAAGTGGGTCCCTTGCTCACTTTGCCACTGGAATCAAGATAGCCTGGCTGATGAGGGTTATGAACCCGAAACCGGTCCCAGGATGCTTGTTTCCAGTCCAGGGAAGACATGGCTTGGCAGTTCGGGCTGGACTGTTCCCATGAGGCACAGGGTCAGACTCATTTGCATATGGCCATGTCTGAACTGGGGTGGTGGAGTGAGCTAAAGAATGATGATGGATTAAACCCAGATCAGTTGACTGGGGGTGAGTGTTTGATTTGCTCTAACGCTCCTTCCATCATCCCCTTTGGTATCGCTTGTTCCCCCTAAGTTGGCAGGGTATGCCCAGACGTGGGTCCCTTGCTCACTTTGCCACTGGATTCAAGATAGCCTGGCTGATGAGGGTTATTCTATGAAGCTGATACCAAAGGGGATGATGGACGGAGCGTTTGAGCTAATCAAACACTCACCCCCAGTCAACTGATCTGGGTTTAATCCATCACCACTCTTTAGCTCACTCCACCACCCCAGTTCAGACATGGTCATATGCAATTCAGTCTGACCCCGTGCCTCAGGGGAACAGTCCAACCCGAACTGCCAAGCCATGTCTTTCCTGGACCGGAAACAAGCATCCTGGGACCAGTTTCTGGCTATTCAGCCGTCATCAGCCAGGCTAGCTTGAATCCAGTGGCAAAGTGAGCAAGGGACCCACGTCTGGCATACCCTGCCAACTTAGGGCGAACAAAGTGATACCAAAGGCGATGATGGACGGTGCGTTTGAGCTAATCAAACACTCAGCCCCAGTCAACTGATCTGGGTTTAATCCATCATCATTCTTTAGCTCTTCCTCCACCCCAGTCCAGACATGGCCATATGCAAATCAGTCTGACCCTGTGCCTCATGGGAACAGTCCAGCTCGAACTGCCAAGCCATGTCTTCCCTGGACCGGAAACAAGCATCCTGGGACCGGTTTCTGGCTATTCAAGCCGTCATCAGCCAGGCTAGCTTGAATCCAGTGGCAAAGTGAGCAAGGGACCCACGTCTGGGCATACCCTGCCAACTTAGAGCGAACAAAGCGATACTAAAGGGGATGATGGACGGAGCGTTTAAGCTAATCAAACACTCACCCCAGTCAACTGATCTGGGTTTAATCCATCAGCATTCTTTAGCTCCCTCCACCACCCCAGTTCAGACATGGCCATATGCAAATCAGTCTGACCCTGTGCCTCATGGGAACAGTCCAGCCCGAACTGCCAAGCCATGTCTCCCTGGACCGGAAACAAGCATCCTGGGACCGGTATCGGGCTATTCCGCCGTCATCAGCCAGGCTAGCTTGAATCCAGTGGCAAAGTGAGCAAGGGATTCACGTCTGGGCATGCCCTGCCAACTTAGGGCGAACAAAGCGATACCAAAGGGGATGATGGACGGAGCGTTTGAGCTAATCAAACACTCACCCCAAGTCAACTGATCTGGGCTTAATCCATCATCATTCTTTATCTCACTCCACCACCCCAGTTCAGACATGGCCATATGCAAATCAGTCTGACCCTGTGCCTCTTGGGAACAGTCCAGCTCGAACTGCTAAGCCATGTCTTCCCTGGACCGGAAACAAGCATCCTGGGACCAGTTTCTGGCTATTCAGCCGTCATCAGCCAGGCTAGCTTGAATCCAGTGGCAAAGTGAGCAAGGGACCCACGTCTGGGCATACCCCCGCCAACTTAGGGCGAACAAAGCATTACAAAAGGGGATGATGGACGGAACGTTTGAGCCAATCAAACACTCACCCCCAGTCAACTGATCTGGGTTTAATCCATCATCATTCTTTAGCTCACTCCACCACCCCAGTTCAGACATGGCCATATACAAATCAGTCTGACCCTGTGCCTCATCGGAACAGTCCAGCCCGAACTGCCAAGCCATGTCTTCCCTGGACCGGAAACAAGCATCCTGGGACCGGTTTCTGGCTATTCAGCCATCATCAGCCAGGCTAGCTTGAATCCAGTGTAAAAGTGAGCAAGGGACCCACGTCTGGGCATACCCTGCCAACTTAGGGCGATGGCCATGTCTGAACTGGGGTGGTGGAGTGAGCTAAAGAATGATGATGGATTAAACCCAGATCAGTTGACTGGGGGTGAGTGTTTGATTTGCTCTAATGCTCCGTCCATCATCCCCTTTGGTATCGCTTTGTTCGCCCTAAGTTGGCAGGGTATGCCCAGACGTGGTTCCCTTGCTCACTTTGCCACTGAATTCAAGTTAGCCTGGCTGATGAGGGTTATGAACCCGAAACCGGTCCCAGGATGCTTGTTTCCGGTCCAGGGAAGACATGGCTTGGCAGTTCAGGCTGGACTGTTCCAATGAGGCACAGGGTCAGACTGATTTGCATATGGCCATGTCTGAACTGGGGTGGTGGAGTGAGCTAAAGAATGATGATGGATTAAACCCAGATCAGTTGACTGGGGGTGAGTGTTTGATTTGCTCTAACACTCCGTCCATCATCCCCTTTGGTATCGCTTGTTCGCCCTAAGTTGGCAGGGTATGCCCAGACGTGGGTCCCTTGCTCACTTTGCCACTGGATTCAAGATAGCCTGGCTGATGAGTGTTATGAACCCGAAACCGGTCCCAGGATGCTTGTTTCCGGTCCAGGGAAGACATGGCTTGGCAGTTCGGGCTGGACTGTTCCCATGAGGCACAGGGTCAGACTGATTTGCATATGGCCATGTCTGAACTGGGGTGGTGGAGTGAGCTAAAGAATGATGATGGATTAAACCCAGATCAGTTGACTGGGGTGAGTGTTTGATTTGCTCTAACGCTCCGTCCATCATCCCCTTTGGTATCGCTTGTTCGCCCTAAGTTGACAGGGTATGCCCAGACGTGGGTCCCTTGCTCACTTTGCCACTGGATTCAAGATAGCCTGTCTGATGAATGTTATGAACCCGAAACCGGTCCCAGGATGCTTGTTTCCGGTCCAGGTAAGACATGGCTTGGCAGTTTGGGCAGGACTGTTCCCATGAGGCACAGGGTCAGACTGATTTGCATATGGCCATGTCTGAACTGGGGTGGTGGAGTGAGCTAAAGAATGATGATGGATTAAACCCCGATCAGTTGACTGGGGGTGAGTGTTTGATTTCCTCTAACGCTACGTCCATCATCCCCTTTGGTATCGCTTTGTTCGCCCTAAGTTGGCAGGGTATGCCCAGACGTGGGTCCCTTGCTCACTTTGCCACTGGATTCAAGATTGCCTGGCTGATGAGGGTTATGAACCCGAAACCGGTCCCAGGATGCTTGTTTCCGGTCCAGGGAAGACATGGCTTGGCAGTTCGGGCTGGACTGTTCCCATGAGGCACAGGGTCAGACTGATTTGCATATGGCCATGTCTGAACTGGAGTGGTGGAGAGAGCTAAAGAATTATGATGGATTAAACCCAGATCAGTTGACTGGGGGTGAGTGTTTGATTTGCTCTATCGCTCCGTCCATCATCCCCTTTGGTATCGCTTTGTTCTCCCTAAGTTGGCAGGGTATGCCCAGACGTGGGTCCCTTGCTCACTTTGCCACTGGATTCAAGATAGCCTGGCTGATGAGGGTTATGAACCCGAAAACGGTCCCAGGATGCTTGTTTCCAGTCCAGGGAAGACATGGCTTGGCAGTTCGGGCTGGACTCTTCCCATGAGGCACAGGGTCAGACTGATTTGCATATGGCCATGTCTGAACTGGGGTGGTGGAGTGAGCTAAAGAATGATGATGGATTAAACCCAGATCAGTTGACTGGGGGTGAGTGTTTGATTTGCTCTAACGCTCCGTCCATCATCCCCTTTGGTATCGCTTTGTTCGCCCTAAGTTGGCAGGATATGCCCAGACGTGGGTCCCTTGCTCACTTTGCCACTGGATTCAAGATAGCCTGGCTGATGTGGGTTATGAACCCGACACCGGTCCCTGGATGCTTGTTTCCGGTCCAGGGAAGACATGGCTTGGCAGTTCGGGCTGGACTGTTCCCATGAGGCACAGTTTCAGACTGATTTGCATATGGCCATGTCTCCATGGGGTGGTGGAGTGAGCTAAAGAATGATGATGGATTAAACACAGATCAGTTGACTGGGGGTGAGTGTTTGATTTGCTCTAACGCTCCGTCCATCATCCCCTTTGGTATCGCTTTGTTCGCCCTAAGTTGACAGGGTATGCCCAGACGTGGGTCCCTTGCTCACTTTGCCACTGGATTCAAGATAGCCTGTCTGATGAGAGTTATGAACCCGAAACCAGTCCCAGGATGCTTGTTTCCGGCCCAGGGAAGACATGGCTTGGCAGTTCAGGCTGGACTGTTCCCATGAGGCACAGGGTCAGACTGATTTGCATATGGCCATGTCTGAACTGGGGTGGTGGAGTGAGCTAAAGAATGATGATGGATTAAACCCCGATCAGTTGACTGGGGGTGAGTGTTTGATTTCCTCTAACGCTCCGTCCATCATCCCCTTTGGTATCGCTTTGTTCGCCCTAAGTTGGCAGGGTATGCCCAGACGTGGGTCCCTTGCTCACTTTGCCACTGGATTCAAGATAGCCTGGCTGATGAGGGTTGTGAACCCGAAACCGGTCCCAGGATGCTTGTTTCCGGTCCAGGGAAGACATGGCTTGGCATTTCAGGCTGGACTGTTCCCATGAGGCACAGGGTCAGACTGATTTGCATATGGCCATGTCTGAACTGGAGTTGTGGAGAGAGCTAAAGAATTATGATGGATTAAACCCAGATCAGTTGACTGGGGGTGAGTGTTTGATTTGCTCTAACGCTCCGTCCATCATCCCCTTTGGTATCGCTTTGTTCTCCCTAAGTTGGCAGGGTATGACCAGACGTGGGTCCCTTGCTCACTTTGCCACTGGATTCAAGATAGCCTGGCTGATGAGGGTTATGAACTCGAAACCGGTCCCAGAATGCTTGTTTCCGGTCCAGGGAAGACATGGCTTGGTAGTTCAGGCTGGACTGTTCCCATGAGGCACAGGGTCAGACTGATTTGCATATGGCCATGTCTGCATGGGGTGGTGGAGTGAGCTAAAGAATGATGATGGATTAAACCCAGATCAGTTGACTGGGGGTGAGTGTTTGATTTGCTCTAACGCTCCGTCCATCATCCCCTTTGGTATCGCTTTGTTCGCCCTAAGTTGACAGGGTATGCCCAGACGTGGGTCCCTTGCTCACTTTGCCACTGGATTCAAGATAGCCTGTCTGATGAGGGTTATGGTGGCTGAATAGACAGAAACCGGTCCCAGGGTGCTTGTTTCCGGTCCAGGGAAGACATGGCTTGGCAGTTCGGGCTGGACTGTTCCCATGAGGCACAGGGTCAGACTGATTTGCATATGGCCATGTCTGAACTGGGGTGGTGGAGTGAGCTAAAGAATGATGATGGATTAAACCCCGATCAGTTGACTGGGGGTGAGTGTTTGATTTCCTCTAACGCTCCGTCCATCATCCCCTTTGGTATCGCTTTGTTCGCCCTAAGTTGGCAGGGTATGCCCAGACGTGGGTCCCTTGCTCACTTTGCCACTGGATTCAAGATAGCCTGGCTGATGAGGGTTATGAACCCGAAACCGGTCCCAGCATGCTTGTTTCCGGTCCAGGGAAGACATGGCTTGGCAGTTCGGGCTGGACTGTTCACATGAGGCACAAGGTCAGACTGATTTGCATATGGCCATGTCTGAACTGGAGTGGTGGAGAGAGATAAAGAATTATGATGGATTAAACCCAGATCAGTTGACTGGGGGTGAGTGTTTGATTAGCTCAAACGCTCCGTCCATCATCCCCTTTGGTATCGCTTTGTTCACCCCAAGTTGGCAGGGTATGCCCAGACGTGGGTCCCTTGCTCACTTTGCCACTGGATTCAAGCTAGCCTGGCTGATGACGGCTGAATAGCCAGAAACCGGTCCCAGGATGCTTGTTTCCGGTCCAGGGAAGACATGGCTTGGCAGTTTGTGCAGGACTGTTCCCATGAGGCACAGGGTCAGACTGATTTGCATATGGCCATGTCTGAACTGGGGTGGTGGAGTGAGCTAAAGAATGATGATGGATTAAACCCAGATCAGTTGACTGGGGGTGAGTGTTTGATTTGCTCTAACGCTCCGTCCATCATCCCCTTTGGTATCGCTTTGTTCTCCCTAAGTTGGCAGGGTATGCCCAGACGTGGGTCCCTTGCTCACTTTGCCACTGGATTCAAGATAGCCTGGCTGATGAGGGTTATGAACCCGAAACCGGTCCCAGGATGCTTGTTTCCAGTCCAGGGAAGACATGGCTTGGCAGTTCGGGCTGGACTCTTCCCATGAGGCACAGGGTCAGACTGATTTGCATATGGCCATGTCTGAACTGGGGTGGTGGAGTGAGCTAAAGAATGATGATGGATTAAACCCAGATCAGTTGACTGGGGGTGAGTGTTTGATTTGCTCTAACGCTCCGTCCATCATCCCCTTTGGTATCGCTTTGTTCGCCCTAAGTTGGCAGGGTATGCCCAGACGTGGGTCCCTTGCTCACTTTGCCACTGGATTCAAGATAGCCTGGCTGATGTGGGTTATGAACCCGACACCGGTCCCAGGATGCTTGTTTCCGGTCCAGGGAAGACATGGCTTGGCAGTTCGGGCTGGACTGTTCCCATGAGGCACAGGGTCAGACTGATTTGCATATGGCCATGTCTGCATGGGGTGGTGGAGTGAGCCAAAGAATGATGATGGATTAAACCCAGATCAGTTGACAGGGGGTGAGTGTTTGATTTGCTCTAACGCTCCGTCCATCATCCCCTTTGGTATCGCTTTGTTCGCTCTAAGTTGGCAGGGTATGCCCAGAAGTGGGTCCCTTGCTCACTTTGCCACTGGCTTCAAGATAGCCTGGCTGATGAGGGTTATGAACCCGAAACCGGTCCCAGGATGCTTGTTTCCGGTCCAGGGAAGACATGGCTTGGCAGTTCGGGCTGGACTGTTCCCATGAGGCACAGGGTCAGACTGATTTGCATATGGCCATGTCTGAACTGGGGTGGTGGAGTGAGCTAAAGAATGATGATGGATTAAACCCAGATCAGTTGACTGGGGGTGAGTGTTTGATTAGCTCAAACGCTCCGTCCATCATCCCCTTTGGTATCGCTTTGTTCGCCCCAAGTTGGCAGGGTATGCCCAGACGTGGGTCCCTTGCTCACTTTGCCACTGGATTCAAGCTAGCCTGGCTTATGACGGCTGAATAGCCAGAAACCGGTCCCAGGATGCTTGTTTCCGGTCCAGGGAAGACATGGCTTGGCAGTTCGGGATGGACTGTTCCCATGAGGCACAGGGTCAGACTGATTTGCATATGGCCATGTCTGAACTGGGGTGGTGGAGTGAGCTAAAGAATGATGATGGATTAAACCCAGATCAGTTGACTGGGGGTGAGTGTTTGATTAGATCAAACGCTCCGTCCATCATCCCCTTTGGTATCGCTTTGTTCGCCCCAAGTTGGCAGGGTATGCCCAGACGTGGGTCCCTTGCTCACTTTGCCACTGGATTCAAGCTAGCCTGGCTGATGACGGCTGAATTGCCAGAAACCGGTCCCAGGATGCTTGTTTCCGGTCCAGGGAAGACATGGCTTGGCAGTTCGCGCTGGACTGTTCCCATGAGGCACAGGGTCAGACTGATTTGCATATGGCCATGTCTGAACTGGGGTGGTGGAGTGAGCTAAAGAATGATGATGGATTAAACCCAGATCAGTTGACTGGGGGTGAGTGTTTGATTAGCTCAAACGCTCCGTCCATCCTCCCCTTTGGTATCGCTTTGTTCGCCCCAAGTTGGCAGGGTATGCCCAGACGTGGGTCCCTTGCTCACTTTGCCACTGGATTCAAGATAGCCTGGCTGATGAGGGTTATGAGCCCGAAACCGGTCCTAGGATGCTTGTTTCCTGTCCAGGGAAGACATGGCTTGGCAGTTCGGGCTGGACTGTTCCCATGAGGCATAGGGTCAGACTGATTTGCATATGGCCATGTCTGAACTGGGGTGGTGGAGTGAGCTAAAGAATGATGATGGATTAAACCCAGATCAGTTGACTGGGGGTGAGTGTTTGATTAGCTCAAACGCTCCGTCAATCATCCCCTTTGGTATCGGACTGTTCCCATGAGGCACAGGGTCAGACTGATTTGCATATGGCCATGTCTGAACTGGGGTGGTGGGGAGAGCTAAAGAATTATGATGGATTAAACCCAGATCAGTTGACTGGGGTGAGTGTTTGATTTGCTCAAACGCTCCGTCCATCATCCCCTTTGGTATCGCTTTGTTCGCCCCTGAGTTGGCAGGGTATGCCCAGACGTCCCTTGCTCACTTTGCCACTGGATTCAAGCTAGCCTGGCTGATGACGGCTGAATAGCCAGAAACCGGTCCCAGGATGCTTGTTTCCGGTCCAGGGAAGACATGGCTTGGCAGTTCGGGCTGGACTGTTCACATGAGGCACAGGGTCAGACTGATTTGCATATGGCCATGTCTGCATGGGGTGGTGGAGTGAGCTAAAGAATGATGATGGATTAAACCCAGATCAGTTGACTGGGGGTGAGTGTTTGATTTGCTCTAACGCTCCGTCCATCATCCCCTTTGGTATCGCTTTGTTCGCCCTAAGTTGACAGGGTATGCCCAGACGTGGGTCCCTTGCTCACTTTGCCACTGGATTCAAGATAGCCTGTCTGATGAGGGTTATGATGGCTGAATAGCCAGAAACCGGTCCCAGGATGCTTGTTTCCGGTCCAGGGAAGACATGGCTTGGCAGTTCGGGCTGGACTGTTCCCATGAGGCACAGGGTCAGGCTGATTTGCATATGGCTATGTCTGAAGTGGGGTGGTGGAGTGAGCTAAAGAATGATGATGGATTAAACCCAGATCAGTTGACTGGGGGTGAGTGTTTGATTAGCTCAAACGCTCCGTCCATCATCCCCTTTGGTATCGCTTTGTTTGCCCCAAGTTGGCAGGGTATGCCCAGACGTGGGACCCATGCTCACTTTGCCACTGGATTCAAGCTAGCCTGGCTGATGACGGCTGAATAGCCAGAAACCGGTCCCAGGATGCTGGTTTCCGGTCCAGGGAAGACATGGCTTGGCAGTTCGGGCTGGACTGTTCCCATGAGGCACAGGGTCAGACTGATTTGCATATGGCCATGTCTGAACTGGGGTGGTGGAGTGAGCTAAAGAATGATGATGGATTAAACCCAGATCAGTTGACTGGGGTGAGTGTTTGATTAGCTCAAACGCTCCGTCCATCATCCCCTTTGGTATCGCTTTGTTCGCCGCAAGTTGGCAGGGTATGCCCAGACGTGGGTCCCTTGCTCACTTTGCCACTGGATTCAAGATAGCCTGGCTGATGACGGCTGAATAGCCAGAAACCGGTCCCAGGATGCTTGTTTCCGGTCCAGGGAAGACATGGCTTGGCAGTTCGGGCTGGACTGTTCCCATGAGGCACAGGGTCAGACTGATTTGCATATGGCTATGTCTGAAGTGGGGTGGTGGAGTGAGCTAAAGAATGATGATGGATTAAACCCAGATCAGTTGACTGGGGGTGAGTGTTTGATTAGCTCAAACGCTCCGTCCATCATCCCCTTTGGTATCGCTTTGTTCGCCCCAAGTTGGCAGGGTATGCCCAGACGTGGGACCCTTGCTCACTTTGCCACTGGATTCAAGCTAGCCTGGCTGATGACGGCTGAATAGCCAGAAACCGGTCCCAGGATGCTTGTTTCCGGTCCAGGGAAGACATGGCTTGGCAGTTCGGGCTGGACTGTTCCCATGAGGCACAGGGTCAGACTGATTTGCATATGGCCATGTCTGAACTGGGGTGGTGGAGTGAGCTAAAGAATGATGATGGATTAAACCCAGATCAGTTGACTGGGGGTGAGTGTTTGATTAGCTCAAACGCTCCGTCCATCATCCCCTTTGGTATCGCTTTGTTCGCCCTAAGTTGGCAGGGTATGCCCAGACGTGGGTCCCTTGCTCACTTTGCCACTGGATTCAAGCTAGCCTGGCTGATGACGGCTGAATTGCCAGAAACCGGTCCCAGGATGCTTGTTTCCGGTCCAGGGAAGACATGGCTCGGCAGTTCGCGCTGGACTGTTCCCATGAGGCACAGGGTCAGACTGATTTGCATATGGCCATGTCTGAACTGGGGTGGTGGAGTGAGCTAAAGAATGATGATGGATTAAACCCAGATCAGTTGACTGGGGTGAGTGTTTGATTAGCTCAAACGCTCCGTCCATCCTCCCCTTTGGTATCGCTTTGTTCGCCCCAAGTTGGCAGGGTATGCCCAGACGTGGGTCCCTTGCTCACTTTGCCACTGTATTCAAGATAGCCTGGCTGATGAGGGTTATGAACCCGAAACCGGTCCTAGGATGCTTGTTTCCGGTCCAGGGAAGACATGGCTTGGCAGTTCGGGCTGGACTGTTCCCATGAGGCACAGCGTCAGACTGATTTGCATATGGCCATGTCTGAACTGGGGTGGTGGAGTGAGCTAAAGAATGATGATGGATTAAACCCAGATCAGTTGACTGGGGGTGAGTGTTTGATTAGCTCAAACGCTCCGTCAATCATCCCCTTTGGTATCGGACTGTTCCCATGAGGCACAGGGTCAGACTGATTTGCATATGGCCATGTCTGAACTGGGGTGGTGGGGAGAGCTAAAGAATTATGACGGATTAAACCCAGATCAGTTGACTGGGGGTGAGTGTTTGATTTGCTCTAACGCTCCGTCCATCATCCCCTTTGGTATCGCTTTGTTCGCCCCAAATTGGCAGGGTATGCCCAGACGTGGGTCCCTTGCTCACTTTGCCACTGGATTCAAGCTAGCCTGGCTGATGACGGCTGAATAGCTAGAAACCGGTCCCAGGTTGCTTGTTTCCGGTCCAGGGAAGACATGGCTTGGCAGTTCGGGCTGGACTGTTCCCATGAGGCACAGCGTCAGACTGATTTGCATATGGCCATGTCTGAACTGGGGTGGTGGAGTGAGCTAAAGAATGATGTCGGATTAAACCCAGATCAGTTGACTGGGGGTGAGTGTTTGATTAGCTCAAACGCTCCGTCAATCATCCCCTTTGGTATCGGACTGTTCCCATGAGGCACAGGGTCAGACTGATTTGCATATGGCCATGTCTGAACTGGGGTGGTGGGGAGAGCTAAAGAATTATGATGGATTAAACCCAGATCAGTTGACTGGGGTGAGTGTTTGATTTGCTCAACGCTCCGTCCATCATCCCCTTTGGTATCGCTTTGTTCGCCCCAAGTTGGCAGGGTATGCCCAGACGTCCCTTGCTCACTTTGCCACTGGATTCAAGCTAGCCTGGCTGATGACGGCTGAATAGCCAGAAACCGGTCCCAGGATGCTTGTTTCCGGTCCAGGGAAGACATGGCTTGGCAGTTCGGGCTGGACTGTTCCCATGAGGCACAGGGTCAGACTGATTTGCATATGGCCATGTCTGCATGGGGTGGTGGAGTGAGCTAAAGAATGATGATGGATTAAACCCAGATCAGTTGACTGGGGGTGAGTGTTTGATTTGCTCTAACGCTCCGTCCATCATCCCCTTTGGTATCGCTTTGTTCGCCCTAAGTTGACAGGGTATGCCCAGACGTGGGTCCCTTGCTCACTTTGCCACTGGATTCAAGATAGCCTGTCTGATGAGGGTTATGATGGCTGAATAGCCAGAAACCGGTCCCAGGATGCTTGTTTCCGGTCCAGGGAAGACATGGCTTGGCATTTCGGGCTGGACTGTTCCCATGAGGCACAGGGTCAGACTGATTTGCATATGGCTATGTCTGAAGTGGGGTGGTGGAGTGAGCTAAAGAATGATGATGGATTAAACCCAGATCAGTTGACTGGGGGTGAGTGTTTGATTAGCTCAAACGCTCCGTCCATCATCCCCTTTGGTATCGCTTTGTTCGCCCCAAGTTGGCAGGGTATGCCCAGACGTGGGACCCATGCTCACTTTGCCACTGGATTCAAGCTGCCTGGCTGATGACGGCTGAATAGCCAGAAACCGGTCCCAGGATGCTGGTTTCCGGTCCAGGGAAGACATGGCTTGGCAGTTCGGGCTGGACTGTTCCCATGAGGCACAGGGTCAGACTGATTTGCATATGGCCATGTCTGAACTGGGGTGGTGGAGTGAGCTAAAGAATGATGATGGATTAAACCCAGATCAGTTGACTGGGGGTGAGTGTTTGATTAGCTCAAACGCTCCGTCCATCATCCCCTTTGGTATCGCTTTGTTCGCCGCAAGTTGGCAGGGTATGCCCAGACGTGGGTCCCTTGCTCACTTTGCCACTGGATTCAAGATAGCCTGGCTGATGACGGCTGAATAGCCAGAAACCGGTCCCAGGATGCTTGTTTCCGGTCCAGGGAAGACATGGCTTGGCAGTTCGGGCTGGACTGTTCCCATGAGGCACAGGGTCAGACTGATTTGCATATGGCTATGTCTGAAGTGGGGTGGTGGAGTGAGCTAAAGAATGATGATGGATTAAACCCATGTCAGTTGACTGGGGGTGAGTGTTTGATTAGCTCAAACGCTCCGTCCATCATCCCCTTTGGTATCGCTTTGTTCGCCCCAAGTTGGCAGGGTATGCCCAGACGTGGGACCCTTGCTCACTTTGCCACTGGATTCAAGCTAGCCTGGCTGATGACGGCTGAATAGCCAGAAACCGGTCCCAGGATGCTTGTTTCCGGTCCAGGGAAGACATGGCTTGGCAGTTCGGGCTGGACTGTTCCCATGAGGCACAGGGTCAGACTGATTTGCATATGGCCATGTCTGAACTGGGGTGGTGGAGTGAGCTAAAGAATGATGATGGATTAAACCCAGATCAGTTGACTGGGGGTGAGTGTTTGATTAGCTCAAACGCTCCGTCCATCATCCCCTTTGGTATCGCTTTGTTCACCCCAAGTTGGCAGGGTATGCCCAGACGTGGGTCCCTTGCTCACTTTGCCACTGGATTCAAGCTAGCCTGGCTGATGACGGCTGAATTGCCAGAAACCGGTCCCAGGATGCTTGTTTCCGGTCCAGGGAAGACATGGCTCGGCAGTTCGCGCTGGACTGTTCCCATGAGGCACAGGGTCAGACTGATTTGCATATGGCCATGTCTGAACTGGGGTGGTGGAGTGAGCTAAAGAATGATGATGGATTAAACCCAGATCAGTTGACTGGGGGTGAGTGTTTGATTAGCTCAAACGCTCCGCCATCCTCCCCTTTGGTATCGCTTTGTTCGCCCCAAGTTGGCAGGGTATGCCCAGACGTGGGTCCCTTGCTCACTTTGCCACTGTATTCAAGATAGCCTGGCTGATGAGGGTTATGAACCCGAAACCGGTCCTAGGATGCTTGTTTCCGGTCCAGAAAGACATGGCTTGGCAGTTCGGGCTGGACTGTTCCCATGAGGCACAGCGTCAGACTGATTTGCATATGGCCATGTCTGAACTGGGGTGGTGGAGTGAGCTAAAGAATGATGATGGATTAAACCCAGATCAGTTGACTGGGGGTGAGTGTTTGATTAGCTCAAACGCTCCGTCAATCATCCCCTTTGGTATCGGACTGTTCCCATGAGGCACAGGGTCAGACTGATTTGCATATGGCCATGTCTGAACTGGGGTGGTGGGGAGAGCTAAAGAATTATGACGGATTAAACCCAGATCAGTTGACTGGGGGTGAGTGTTTGATTTGCTCTAACGCTCCGTCCATCATCCCCTTTCGTATCGCTTTGTTCGCCCCAAATTGGCAGGGTATGCCCAGACGTGGGTCCCTTGCTCACTTTGCCACTGGATTCAAGCTAGCCTGGCTGATGACGGCTGAATAGCTAGAAACCGGTCCCAGGTTGCTTGTTTCCGGTCCAGGGAAGACATGGCTTGGCAGTTCGGGCTGGACTATTCCCATGAGGCACAGGGTCAGACTGATTTGCATATGGCCATGTCTGAACTGGGGTGGTGGAGTGAGCTAAAGAATGATGATGGATTAAACCCAGATCAGTTGACTGGGGGTGAGTGTTTGATTAGCTCAAACGCTCCGTCCATCATCCCCTTTGGTATCGCTTTGTTCGCCCCAAGATGGCAGGGTATGCCCAGACGTGGGTCCCTTGCTCACTTTGCCACTGGATTCAAGCTAGCCTGGCTGATGACGGCTGAATAGCCAGAAACCGGTCCCAGGATGCTTGTTTCCGGTCCAGGGAAGACATGGCTTGGCAGTTCGGGCTGGACTGTTCCCATGAGGCACAGGGTCAGACTGATTTGCATATGGCCATGTCTGAACTGGGGTGGTGGAGTGAGCTAAAGAATGATGATGGATTAAACCCAGATCAGTTGACTGGGGGTGAGTGTTTGATTAGCTCAAACGCTCCGTCAATCATCCCCTTTGGTATCGGACTGTTCCCATGAGGCACAGGGTCAGACTGATTTGCATATGGCCATGTCTGCAACTGGGGTGGTGGGGAGAGCTAAAGAATTATGACGGATTAAACCCAGATCAGTTGACTGGGGGTGAGTGTTTGATTTGCTCTAACGCTCCGTCCATCATCCCCTTTGGTATCGCTTTGTTCGCCCCAAATTGGCAGGGTATGCCCAGACGTGGGTCCCTTGCTCACTTTGCCACTGGATTCAAGCTAGCCTGGCTGATGACGGCTGAATAGCTAGAAACCGGTCCCAGGTTGCTTGTTTCCGGTCCAGGGAAGACATGGCTTGGCAGTTCGGGCTGGACTGTTCCCATGAGGCACAGGGTCAGACTGATTTGCATATGGCCATGTCTGAACTGGGGTGGTGGAGTGAGCTAAAGAATGATGATGGATTAAACCCAGATCAGTTGACTGGGGGTGAGTGTTTGATTAGCTCAAACGCTCCGTCCATCATCCCCTTTGGTATCGCTTTGTTCGCCCCAAGATGGCAGGGTATGCCCAGACGTGGGTCCCTTGCTCACTTTGCCACTGGATTCAAGCTAGCCTGGCTGATGACGGCTGAATAGCCAGAAACCGGTCCCAGGATGCTTGTTTCCGGTCCAGGGAAGACATGGCTTGGCAGTTCGGGCTGGACTGTTCCCATGAGGCACAGGGTCAGACTGATTTGCATATGGCCATGTCTGAACTGGGGTGGTGGAGAGAGCTAAAGAATGATGATGGATTAAACCCAGATCAGTTGACTGGGGTGAGTGTTTGATTTGCTCTAACGCTCCGTCCATCATCCCCTTTGGTATCGCTTTGTTCGCCCCAAATTGGCAGGGTATGCCCAGACGTGGGTCCCTTGCTCACTTTGCCACTGGATTCAAGCTAGCCTGGCTGATGACGGCTGAATAGCCAGAAACCGGTCCCAGGTTGCTTGTTTCCGGTCCAGGGAAGACATGGCTTGGCAGTTCGGGCTGGACTGTTCCCATGAGGCACAGGGTCAGACTGATTTGCATATGGCCATGTCTGAACTGGGGTGGTGGAGTGAGCTAAAGAATGATGATGGATTAAACCCAGATCAGTTGACTGGGGGTGAGTGTTTGATTAGCTCAAACGCTCCGTCCATCATCCCCTTTGGTATCGCTTTGTTCGCCCCAAGATGGCAGGGTATGCCCAGACGTGGGTCCCTTGCTCACTTTGCCACTGGATTCAAGCTAGCCTGGCTGATGACGGCTGAATAGCCAGAAACTGGTCCCAGAATGCTTGTTTCCGGTCCAGGGAAGACATGGCTTGGCAGTTCGGGCTGGACTGTTCCCATGAGGCACAGGGTCAGACTGATTTGCTTATGGCCATGTCTGAACTGGGGTGGTGGAGTGAGCTAAAGAATGATGATGGATTAAATCCAGATCAGTTGACTGGGGGTGAGTGTTTGATTAGCTCAAACGCTCCGTCCATCATCCCCTTTGGTATCGGACTGTTCCCATGAGGCACAGGGTCTGACTGATTTGCATATGGCCATGTCTGAACTGGGGTGGTGGAGAGAGCTAAAGAATGATGATGGATTAAACCCAGATCAGTTGACTGGGGTGAGTGTTTGATTTGGCTCTAACGCTCCGTCCATCATCCCCTTTGGTATCGCTTTGTTCGCCCTAAGTTGGCAGGGTATGCCCAGACGTGGGTCCCTTGCTCACTTTGCCACTGGATTCAAAATAGCCTGGCTGATGTGGGTTATGAACCCGACACCGGTCCCAGGATGCTTGTTTCCGGTCCAGGGAAGACATGGCTTGGCAGTTCGGGCTGGACTGTTCCCATGAGGCACAGGGTCAGACTGATTTGGATATGGCCATGTCTGAACTGGGGTGGTGGAGTGAGCTAAAGAATGATGATGGATTAAACCCAGATCAGTTGACTGGGGGTGAGTGTTTGATTTGCTCTAACGCTCCGTCCATCATCCCCTTTGGTATCGCTTTGTTCGCTCTAAGTTGGCAGGGTATGCCCAGACGTGGGTCCCTTGCTCACTTTGCCACTGGATTCAAGATAGCCTGGCTGATGAGGGTTATGAACCCGAAACCGGTCCCAGGATGCTTGTTTCCGGTCCAGGGAAGACATGGCTTGGCAGTTCGGGCTGGACTGTTCCCATGAGGCACAGGGTCAGACTGATTTGCATATGGCCATGTCTGAACTGGGGTGGTGGAGTGAGCTAAAGAATGATGATGGATTAAACCCAGATCAGTTGACTGGGGGTGAGTGTTTGATTTGCTCTAACGCTCCGTCCATCATCCCCTTTGGTATCGCTTTGTTCGCCCTAAGTTGGCAGGGTATGCCCAGACGTGGGTCCCTTGCTCACTTGGCCACTGGATTCAAGATAGCCTGGCTGATGAGGGTTATGAACCCGAAACCGGTCCCAGGATGCTTGTTTCCGGTCCAGGGAAGACATGGCTTGGCAGTTCGCGCTGGACTGTTCCCATGAGGCACAGGGTCAGACTGATTTGCATATGGCCATGTCTTAACTGGGGTGGTGGAGTGAGCTAAAGAATGATGATGGATTAAACCCAGATCAGTTGACTGGGGTGAGTGTTTGATTTGCTCTAACGCCTCCGTCCATCATCCCCTTTGGTATCGCTTGTTCGCCCTAAGTTGGCAGGGTATGCCCAGACGTGGGTCCCTTGCTTACTTGGCCACTGGATTCAAG
The DNA here is from genome assembly GCA_963921515.1 of Calotriton arnoldi. Taxonomy (NCBI): domain Eukaryota; kingdom Metazoa; phylum Chordata; class Amphibia; order Caudata; family Salamandridae; genus Calotriton; species Calotriton arnoldi. The sequence continues at coordinate 428,060 of CAWUFW010013537.1, forward strand.
ATAGCCTGGCTGATGAGGGTTATGAACCCGAAACCGGTCCCAGGATGCTTGTTTCCGGTCCAGGGAAGACATGGCTTGGCAGTTCGGGCTGGACTGTTCCCATGAGGCACAGGGTCAGACTGATTTGCATATGGCCATGTCTGAACTGGGGTGGTGGAGTGAGCTAAAGAATGATGATGGATTAAACCCAGATCAGTTGACTGGGGGTGAGTGTTTGATTTGCTCTAACGCTCCGTCCATCATCCCCTTTGGTATCGTTTTATTCTATGAGGCATTGAAAAAGGCATTCTGCTGAAACGTGTCTGTCCTGAATAAATAATGGAAGTGACACCTCGTGAGTGCCCCGCATTCTTTGGAGCTTGATGTTTAAACTTGAAATCCACCTTCACGCAACGGAAAAGCAACCACTGTGAGTTCAGCAGGCATAAAAATGTTATGTTATATGTTATACGATTTCAAAAGCGCATGGCCGCAACGGGGCATCCCAGCGCTAGTTTCATCAAAAAAACACAACTGTGAAAGAGAGACCCGGAGAAATGGAGGAGGCCCAGCAGAAAATTTAAATGGTGAACAACCAGGTCTTCAGCGATTTCCTAAAGGACACGTGGTTCTGGATATGCCAGAGAAGAGGGAGGGCATTTCATCCTGCCCTATGGGTCTTTAGGGCCTACCTTAGGGGTGACTTTTAGTATAAAATAGAAGGTTTAGGCCTGGTAAAGGGTTTATTTTGCCCGGTGGAATTGGCAGTTTTAAAACTGCACACCTAGTCTGCAGGTGCAGGCCTGGAATAGGGGTTTGTGAAAATTGCATAATTTGCCTTAGCGTAATTACGGGAAATGACTGCACATTGAGCAAAATTATACACATAATGCAGTTGCATTCGCATTTCCAGTTTTATGTGCAAAAACTTACCAGAACAGACTGCTCGGTAAGAAATCTACCTAAAATGTCTGTTGCTGCCCATGTTAAAGGAACAGCTGCTCACTTTGAAAACACTGTTATTCATGTTCGGATTTGTAGTTTTGTGCTCAGAAATTACTCAAACAGTTCACTTGAGTAAAAAATCTACCAGAAATGCTGCTTGTGTTGGAAAAATACCCAAATGTTACATCTCTTGTTAAAATTTCTCCCTGAAATTCCACACTGTGGTGTAATGTCATAATCTCAGTAATTTCACTTAATTCTATTTCATGAAATTACCAAAATTAGGCAAATTACACTGGCAGAATTTACATTTTGCCCAGATCTAGCCTAGAGACATCCTTTGCATTGACAGTTTAGTTGTGTCACAATATGTCCTTCGGTCTAATGGTGACATTTAACTTACAGGCCCTGGGTACAAATTTATACTATATTCAAGGTATTTATAGGTAATTTAAATATGTTAATCAAGAATTTAGCCAATTTCAAAATCGCTGAGGTGTCAGAGCACATGCACTCTGGCCTGGTTAGCAGTGCTCCAGTCAGTGGAGTCAAAAAGCCTGCAGCATACGCCCCAAAAAATGGGTGGAAGCATACAAAAAGAGGCATTTTTTTACAATAAAAAAGACACTGCTTATGAATGATTTGAGTAATTAAAACCTGTCATTTTGGCAGCTATTGGTGAAAGTGTTTCAGCCCATTGCAGCTTTGGTCTGGATATGCCTACCCACTGTCTGAGCCTTTCCAACAGGATTGTATGAGCCACAGTGTTGGAAGCAGTGGAAACAACAACCCAAAACATGACAACATGGGCACAAGTGGAGAACATTGATAAGTAAATATTCATCAGGAGGAATCAAACAGGAGCAGATACATTAATATCAACATGTGATGGCATGGTAATCGGTACAGTCCGTAGAAAGAGAAGACAAAAGACAACAGTTGGTAGTAGCATGGAGACCAGGTAGCAAACCAAGTTTTTGGGTGGACGAACTTATAAAGCAATAACAGGTGTGTCATGCATCTCAGTGTCTACCTTAGTCTAAATCATGAATTTTGTGTTGTAGAAGATAGTCTCTAAGTGGCTGCCAAATGTCTCGGGCCAGGAAGTAGGGGGCTGAAACGTGGCATATATTTCACTTGTGGCATCATGCTGCACAGCCAGTCAGGAATGGAAGGACAATGCCTACTGCCCCAGTGAGCTATAGCCGTGAATCTACGCACCCCACATGGCACATCAGCGACATACCCCAGCAGAGCAAGTAGCGGATCTGGAGCCAAGTCCATACCTATCATCACAGAGAACTGAGTGAAGATAGCCCTCCAGTAGTCTCCCTCAAGGCCACAGTTCCAAGCCAAGCGGGTGAAGTCAGCCTCAGCAGCTCTACACTTCGGGCAGTTGGCGGATTTGGATGGTTCAAGTTTGGCCAGCGTGCTAGGCAAAGTATTGGCGCATCATGAGAATTTGTAGTGTATCAGTTTGTGTCTATGATTAGGCTATATGAGTTTAGTTTGGATGCAACAAAAAAAGCACACTTTGAAATTAAGCTTTCGGGTAGTGGGTGCTACCAGGGTTCACACACAATTAGTCAGGACCCAAGTGGGGCTATAGCACATGCCTATCCGGTGGTTTCACCCATGGACCACCTGGTATAAGGTAAGTTTTCACAAGTTTGATAGGTTTGTGCCCACAATGATAATATCAAATCCAAGGGTAATCAAATCCCGAAATCCGGATTTGGCGCGGTGGATACAGGAAGTAGAATACTGTGTCGATATAGTCTTATCCTCTTTATTTGAATGCAAGTGAAAGCAAAGACAGCTGACACGTGTTTCGCCCAGAGGCCAGGGCTTTTTCAAGGGCTTTTTCAAGGCTGATTGAATGTGAACACAAATACATTGTAATGAGAGAGGGTGTGTGTCAAAGGGTAGACACATGGTCACATAAGGTCAGGTGTCAGGTTAAGGCCCGTAGAGGAAGTAGTATCGTGCAGATGAGAGTAGAAAGATGTAGGGGGACAGAGAGAGAGAGAGAAAAATAAAAAATATAAGAAATATGAAGAAAAGGGGTTTAGGAAATGCAGGGGTGTAGGATTTACGTAAGTGTGGTGTGTGTGGGAATGAAGGTGATGTAGTGTGAATATGAGTACCGAATACGTTCCCAAAATAGCGGGTGATTGAAGAGACGTGCATCAGGGATAGCAGATTTGATACAGGTGAGAGTAAAGAAATTAAAGAAATTAAGGGGAGAAAATACATAAGTCAAAGAATTAATGATCATGGATACCACAGCATCAATAGCATTGTACATATACATTAGTATCCATCAGGATAGTCTGGATATTGTCACATAAATAATATTGTTAATACACATTTGTATTGGTCCGGGTGTGGTACGTTCATATGTAAATGGCTCTCCATACTGCAGAGAGTAATAAGCAACATATGACTTTTTTCCAGTATGTAACAGTACCAGCGTACTTATCAAGTCAGCGGAAAAACAGGACAATTAGTTTGTAGGTCAGAGTACATGCTAAGAACAAATAGAGTGCCACGTACCAAATTGTAACAGCTTCTGAATGTATATTCTACAGTCTGTGAAAGCCAAAAGACATAAAAGAGGAAAAGGAAAAATAAGGGTAAGAGCCAGAGGTCACTAGTACACCAAGGGCAAAAAGTCGCCATGGCAGTTGTGTAGTTACACCCCTTGAGAGGAGGCAATGTGGTATATGAGATCTAACTAGTGGGTAGGGGCTTGTATTTCCTGCAGTCAAAAGCCTATTGACAGAGAGGGCCATAAATAATAAAAGGTACACATAATCTTTGGGTGATATTGGGTCACGAATGCTAGCAGAGTTAGTGCGCGATATCCAGGAAGCGAGATAACGATAGCCCAAGAAATGTGCAGAGGACGTATCAGAAAGGCCTAAAATGGAGAGATGCGCCCACGGTGTGTAATAAAATGTATAATTGCTAGAAACGCATTGGGCGTGCTGGAGGCTGCAGAGTGAATGGTATTACTAGGGCTCCCACATTTCCCTGAGTTTTGCATCCCAGGAGGGCAACAGCGCTACGCTTGCATGATACAGCTTGGACACCAAGCGCCATCCTTCTGGGTTTGTGATTAACAGTGTCAGGGGGAGAAACTCGTTGGAAGCTAATCCATATAAGAAGACCTGTGCTCGTAGAGCACTGTGGATGTGCTGTAAAACAAAACGGTCCATGAGTGAGGCATCAGCAAATTGGGTATTGTCACCATGGGATAGGACATGCCCATCAGGGATGAAGTTGCCAGATGTGTGTAGAAAGTGGCTTGTCAATGTTTTCTGAACCATCTTCTCCTGCGTGGGGGGCAGTCATTGGTTGTTGGCTAGTGGCAAAACTGGGGAATACAGAACGCCACCCCCAAACAGACGGAGGAGCCTCATCTACGCCCAGCTGGTAGTAGTGAGGTTCTATATCGGTGGGGTCCAATGAACTACCCAACGAATGATGGAGGCAAGAGGTGTAGGGTTCACCTGGTCGCATTCACAGTAATAGCGTAGGGGAGATGAGCATCATAATGATACCAGTGATAAGCAAAGTGACATTGAGCAACTAGGTAATACAGTTGAAGGTGTGGTACACCCCTCAGTTATAGGGGACCACAAAAATATCCTATTCCACATAGGGACTTCGTCCTGCCCAAACCGATGCACCAGCTGAGTCTTAAGTGCAGAGAAGAAGGAACTAGTGAGAGGAATCAGAATATTCTGAAAGAGATACAAAAAGAGGTGAAGAACAACCATTTTAATAATGGCAATACGACCCTCAATATGACCCGCCGTAGATAGCGGGATTCAACACCACCCTTCAATTTGCGTTGCTAGTTTGTCTTTGGCTGGGCCATAGTTCAAAAGAATAACTTGTTCTTTATCTCGGTGCAACCAGAAGCCCAGGTAGCGAAATGGCACAGTGACGTCAGTAAAGGGAAAATATTTTGTTTTGATCTAATGTATGGCAAGATCAGAAAACTCGCTAAACCGGACCACTTCTTGGATGATGGGGGCCATGTGGTCAGCTGGATGGTGGATGAACAGTAAAATATCATCTGCATAAAGGGACAGGAGGAGTGGGCCTAGCCCAAACTGTAAGCTGCAGTGATGGTGTTTGTTTTTCCTGTAAGTGACAAACCAGTGGGTCCATGCCAATAATGAAAAGGAGGGGAGACAGTGCACAAACCCGTCTGGTCCCTCTGGTGATCTCAAAGGAGACAGCGAAGGAACCGTTGGTGCGAACGTGCACCCACGGCTGAGAGCATAGTGTTGTGTAGGTCCTAGGAGTCCCCCAGGACCAGCACGTTTTGGATAACCTAAACTGAGGGCTTGGTGTCCCAACCGCTTCTGGGCACCCCCACAGGATATGTCAGCCATTAGACCAGCTAGCTCTACAGTGCCACTACCACCCCCTGCATTCTACAGTGGTGTGGGTAGTCTCTGGCAACTGCTGAACACGACAACCCTGATTCCACAGGGATCGTGGAAAACAGTACAGTACATTTCGCTCAGACAATCGTGCTTGCTTTCTGTCAGAAAACACACAGGATGGCGATTAGGACGTTTCAATAGGAATTTATTGGTTCAGCGACAGCCTTGTGCAAAACATATGTGCTGCGACAATCAGGAGACAGAAGCATACAAAAGCGATTGCTAGTACCACTTTAGTGAATAGTAGATACATCTCTACCATAGTGCTAATAAGATGAACAGAAACAGTTCTGATACAAACAGTAGCACTTGCATATTCCTAAAATGTGCACCCTAGGTAATTTGCTAAAATGTACCTAGCCTAACCTGGATGGGTAGGTGTGTATGCATATAGATATGTATATATGTAGCCAAGAAACCCCTAGGGAAGAACAAACCCCCTCACCTGATGGTTGGGAATGAAGGACCCCATATCTGCGTCGAGGATGACAACCTGCAAGGGATGTCAGACCACTGCTTGTTGGAGATTCGACATGCAGGACCCCAGTCTCAGCTTGGAAGGAATTCTCCTCTAACTTGTAGGGGGAAGTGAGGGTCTTTTATACTAAAGTGGTCACTCCAGGGTATTTTCTAGAATCAATATGTTTTTAAAGCAACCATGGATGTTTTGAAAACAATCATAAATGTTTTGAAAATAATCACAGATGCTTTTCTAAACAAGTGTGATCATGCACAGCTTGCTGTTGGCCAAGGATGAAAAAAGTGGTGACCCTTATACAGAATAAATGTGCCGTGCCTGGGGACATGTTTACGTACGTCAGGTACAGGGATTATGATAGAATACTTAGAGCCTGGCGTTGAGGAGACAGGAGCAAGCTACTAGGTAAGAGGTCACCTGTTTAGAATCGTTATTGTCGTGTGGATGGGACAATGTATGTACAAATGGGGTATACATCAATGGGACTATCCTAAAAGACATGACAATAGTAACTGAACCAGTGATATGAATTTGAGGGGAAGTTCTAGCTTGCATGATGTCTCTAGCAGAAAAAGCCACTTGAGGGAGTTGAATGCCTTTTCTGCATCAAGTAGGGCAACTGCAACCGGCACTGTGGGGGAGATCCTGTTGAGTACCGAGAACACTGTACGCAGATTGTGAGACGATGCAGCAGACGTGCCAGGGTACGTCCGGCCACTCTATAGCATTGAGCTCTGGCGCATTTCCTGAGGAAGGCAACCTCCCATTCCACTGATTCGCTGAAGTCGCCCAGGAGAGCCGCACGGCATAAGAACTGTGGACCATGCCACTGGTGGGTGTTTAGATCATCAATACCACAAAGCTCAGTATCTATGCGGCCCAATGTGTTCCTGATATCGTGCAAAACCCCAGAGTGTTTAGAAATGTGGATCCCCGGATGTACACCTTGAAGGCTTCCCAGAGGACAGCCTATGTCAACACCAAATCTTTATTCAGGTCAAAGTATTCAATAATGGAAGCATGGAGTTCAATGCAAAATACCTCATCTAATAAGGCGTTGCAAAGGAAGCGCCATTGTCGCTCCACCCCCCATATGGCATCAACAATACCATCTGAACTCAGGAATGATCAGAGAGTGTGCGTGGGAGATGGCTGACATCTCTCAACCATGTGGTCGCAGCAAACGAGAGCAGCCAGTAAGCAGCCAGTACTCTATGTGGGTCTACGTGTTGTGATGTGCAGAATAAAATTTATAACCGGGGGTATCCACATGCATTATGCACCAAACAACCCTCAACATATTGTGATGCCATGGTGACTAAGATATATTAACAACTGTTTGCTCTTGTGTGGGTTATTTATACCCCTAATATTCCAGGACATCAATGGGAGCTCAACCACGGAGCTATGACTGTCATGTGCCATCACCTAGCGTGGTGGATAAATATACAAAGCACAATAAATAAAAACCTCAATAGTCCGCAATGTGATATACACCAAGAGGGGCGAACAACGTTACAGCATCTGAACCCCAATGATGAATGTGTGAATGCAAAGACACAAGATCAGAATGGGTCGAACGGTCAAAGAAGGGTGCGGTCCCATTGGAGGGAGGAGGCCCGAATCATGTCTCCTTCTAAATTTCTTATTGCAGCATTTCTCAACAAGGGAGAAATGCGGGATAGTCAGTGGCTGTGCTCAGTCAGGCGGGAATAGATCGACACTTGAAGAGGAATGTAAGTCCGGGGGTGAAAAGGTGGGTGCATCGATGCGAGTTGGTGATTAGTCCTTTTTGTAAAAGAAGTGAGCTTTGCCATTAACATTCACCCTCAACTAGGCTTGATGGACCATGCTATATGTCAGTCCCAATTTGTGGAGCACGGCCTTGGCCTCAGCGTATTTGTGACAAGCATCCTGCACCGCTATGATGAAGTCTGGAAAGAGGATAGATGGGTACCCTGATATTGCACCCACCTCTTGCGCCAACCGGAGTGCTGTGTCTTGGAAGTTAAGGAGCCGTGCAATGATAGGGCACGGAGGGTTACCAGGAGCAAGTCGAGGGCCAAAGGAGCATGCTCCATCACAAATGTGGATGTGAAGTTATGGTGGCCAAATAGATCTAACAAAAGGCACTCAGCAAAGAGGTCCATAAGCCCAGTATCAGTGGACTCTGCCATCCCCAGGATAATGAGATTGTTGCAGCGGGACCGGGCTTTAAGGTCCTCATTCTCTATGGCCATCATCTTGAGGATTTTCTCAACTTTTTCTAGACGTTTCTTCATGGTCGTTGAATCGTCCTCCATTGTTGAGATGCGTTCCTCTGAACCATCCAAGCAGACGATTTGGCGATCTATACATTCTTCCATGTGGTCAATCCTCGATGTGAGGGTGTCAAACTGAGCATTGATGTTGCGTAACCCCATGCGGAGCTCTGCCATGATTGCCATCATGTCAGGGGCATGCTTTTGGTCTGAGATGCCGGCTGTCCCTCTCTCCATATCGTCAAGCGTCTCCTGTCCGTCCGCCTGCCTGGTGCACTCGAACAGCAGCATGAGTTGTTTAGGATCTCTGCGCACCATGGTCAATGAAGTATAAAGGTACAGCACAATGAAGAGGAGCCAATGCGGTCAGTAGTAAAAGGTAGGGCACCGCAATGTAGAACCCGTTACCTGGAGGCACTAGCGATATTAGTCATGATCAGGGCAGAGTCTCAGGAGTCAATAGTGCCAGGAGTGTAGCAAGGCTTTCTTCAAGGGGGCCCAAGGCACGGTAGGAGCAGCAAGAACACTATGGCACTCAGAGAAGGGCAACTTCTCCTGTGCCGTAAGGGTCGAGAGGGAATCTCTAGTGGGAGTACGTCCTCCCGTACTAAACTCTATTCCAAAAACAAGTACCCCACGGTCTTGTGAATCACGTTCACAAGTATCTAAAGCTAACCCTGGTTAGTTAGGTATGGTAAGGTTCTTTTGAAGCACTCTAGTTGTTACCCACTTGACTGTGGGGAAGGAAACAATTCCTTTTGTTAATATTACCGTCACACACTCTAGTAGTGTCATGCTTCATCATCGGGTCACCCCGACTCCTAAAGGTCAGGGTGGGCTCAACCGTATTCCATGGAGCTCTTGGAGAGATATGGCCAGGGGGTGTTAAAGATAAAAAACCGCAGACAGATCCCAGTATCCCTTTATTCGTGGAACTGTCAGGGATATTAAAATACAAAACTAGGGGGGGTCACTTGGAGTTTTATGGTCCTATGACCCTAGTGCCAACATGTTTCAGTACTTGAATGGCCAGTAAGGTCCAGGACTCTCTTCAGGGCAGAAAAAGGGGTATCCTCCCTGGTTATTGCGGACCGGGTAATCCTTATCCACTTTTATCTTACAAGGGCAGATAGCTGCTCCTTTGTAAATGTCATCAGATTAATTATCTTGCTTTCATTATGATTCTTGATTCCATCCCATTTTGGGAGAGTATACGCATCACTGGGGACTTCAGCATATCAAGGGTAGCCCTTTAGTCAAACTTCCGTCAAGGGTCCTGCCCTGTAACAGCACCTACTTGGTCTGTGTCCCCGGGCTTGCGGTAGGAGCAGCCCCAGAGCCCCACAAGTCAACCAGTCAGTGAGGCACACTGTCCACGCAGTGCACTCTGAGGGGGCCAGGAAAAACAAAGGATGTGGCCTGAGGGAATGGCCTGTAGTAATCAGAGTGTGGTGAGTGGAGGCCAAGTGGGAGCTGGTGACTGCCTCAGATCACAGGAGTAGCCACATATCACAGGCAGTAGTGGGTACACATTGAGGATAGCACAGTCAGCCAAACAGAACCGCTGGGACTTGGCAGTCCATTACATTGTGGTGAATGGGGCCAAATGGGGTTGGAGAGAGACTCAGACCACCAGGGCTGCCATGCATCACAGGAAGTAGGGAGTACTATGCAGTACAGCAGAGCCTGCCAAATGGAATCCCTGGGCCACAGCAGTTGTAATATGCAAATCAGGTGAAGCACGACATCCAGGCAAGGCAGAAAACCCTGCGATGCAGCGTACCGGGCACTGAGGCTGGGAGGCAATAGCCGAATCAGAAATAGGTATTCTGCTGCCGCAGGAGTGCTGTTCATCGCAGGCCTGGTGTCCAAGGCTGTGCCGATGCCGCTATCAGGCAAAGGCCCGCGGGGGCCCATCACACCAACAGCGACAGGTGGGAACACTCCAGCCATTCGGTCTTAAGCAGGCTGCATGGGGGAACACAGGCAGCCTGGATGGGCTCAATAGCCTGCGGCCTCAGGCTCACCAAAGGTCCCTGTCACCGTGGGGCCTTCGAGGTAGGACCACACCACCTACCATGCATCTGATTTTGACGCTACCACCACCGCTCTGCCGTCAGAAGCCACAGCACTCAGGAGTGCATGTCACCCCCACCACTCAGCGGATCGCAGGATGGCCTCAGATGTAGAGTAGGCCGCGTTCTGGCATATAATGGGGATATCAGGCGCCAGAGCTACACTGCTGTACGGCCATCTTGGTCACCGGCATGGCCACGCCGCCTTTGTGGGTACGTTCTTAATAAAGATTTCCTTTGTGTTATTGGTTTCATTTCAACAAGTAAGCCTTTTTCTCTTTCTTTATGCTTTTGTGGTAACCTCTTCTAAGTCTCTTGTAACTAATTTTGTCCTCTTTGGACTGTAACTTATACTATTGCTTTACCATGTTTCATTTAACTTACTGAGGGGCATATTATCAAGAACGGCGTTAAAATTATCGCCGGTTTAGCGGCAGAAAACTGCCGCTAAAGCGGCGATAATGGGCTTGATAATATGCCTTGGAGAATTCCAATAGAAGCCCATGTTGACACCAGAACATGGGCTTCTATTGGTATTCTCAAGGGCATATTATCAAGCCCATTATCGCCGCTTTAGCTGCAGTTTTCTGCCACTAAAGCGGCGATAATTTTTAACGCCGTTCTTGATAATATGCCCCCAAGTTCCCCAATAAACTGCCTTAGATGTTTTTGAGGCCCATCTTGAGTTTTCTGGATTTGGTTAGAAATAGAATGGCTAGAGCAGATGGCATGCTATAAGAGACATATTCGAACAGTGTTTCAGTGTCAGTTGATGTGGCATTATTGTTGTGCTTCTTAAAGATAACTTTTCCATTTCTGTGCTTATATTTATCAAATATCTGACGTTAATTGGGGGAGTTTGGTTTCAGGTAGGTGTGGTGGCTTTGTTGGTTTGTTTTTTAAAGTTTGATGGTGGCAAAAATTTGCACTGCTGGCTTGGAGGTTTCAAGGTTATATGTGAACATGAGAGCTGACTGAGTGGATAAGGACATTGTTTCTTAACTTGTGCTAGGAAATCTTAATTCCATACCAGAACAAAGTAATGGTAAAATTTGTGTAAATGTTTTGTAAAAGAGCAAACCTGCCTAATTTCAAAATTCATTTTTCAAAGTCACTCTGTTTCACACTTACTCAGAAACAAATATTTTTACACTGGGAATTTGGAATGGAAACAGATATTCACGTATGTATGATTCTTTATTCTAAACTTTCATAATGCTGGATACCGTGTAAGTAATCAAACATTGAATCTTATTAAAGTACAGCACTCCCAGGCATGCTCTCAAGCCAAGCCCATGCTCCATTTTTTAAATAACATCCAGTAAAATAAATTCACCTTACTGGTGCCTCCCCTACAATCTAAAGATACACAACCGTTTCATCCACTCATCCTTTCATACTTGAGATGAAAAAAAGAGACGGTTAACAAATCAAATAGTAAAATGTACCCATTACTTAAAATACAGGGGCATATGTACAAAAAGTGACGTTCCCTTGGCAATAGGGGCCTTGCCTTATGTACAAGGCAGCGTTAAGCCACTTAACGTGGCTTAACGCTGCCCTGTACATAAGGCACCCTTTCACGCTATGTTTTGCGTGAAAGGGGCGTGCAGTGGGTGTTGTGGTGGGCGTTCCACCGCAACACCCATTGTATTTGACGCTGCCCCCTATGTACAAGGGTGGCGTACATAGGAGGCAGCGCCAAAATAAAGACCAGGAAAACCCTGGTCTTAAGGTGGCGACACGAGAAGAAAAGCATTATTTCTCCTCGTTTTTGCTTTTTCCATGTGTGTTGCCTTGTGCAGCACACATGGAAAAAGAAAAATGCCATGGTTTGTTTATGTACAGGAAGGTGTCCCTTCCTGTACATAAACAAACCTTGTAAAATGCCATTTTGTAACTTTCATTTGTGCTGCATGAAGCAGCACACATGAAAGTTACAAAATGGCATTTTAGGATTGTTTATATGCAGGAAGGGACACCTTCCTACACATAACCAATCCTCCCCTGCACACAGACACCCTTGCACTCTGGTGCAAGGGTGCCTGCGTTGGCGCTAAGTTGTTAAACTTAGCGCCATCGCAGGGGGAAATGCAAGGCTGCACCACATTCTTGTAAATATGGTGCAGCCTTGCGTTTCCGAAGTGGCGGAGCGTGTCGTTAAGCCCTGGTGGCTAACGACACGCTCCGCCACTTCATCGTACATATGGCCCACAGTGTCCCGATTCACATTGGTAAGTTTTCAAGTGTACATCTTCTCAAATGTAATTCTACTCTTACATTTAAGTGTAACTCTCCTTGCATTGCTATTCGCTTTTTTCGAATGAAGATTTAGACTTAATGCAATGTTTAAAAGACATTTACGCAAATGTATTAATGTTTTTAAATACATTTAGAATCTAATCCAAAATTAATTTTAGAATGTACTGTGTTGTAGATTATTAAGTTTATTAGTTAGTCATAGCGTAGAATTATGTGTTTAAAATAAATTCACATTTTTATATTAAATTTAATTAATTGTTTTTTTGTTTTTGTTTTATTTTAAAGAAACTCTACTAAAAATCCTTATATTTTCCAGTAAGAAGAGTTTCTGCCCTGTGGCAGAGATCTCCACAAACAGGTGGAAAGTTATTAATTGTAAATTCACACTTGTAAACTCAGTTGTAAGAGCCTCTACTCCAACAAGTGAGTTGGTGGAGATTCTTAAGTCAACACTTTGGTGTAAACCTCCAGTTGGAACAGTGAATCACAACAAAAGGGGGGCATTACACCAAGGTGTAGGAGTAGACATTTTTTAACTAAGTGCTAAATTCATTTAACTAGGCTAACTGGTTCTAAAATACTTTCCTATTTAAATCTGAATTGCTAACTGTTCTATAGCTGTTGACACTAAGGGGTCTATTTACCAAATTTTCATGCAGCAGCCAAAAATGCTGCATTGCGCTGAGTGAGAAGGAGAGAGCAGGAGAGCGCCATATCTACAGAGATATGGCACTCTCCTCCCCTCTCCTTACCGCCAGTGCACAATCAGGCAGCTGTGCACCACAAACACACCCTTGCACCATAGTGCAAGGGTGACTACGTGAGTCTAGCATAGGTTTTGTAGTGAAAGGATACCCTTTCAGTACAAAATGCTATGCTTAGACTAACTTTAAAACTTTTCCTACTTTGTATATGTGTGATGTACAGTGCAGCACACATGCAAAGTCGACAAAGAAAGTAGAAGAAAAAGCATTTCTCCTTGCTAACGCCTCTTTGAAATGGGTGTTATTTTTTTATGTCTACTTTTTTTAGTACATAGGGTTTTGCATCAAAAACCATGGGTGGTTGCATGAGAACGCCCATGCACCACCCGAATGCCCCGTTGATCCTAAGTAATGCAAATCAGCACTATGCACTGCTTTGCGTTACTTGAAAGGGAATTTCCAGCACAAAAGAAGTTTTGCGCTGGAAAGTATGGGGCATATTTACAATGAACTGGCGTATGGCAGTGTTGCAAGTCATTTTGCTGTGCTGTCCTATGCCAACTTGAAAGGACAGAAATGCACAGTATTTACAAGATAAGGTGCCTTCCTTTCCTTTCAGCCAGCGTGGAGCAAAAATTGCAGTTGTGCGCCAACGCAGGCACCCTTGCACCATGGTGCAAGAGTGTCTGTGTTGTTGGTATTATTGTTTTTGTGCAGGAAGGTGCACCTTCTTGCACAAAAACAATCACGAGAGACATTTTCCTATTCTATGTGTGCTGCAGAATGCAAAGATGAAAAAACGAGGAGAAATATAAACATTTCCCCTCGTTATGCCTGCTCTGGGGAGGTGTACATTTTTGGTGCCGTCCCAGATTCACGCTATGTTGTTAATCTGGAGCAGTGCCAAAATCCATGGGTGTTGCATGGGAACACCCACAGTAACACCCATGGCACACCTCCCTGCTGCAATGTAAGGACGCGGAGCGACTTGCACTGCGTGGCCTTGCACCTTGTCTACAAGGCCATGAAAAGCCACGCAGGGTGGCTTTGCGTGGGCTTGTAGATATGGGCCTTCACTGTGCATCACAAAAAGTGACGCTCAGGTGGCGAAAGGAAATATGCCCCTAAATTGGGAAAAAAGATTTTGCATCAATGTGTGTCACTTTTGAGACACAAACACGTTGAAAAATCTTAGGGGCATATTATCAAGAACGGCGATAAAATTATCGCCGCTTTAGCGGCAGAAAACTGCAGCTAAAGCGGCGATAATGGGCTTGATAATATGCCCTGGAGAATTCCAATAGAAGCCCATGTTCACACCAGATAATTTCTAACGCCGTTCTTGATAATATGCCCCTTAGTAAATATACCCCCAAAGTGTAAGGCTATCCTGCCTCCTTTGGCGGCCCCCTTTTTCTCCTGATGGCTCAATTGCCATTGTATATATAGTGGAAATGTTCATTCCTGCTGGAAGTAACTGCCCAGGCTACGATAAAACACTATTCACAGGCTTACTCGTTCATTTCAAACGATAGCTGCATATAATTTATCCCACTGTATTCTCGTTCGTGAATTTAACATTCAGTCCAGTTCTAAGGCAAAAATACAATTATGGCATTTCTAAGCGTTTCTTTTTATGTTTGCATGACTGACATGTTGACCCCGTCTGCAGTTGGTAAGCACGCGGCCAAGATTGAAGATGGATTAGTGTCATTGAGTTTTAACGGTGTGCTATCAAGATTAGTTATTGTCCTCGGCCAAAACAAATTACCAAAAGGAAGGCATAAAATAAAAATACATTTCTAATGAAGTGTTTGCTTGGACACAATATTTATCAGCACTCCAGGGAAGAAAGGAAAGATTGCCCATCTACACTTTACAGCTAAAAGGGGGTGACGTGTGGTGGGGGTGAGGGGGCCGTGTTATGAAAAATGTAAACAGTTTCAGCAGAATAGGGTCATTTCGAGTACAGATGGCTATATTTTTGGTTTGTTTTTTATATTCGGGTTTTCCACTAGGAATATTTTTCAAATGTGCCTCATTCAGTGTGCTTTCTTTTCAACAGGACTCATTAGTGTCGCATTCTGGAGCAAGGATCGGGGTATATGGAGAATTTGGACTTCCCCCCTTTCACACGTTATGATTCGCCAACACACTAAGGCCCCCATTCCGAGGCCCATGTACTTCTTGTTTGGCTGGTAACACAATTGCCAGCAGTTTCGGAAATTACAAGAAATGTGTGAATTGTTCAGTACACTGGTCCAATTATTCATCATAAATTAATTTCGTGAAATGCACAAAATGTTTGCCATTTTGCATAATATGAAATTTCACTTGTTTTTTCCGGTGAGATATTGGTTCGAGTAGAAAATGTGTGGTGATGGGAAAAAAACATACAGGAACAGATAAGTTCTCATTCAGTTGGTAACCCATGATTGGCTGGTATTCCTACATCCCAGAAATGCCAATACACGTTATTGGTCCTTCCAGAAGCAGGAACATCTAGGCACGGCTCCCACATATGTTACGATCATGAATTTAAATGAGCAAAAGAAAGCCAGAAGAGGCCATAAAGCAGCAGCAGGAAAACCAGAGACTGATACCTCTAGGGGTGTAATACAGGCTCATCCAAACCCTTTGTAATGGGTCTCAAATGTTTAGATATCCCCCCACCCAGACCTTTAGGGGCCACCCTATCAGCCCAAGGCCATTGAATATCTGTGATATAAGGTGTGCCAAAGGCAAGTCCATCTGCATCCACCTATGCCAGGACCAAGCCAAGCACCAGGAACCCTGGATCTCCCACTACTCACTGCTACGCTGCCATGCTCCTCCGCACTCAACCCTGGCCACCGCTCACTACATTGCTGCCACATCACACCGCACAACATGAAGGGAGTGTTCACTCGTGCCTTCTGAGAGTTTCCATGTACACCCTAAACCCACCACTCTTGCACCAACATCATTCAGCACCCCACTCGCTCATTCAAACCCAAACCAGCCACCTGCTCATGCTCACACAGACCAACCACCAGCCAGCCAACACGCCAAAGTCACATGCATATTCTTCAACACCTCTTGCTCACCAAACACTCCATGAAGATATGGGACCTACTACATGACAAGGCTTCTGATCTGCTTTTCCTCACTGAAACATAAATATACCTGACCTCTGCACTGGACTTTGCTACATCTATCCCCTCTGGCTACAAGATCTCCAAGCAGGACCGTAAGCACAAGTCTGGAGGAATGCACCCCATCATATTCAACAACACCATCAGCTGCACCACTTGCACTGACACCCCTACTAGATACATGTAAGACCTAACATTCAAGATACCCATCACAGCCAACTTCTCACTAAGCACACCACCTCGACCGTGCACCAGTTTTGCCAACGACATCACAGACTTCGTTGGCCCCTCATCATCAATGCCAGCACCCTCATCCTTGCTGAAGACCTTAACTTTCAGCTAAAATACCCCACTGACCCAGACTCTAAGGGCCTTCTATAAAACTTCAGAAACCTTGGCCTCACCCAACACGCTACCAAACCTACCCACAATGCAGAACTCCTATTAAACCAAATTTTCTCCTCAATCAGCAACATCACAATCAACAAGCCAGCAACAATTACCTGGACAGGCTACGCTTTCGTCAGTTACAGCCTACCTATCCTGCACCACCACAGACCTACCACCACTGGACTGGGCATCCACCCGTTCCTTGCACTGCCCTGACCATACCAGCAACTTGCTGAAAGACAGTAAGAACCTCGACAGCTGGATCACAGCATGTGCTGACACCCTGGCTCCCCTCAAGCACAACCCAATGGGAAGAGCCCAACCTCAGGTCAGCTGGTTCACAGAGGAACTGAGGGTGCTGAAAAACCACTGCAAGCAACTGGAGCACAAATGGAGAACAAATTAAGACACCACAGATAAAGAAATCTTCAAACCAGCCCTAAGACGCTACCACCAGCAGATATGGAACACCAAGCACACAGCTCTTGCATACCGCATCGATGCCAGCAGAAACAGCAGCTTGGAAATCTTAACCAACATCAAAGATTTCACCACTTCCCCAGCTGCCTCCAGCAACATTACCTTTGCAACCATTGCAACAAGCTCTCTGAATTTTTCTGCAACAAAATCACCTCCATATCTGGCAACTTTGACCCTCAATCTGTTTTTGAAGAGTCCATATCCTGTGTGGAATTAGTTTAATGTGCCCTCTGACTGGATGGTTAAGGAAAATTAATATTATATATAGTGAAGTAAAACGATAGACTGTGGATCACAACATTTGGTTAAGTGGGAAAGCAAAGATTTGAGTCCAGGATTGCATATAGTGCTTTTCAGTGACTGAAGGGTTACCTCCTTCTCTTCTCCATGTAATACAAAATTTAAGTAATTTGTGTTAAATTATTCCAAAATTATTGTTCAATTAGTGTTAGTACATGGAGTTAAATAAATAAATTTATCAAGCCTCAAATTCATCTCACACTATTACACATATATACATGTGTGTAGTCATAAGATCCAAAGGTGTGCTTTCCTTCTCTGGAACGTTTCAAGACACTGAAGATCAAACACAGTGACAGAGCATTCCTGCCACAGAAGCCAACTCTGTAGGAGCTATGAGACTGTCGTGTAGTTCCTAAAAATCTATATAGGATCTGTGCGTCTAGACAACATAAACTGTGGGATTGGTGTCCAGACTGATTCCAGACACCCGCACCGGATACGTTCGCCTGTATACCAGCTAGCTCACAGTGCCACTATGAACCCCTTTTATCAAGGAGCAAATAGTTTATGGCAACTATCAAACATGACAACTCTGACCCCCCAGGGATCGTGGAAACAGTTCAGTACTTTTCGCTCAGTCACACGTGCTCTCTTTGTCTCGGAGGGATACACAGGATAAACGATGGGGACGTTTTCAATAAGCATTTTTTGAACCAGCGTCATTCTAGGGTAAAATATGTGTGCTGCAACAGCCATAAGACAGAAACAGATATATACTGTTATGAGCACCAACAGAGTAAATAGGTGGTAGAATTCTATCATAGTGCTAAAACTATGAATATATGCAGGCATATAAATACATGAAAGTTATAATGCGTACTCCTACGATGCTAACCCTAACTAGATGTACCTAAATGTACCTAGCATGTATGTAGGTGTATAGCCAAGAATCCCCCTAGGATAAAGCCAACCCCATTACATGAAGTGAGAAAATGAAGGACCCTGACTTGGTCTTGAGTTTGACACACCGCGAGGGATGTCAGACCACTGACTGCTGGAGTGTCTGCATGCAGGGACTTCAGCATCTCGTGTCAGCATGTCAGCATGGAAGTCTTTCTCATCGGCCTGCCCCAGCAAAGATATGGTGCTTTTATACCCAAAAGGTACCCTCAGGGGTTCTACCTTGCTGTGTCATGTCGGCCGAGGATGACAATATAGATGACCCTTATACATAGTTATTATGCAGAAGATGGTAGTCCTGCTGTGATTTTGAAAATCCTCATGCATAATAAATGAGGCTAGTTTTCGGCGAAAACCACACAACATTTATGCAGCACCTAACTAGGTAAAAGCTCAGCACAAAACCCGTTATGTAGTACAATGGCAGGGTAAATGTAGGTGAAAGGTTAGGTGACTACCTAGGCCTATATTGAGGTACATTGTGAATCAAAACAAGACCTCTTAGATGTTTGCTAATTATTATTCTCTTGTTGTCATTGGGATTTTGAGCCTCTGCTAAAAGCGTTCTTTTTCTCATGTTAGCTGACCCAGCAGTAACATTAACATAAAATAGTATCTCCTATATTCCCTTACTCTGCTGACTCATATGGTCTGACAAAGAGACCGGTTTTAGGAGAGGCTCAAAACCTCAATGAGTGAAATTAAAACAACTAAAAAGCAAACAAGTCTTGCAGCCCCCACAGAGTTTGCTACTCAGGTTACAGCATTTCAATGAGTTCGGTGATGTGCAACATGGCTTCAGAGACATGTTTTGTCTGTCACTCTTTAATCTGTTTCCACTTCAAACGTTTTGGGGGTGCTATTGTCCTTTGCAACCCACACTTTAAAATCCTAGGAAATGTATCTCCCACGGTTCCCCCTGACATCCCAAAACACAAATGGCTGATCCACACTTGATTGACATGACAACAAATCCAACAGTTGAAGGAAGCTAGCACATTGTTCTGTGAGATGATCTAACATGTGGCTGACACCCCAACTGAGCATAGGCTGAATGTGGGGCTTATTCACAGCATATATATGTGTATTTGTTATTATTTCATGTATTATTTGTGATTACAAGAGGCTGGCAGGCTGCTGATCCTGTAATCTCAGACCTGAAAATTAATTGCAACATTCATGTGTGGATAGTGTAGGAAAGTGCCCTTTTTGTGTGGTTACCCACTAATTCTTTGCTCCAATGCTGAAGGTTTATGAGTCTGCTGCCTAGATCTCAGTGCCAGTGCTCTCTCCCTAACAGTGGCGGCTCCTCCAATAGGGAGTAGGAGCGTCGCCCCACTGCTTTCTCGCAGTGCAAGAAAGCCACAACATAAAATGGTAATAACTAAAAGTTATTACCATTTTATGTTTCCTTTGCTCATTGCGGGTGGGCGGGTGGGTGGGGCTGCTCTGCTCTTTGAACAGGGCAGGGGAGGAGTGGTTTGCACACTCCTCAGTGCGCAAAGACTGTTTGGTCGGCCCTCTCGGGCCACCCAAACCAGTCATGCGCACTCTGCCCTTTCCCACGCAGGCTGCATAGCAGCCTACATGGAGAACATGGCCACCCCATTAGCCCCTGGCTGGGCAGTGTCCCGACCAATCACAACGCTGCTTGCAGCGTTGTGATTGGCTTAGGGGAGGAAGCCTGGCTGCCTGCTTCCTGTCGGAGGCAGGAGAGCAGGAGCCGAGAAGACGCGGGACCCGGCGTGGCAGAAAGGTAAGTATGATTGAATTTTATTAATTTTTTAAAATTTACCCACGATCCCCCCACAACACCCCCGCGAATCCCCCATGACCCCTCGCGCCCATCCCCCACCCGCGAGCAATGCCGGCCGCTACTTCTCCCTAAACTGTTATGTGTATATTGGCATCCCCAATTGACATGGACTTTACCCCCTTTATATGTCGCTAATATATGGTACCAGGGGTACTCAGGGAATGGGTGGTAAAGGGGTCCTCAGGGCCTGCAGCACTGTTTTTGCCACTGTCAGTGACCCAAGTAAACTACTAACAGCAGACCTGCCACTGCAGACTGCAGGAACAATGTAAGCTGCTCCAATTCGACTTTGCCCTCACCATGTGTAGCAAAGGCAATGCACTGCTTGTATTACATGTCTCACACCACTAAGGAAGGCCTCCTAAAGCCCAAGAGGCAGGGTGCATTATATTAAAAGTGTGGGCATGTAAGTGCATGCGCATATGCCCCTATAGTGGGCTTTGCCATTAAAGAACACTTTAAGTGATAGACGGTCCATAGGATAACATGGGCTTGCACCCAGGCAAATCCTAGGTTGACAGCTCCATTATGCCACCACCTAAATATGTCATGTTTGGTATCAAACAATGTGCCTTCTCAACACTGACATGAATCACATGCCGAGGGCCTTAGATGTGGCCCACCTGGTTGCCCCAGTTTCTCTGTGCTCTGCTTGGCAGCCCACGCTTGCTGCCACCAAGACAGGATTCTGACCTCCTGCCATTTGGTGTGATCACTCCCAGGAGTCAGGAACCAAGACTTGGGCAGGAAGTAGGTCACACCTCCTTCTTCCCAGGAAGGCTATTGAAGTGGCACATCAAGACGGTGAGCTTCAAGTGGGAAATTAGATAGTCAAGGAGGTGTATACCTTCAGAAGGCTAGCCACAACTACAGAGTGGAAAGCCCAGTCTGTACACTGAGCGAAGAGTTCTGCTATTTTTAGAAGTGGCAGAATAGAGGGTTCTGGATAGAAAAGGTGGCTACACCCCGATTGTGGTTACCTCAGGGGCAGATTAGCCACTAGTGCAAGCAGCCCATTGGCCACTTGCACCCACACCCCTAGTGCCCCTAAATCTAGGAGGTAAGGGCTACCAATGACACCTGAACCTCACTTCTGAACACCTTTCATCAAAGAGGACAAAGAAGAGACCTGTGTCCGTGACAACAGGACTTGCACAAAGCAAGTGAGGGATACTCTGCACCTGTGGCAATGCTCTTGGAACTGCCTGATCAAGACTCTTCCTAGGCTAACTGTCAGTTCCCCCAGACAGAGGGACCCCTGTGAAAGCCTGATGCACCCTCAGACTCCCCTGTACTAGTGGCACTAGTCCCTTGCAAATTGCAGGTAAAACAATGCTACGGATCTGAAGAATCACTGGCCATCTGGCCCTCTGAGGTATTTCCCAAATCCAGATGGTCTAGTGCATTGTGGGAACTGTAGTCCTACCTTCCATTAAGTTACAGGCAGTTACCCATGCCCTGGGACACCCTGACATTGAAGTACCTTTTTCCAAGAATTACCGCTGCCAAGGCTTGTTGGTTGCCAGTCCATTAACCGACCCCTGCACTTGACGCTGCACCCAGAAGGAACTCCATCTGACCTATGACCAACATAAGCAACCACCCCATTGTTGTGCTTTTGCATCTTGCTCCCCGCAGCAACGTGTAAGTAGTAAAAACAGCTCTCCCAAGGATCCAGTTCATCACCAGGGACAGCCAGGGCAACTCTGCACCCGTGCTCCAGGACCAGGTAAGATTGAAGTGACTGTCGTGGCCTGGTCCTTGTACCCCCATCTCCTTTACCCTGCAAGGGTGCCTTGCTACTCGACCTGCAAATAACCGATTTTTACTAGTGTTTTTTTCCATTGACCACAATGTTATAGTTTCACTGTATAATTTTGCACTGATTGTATATTGCTTCTAAAACCTACAACTCCGGTTATCTGTATGCTATTTTGTTCATTTTGGTGTCTAAATTAAGATAAAAAGACACTCTAGTTTTATAAATTAGTGTTGGATTTCTCTCAAGTCATGTCAATTAGTTATCGTCCATGTTGTTACTCTGAAATGTTTAACACATGTTCCTCTAGTAAAGCCTGACTGCTCTTTGCCACATTTCCAGTAATGAGCTAAGTATTTATTAGCGTGAATCCAAGGACCATCTTTGGCGTTTGTGAGAGTATTGCATGGTGAGGTCTAACCAACATCACCACATAATACTTCACCTTCCTACAGATAGGGTAAGGATTTACAAGTAGTCACCAACTAGCCAAAGTGACATGTACCTTGATAAGCTCCATGTATATAATTACAGTGCATTTGCTTTTTTTTACAATTGTAATACTTGATTCTGTGATGGCTTTTGTGAGGGTTTTCTGGTGCCACTGACTGATGATAACAGTCTGACTTGAGATGTTTACAGGGGGTCAAAAAGCCCCCAAATAACATTCAATTCTAGTCTACTAATATTCACAATGCTAGAATGAGAGAGCCCATAGGTTAAAATTCTGGGAAGAAATAGGGTAAATGAAAAATGGGAGGAATAAGCTGTACTAAGATTGCAACCTTCAGAGGAAAAATCAAAAAGGAGATCATACTATAATTCCGGCTTTGGTCCGAGTAGTTTTTAGATGTTTCTAAGTACCTACATTTGATAGAAAGTTGTATAAAACAAAGCCTAGAATCATCTGTATGATATGAATTGTTGCAGTTTCCCTGTGACTGAGTGAATAGCCTGACTCTGTGTTCGTGCATACACTATGGACAATATAAGCAGCCAATAAAGACTATGGTTGTGACTGCATACTTCAGAGAGGTAAGGCTGTCTCAGTTAACGGCACACAAATGGCAGCATAGAATGGCAGAAGAATAATGTTGTAACCAGGGTGCTCTGTATAATATGTATCCAAGCTTCAAAGTAGAGTTGCACAGTGTTAGGTCTTCAATGATCTGGGGTAGACATTACTTTCGCACACAGGAAAATCGTGGCAAGTACTGTCATCCTTGGTAATTTTTGTGGTTTTGTACATTTTGGTGGTTTTGTGCATTTTGACAAAAAAATTGTACTACCTGCAAACGGAGGAGGGCATGATGCCCTCCTCCGTTTGCAGGTGGTACAATTTCATTGTCAGACGGCCTCCTTGCTTGATCACTTGCTAACTGGAAAAAGTCTTAATAAGATCTGCCTTGGAACATAACAAGTTTTAGAGAGCAGGAATGCACTGCGTCAAATAATAACAAATATGCCCCCAATTTTTATATTTTTCTGTGAAACCAGCTCCAAGTCTATTGGACTAGAGCCAGATCGATAATCGATGTCGGTCATTGATACGGATTCACCAATAGCTGTATCGACGTGCTCTTGATGCCATGTACAGACCAAGTGGCTATCATTGGCGGATCTGTGCTTACCGACAAAGGTGTTCCAGTTGCTTCAGCCTCGGGTGCCACTTACTAAAAGTAACCAATTTTACTGGCTGGAGTGCAAAGAACGTTGTGGTGGAGGACAGAGTTACGCAGCACGTTGCAATTCGGCGAGCTCTGTGCTCGGAGTTTGGGGTGGGGGACCATACAGTTTTGCTGCCATTGTTGGCTGCACTGCCCCTGCTGCTTTTGCTGCCTTGTGGCTCTCACCGAACGCCATTGCAGCTACTCTTGCCGTCCCTGTAGGCTCGCAGGTTTGCAAAGTGATACAGCATGAAGAGGAGGGCGAGGAGAGCAGGGCAGAGTTAGGCAGGGGTGGCGATAGTCCAGTGCTGTGCTGCCTGGGGAAAAAATGCTCAAAATAGCCCACAATGCCCAGTAAACGCTGCGTTACTTGCAGTGGGTTATGTATAGTGCTGGGGTCAGTGCTGATGTGCCAACTCGAGCAGAAAGGTGAGCAGTTCTTGCTTTGAATTATTGTTTAAATGAACTAATGCCCTGAAGGTCCTTTTGGGGTAACAAACTGGGGGTTGATTTCGTTGATGGGGACCTGAGTGTGCTGAACGAAATTCGTTTTGCTTTGTTTATTTCGAAGCACACGCAGGTCTCCATCAACGAAATTAGTCCCCACCGCAGTGACATCAGCCCCCAGCTCGGCAGCATGCCAAAACGCCCGGTAGCCAATCCTGCCCTGAGTGAGCATATGCATATGCAGCATTGCATCATCGCTTAGCTTAGCATAGTTCAGGATTATAACCCCCATACTTCTGCCTGAATATACTGAACTTACTGAAGCAAAGCAGCAAGGAGAAATGTGAGGTGTGGAAAACGTCAGGCACAAGCAGCATGGCTTTAAAACAGCTGCTCTGTATTTCTCATGAATGTGCTGGCCTTGAGGGGGGCTGTACGAGTTTGCGGCTGCCCCGAAGCAGCGCATTCTTACTGAAAGGGTGCACTATTCATGTTTGCACCTGGCACACCTGTTTTAAGGTGCACCATGGAACAAACATGGAAAATGCACCCTATCTGTAATATGGGCCCAGGTGCCATTTGCAGGTCCCTCGTGAGCTCTTCCAACCCATGAACACCCA
The DNA here is from genome assembly GCA_963921515.1 of Calotriton arnoldi. NCBI lineage: Eukaryota > Metazoa > Chordata > Amphibia > Caudata > Salamandridae > Calotriton > Calotriton arnoldi. Next base: position 452,743 of record CAWUFW010013537.1, read on the forward strand.
TCTATGAGTTTGTTAGACCCTCTGAGGCTGTTGAAAATGATGAGGTCCGGTCGCTTCCATGGGACTCCTCAGTCGCTAAAAAAGCGGAAGAAAATGAAGAATGAATGGCGAAACTCAGCAACTAGCTCATCAGGAACACTACAGGCTCCAAATGGCACCTTAACCTCAAGTCCTGTAAGTTTCCTCGAGTTAGTCATGGGGAGTGTGATTAAGTCCAACATTCTCGACTGTACAACTATTCAATTCTCCATTGTGGATTATTTCAAATTGCCTGAAAAACCACTACAAGAGGACATATATCATTCAGGCATCTTGGCTGCAAGCCCCCCGAAATTAACTGCAACTATAGATCATCTTTTAGCCTCCCAGGATGTGGTATGTGGGCACAACTTAGCAAATAAGAAAATCCCAGCTATTACAACAAATAAACAAACATTAGACAGCATTGCTAAGTCAAATATTGACTTGGGTTCTCACATGATGGTCGTAAAGGAGCAAGTTTATAACACCTTCTAACACCTCCTTTAAAAGCTAGCGTACCATCTATGGAAATGAGTCAACAAATCACTCCTAATTCGGTTCTGTCTGTATCAAAACTGACATAGAAAGATCGGAGTATACCTAGTGTTATTTCAGTAAAAGATCTATCATATTTGCCCCCATAAAAGCATGGGTGGTTGTATGGAAACGCCCATGTACCACCCATGTAATGCCCCCGAGATGCAAAGTAATGGAAAGCAGCATTTTGAGCTGCTTTGCGTTACTTTCCCATACAAACCAACGCTAATACCAATTAGAATTGGTTTGTTAATTCTCAAAAAGGTTTAATATCAGGTTAGCATTACAAAAGTAACACTAACCCAATGCTACACCTTTGTGAATCTGGGCCACAGAGTTTTCCTTTAGACCCTTTTTCAATTCTTTATAATTTTCCATATGAATTGCTGTATAGTCGGTACGCAATGAAAACCCATTGTAAGGTGCAGCTCGGTTATTGGCTCTGCGTACCTCAGGTTCTTGGGTAACCTACAAACCCTATATTATCCCCACAACCAGATGGGTCCAGCGGACGTAACGATATATTGCTTTTGAAAATCTGCCATAGTAAGAAGAAGTTACAGATGAAAATGTAGACACAAATGGGTGTTTTTTAAACTCAATTTCAATATTTTTTTATTTCAACTGTTACTTTTTATAAGAACACCTTGAAGGATCTACACAAATGACCCCTTACAGAATTCTGAATTTTGTCTTCTTTTTTATAAATGTCTAGCTTTCTGGGATCCTCCATGGCTTTCACACCCGTTTCCACCACTAACAGGAAGGAGGTTAAAAACACAAAAAATAAGAAAAAGAGCTGTCTCCGAGTAAAATGCCAAAACTGTGTTGAAAACTTTGGTTTTCTTATTCAAGTCTGCCTGTTCATGAAAACTTGGAAGATAGTGATCTGAGCACTGCAAACCCTTCGTTGATACCATTTGCGGGAACAAAAACAGACGCTTTCTTCTGCAGCATTTATTTCCCATTTTTCCCCCCGAAAATAAAATTTTGCTTTATTTTGGCTAATGTCTCAGTCCCCTCGAGGGGAATCCACAAACCCTGGGTACCTTTAGACTTCCCAGAATGTTGGTAAAAAGGATGCAAATTGGGCATGGATAGCTTATGTGTACAAAACACTATTGAGGTCTAAGCGCGAGAACTGCCCCAAATAGCCAAAAGAAGACTTTTCATGAGGGGGAGAGGGGGGGGGGAGTCCTAGCAGCAAAGGGGTTAAACCAAAGAAAAGTGAATGCTTTACAATAACAAACACAGTCTCTCATCTGTCTTATCTAGATCAAAAGCTTATAGTGATGACTGATGCGTAGCCAACTTCAACAAACAACAACTGCCCACAAGATTCTGTTCTTGGAATGTGCACGGCCTTGCAAGGCTGCTGGAAGATCCAGTGGAAATAATATTCTTGCAAAACTTTGAAATACTGATGTTACAAGAACCAAGGAGAGAGCAAAGTGCTCAAATCATTGGCTACCAAGAATTTATTATCAATGTCACTCGTACATCACATCAATGTTGAGCTAAAGGGGGGTAGCCATATATATATATCCATAGAATTAGATGTTAATGTCCAATTACTTAACTTATAATTGACATGGCTGCAATGTGTAAAATTACAATTCCCATCTCCGATTTTTCTAATAAATATTTATCTGAGCATGAGGAGAAATAACAAGATAACTAATTGCCATTTTTGGGAAAGTGTTAAAACACTGGCTTCTCAAAATCCAAACACACACTTAATTATCTCCAGTGACTTTAACATCCATGTATTATCAACAAAAACATCTGGTAAGCCAAATTGCAACATCATCCAATCCTATCATGAAGAATTACGAAGATTTGGCTTATCGATGCTCAATTAATGTGTGCCAAAGGCTATAACTAGAGTTCAGACATTTAAGAGTTCCTTCCATAGCTCGATAATTAACTATACCATCATCTCAAATGGCTTGGTTGCCCCCGTCATTGGCTATGCTATAGCACCAAGACCTGAAAGTGACCATAATCCACAAGAGTTAACCTTAGATTGGACTGTGTGTCGCATGCAGAAATCTAATGTTCTCCATTAGGTGCCATCTCCTAACAATTTGAAAGGTTTGGCTTGGCGGACTACCAAACAGGCCGAGATAATGAAACATGCTGATTCATTCATTAGATCTGGCTGCTCTGGTGCTGCTACCAAAAGTTCTATGGTGGACAAATGGAATTTCCTGAGCAATTCCTCAATTACAAGATTTGCAGCTACAAATATAAGAAAGGATAATAATCCCCTTTTAAAGTCTAACAATAAGTGGTATACACCCATGTTGCATCAACAAAAAAAGACTGTTAACGGAGCGACAAGGGTAGTTTTCAACAGAAACATATGTTTACACAATCTTTACTTAAACAAAAGTTAAAAGTTCTAAGGAGGCCTTACAAGAAAGCATTATGGAATGGAAAGAATATCTACCACCAGGAGTTCTGGAATAAGCTGCTATCTGCAAGCAAGTCAAATAATAGCAAGGCATTCTGGTCCATCATTTATGGTCTCGAAAATAGTGGCAACAGGGCCAGCAGTGCAAACATTACTGAAAATGTCTGGGCGGATTATATCTCCAACTTGTATGGAACACAAGTGGCAACAACTCTTGGTGTATAGGTCCTTTTGGAACAATAAATCACTAGAGAAACATGGAGTGAAAATGGGACGCACCCTCCATGAAAACAAACAAAATTCCATCAATGTATCCAACATGGTCAACATATCAACCTCACTTACAATTGAGCCATTAAATAGAGAAGAAACATCTGCACTGCTCAAATGGGGTAGATTAAATGGGGCATCGGGCCCAAACATCCACTCAAATGCCATCTTTAGAGCACATCTAGATCTGTGGACAGAGCTCCTGACTCTGCTTTATAATAAGATCTTTCTGACAGAAACTGTATCTGATTCATGGCAAGTAATTTTCCTGCAACCTATCTATAAAAGCGGACCTCCTGAAATTCCTACGTACTGTTGGGTAATAGCTTTGGCAAACGTCGAGGCAAAGGTTTTCGCCTCCTGTCTCTTAGAGGAAGTGGAAGAATGGTCAGTTACACAGCACATGCTTCCAATAAACAAATCTGGATTTCGTAAGGGCCAATCAACAATTACTAATTTGACTGCCTTAACACTGTTGGCCGAAAGTGCAATTTCCAGGAAGCAAAATCTGTATATTTGCTTTGTCGATTTAAAAGCAGCATTCAACACAGTTCCTCGAGCCTTGCTATGGAAAAGGTTAGCTGCATGGGGCGTGCCTGTTAAATTAATTGATCTAATCATCCTCCTTTAGCTGAATACCTTGGTTCAGGTCAAGCTGGGCAATGGAACCTGTCTTACACAGAGAATTGAAACTTCTAATAGTTTAAAGCAAGTGTGTGTGCTTGGTCCATGTTTATTTAACCTTTTTATGGCGGATCTCAATCAACATCTCGAAACAATAAACTCACACTCAAACAAATTTATAAATGGCCCTCTAAGATATTTACAATATGCTGACGATACTATACTACTCAGCCAGACTCCCATAGGCTGGCAGCAATTAATCAATTCCCCTGAAGAATATATTTAATTTAATCATCTTGAACTGAACATTAAGAAAAACAAAATCATGTCAATAGGGTCATCTACAGCCAGATCTCAATCCTGGCATGCTAAGGGGAAAGTCAATTGAACTGGTCAAGAGTTACAAGTATCTCAGCATTTTGATTGATAATAAAATCTCTTTTAAAGGACATTTTGATCTATTAAGAGCTAAATTAGCTTCCTCTATTTTTGCTTTTAAATCACTTTGAGCCAAATTAATGTGCCCCACTCATAATCATATTGTGAAAATTATGGCTGATAAACTAATTCCAGTGTTAACTTATTGCTCAGTTATCTTCTGAGAGAAGGACGCTAAATTACTGGATCTATTGCAAATTAAGGCTATAAAATATGTCTTTATAATTTGCAAAAACATTGATCATGCAGAAATTCAGTTGGAGCTCGGTCTCCAAGGGCAGGCTCTAGTGTGACAGGCCGCCTTTTTAAATGTTTACATTCTTTGTTTTTTAGCTGAACCTGGCTCCTTAGCAAATATATGCTGGTAGGAAATCAACAATTCTCCCTATACTGGCACATGGAGGGTCTACTTATCAGAGCCTTACCAAAAGTTTCACTTACAGACATCTAGGCCTCTACAAATAAATAGAGTTTGCTTTAAATGTCTTTAGAACCAACGAACCAAACAACTTTCGTTTAACGTTGATAAAGGTGCACTTTTAGACAAAAAGCATGCTTGAACAGTGATAAAGTCCTACGGGAAGTTGCGTATACAGCCATATATGACCATCTCCTTTCCAATCACACATGAGGGATGCATATCTGAAGCTTAGACTTGGCAGATACCCAACTAAGGATGGCATTCCAAAATGACTTCATGAATGGCCAGCTATTAGCTGCAGACTTTTTGGTTAGCCACAAGAAACACTACTACATTTAGTTTGTGTCTGCCAAAACCTGTTATGTGCTCGCAGTATTCTTTTAAAACCTCTCTTTTGAAAGGCAGGAGTAAGAGCATGTCACCAAGCACTTATGGTATGCTTATCCGGCAAGTCAATTCACCTTATTGGCCAGTTTGTTACATTCTTGACCGAGGTGGAAAGAATTTTTTCAATTGTATCTTAACGCCCAACACTTTAGAGCATTCTGTTTTAAATGTTTTAAGTATGCTTTATCTATGCCCTATTGATAACCAGAAACTGATAAGAAGTTAAAGCTTCTATGGCAAAACCATGAATGCCATTACCACGTATGCCTTTACAACACCGTCATTACAATGAATGCATCTTTACCACGCATGCCTTTACCACAAAAAACTTTTTGTAGTAAAGACAGGCATGGTAAAGATGCATTCCTCTACAACAAATATTTTGTTGTGAAGGCATGCATGGTAAAGGCACATGCATAAATTTAAGAGGTAATTATAATCCCTAAATATAAATAAATACATGAAAAATAATATATGTATATATGTGTGTGTGTGTATATACATATAAATTCACTGAAAAAACCATAGGTTTTAGGGACAGTTATAGTTAGTTGGACATTTCACTCGTACAAAACCATAGAAATTCCCCTGTTATAGTTAGTTCAGCTAACTATAACTCGCGCCTCGTAATGCACTGCTGATGACGTCACATATTACATCAATCATGACATGGTCAGTGACATCACTGATGACATCATCCAGTGACTGTGTGTTTCTGTAAAGTTTAAATATGTTTAATATATATAGGGAAAGGCGTATTGAAGAATGAGTGGGTGTATAAGTGTCTCAATGGATGATTTAGTAGGTGCGTGATTGACTCTATAAGTGAGTGATTAAACGTATATTACTGAATGCATGGGTTAGTGACTAAACTGTGTGAAGGTCTGAATCCGTCTGTCTGTTGCTATGTAAGCGGCTGCATGGGTTTGTGAATAGCTACATGAGTGTCTACATGGGTTATTGATTGGTTGTCTGAGTATCTGTATGGGTGCCTGAGTGTTTGTGTGGGTGGGGTGTGTGACTCTGTGCATAGATGTATGAGTGGGTGATTCAATGGGTGCATGGTTTCAAGAGTGCATCTGTGATGGACTGTATGGGTGGGTGAGTGTGTGTATGGGTGTGTTAGTGAGTGAATGTATATCTCAGTGGTACATGTGTGAGTAACTACATATGTGAAAGGCAGTATATATGTGTGTTGGAGTATATAAATGGGTATAAGTGAGAGTGTGTGATTGTGAGAGTGGCTGTATGGATGAGTGTGTACTTGTATCAGTGATTGTATAAGAGCGTAAGAATGTGCTAGTATTTGTATGAGTAAGTGAGCTGGTGTGTGTATAACTGTATAGGTGAGTAAATGGCAGTGTGATTAATTATTTGCATGACTGACTAGGTGTGTGAGTACCTCTATGGATGAGTGACGGTGTGTGAGTGTCTATATAGGTGTATGAGTGCATATGATAGTCCTGTACTGAGTGACCGTAAGTATGAGTGACTGTACGGGTGAGTGAGTGGATGTGTGTGTAGACCTAAGAATCAGTGAGTGTGTATGTAGTTATTGGTGTTGGAGTGTCTATGGTTTTGACAATGGCAGTCTGTAATTTAGAGTGGGTGTATCAAAAGTTATATTAGGGTATGAGAAGATGCATCAAATTATCACATGGATGATGTCATCAGTGATGTCATCAGTGATGTCATTTGAGATGTCATCAGTGATGTCATCAGTGATGTCACTGACCATGTCATGAGTGATGTAATATGTGACGTCATCAGCAGTGCATTGCGGGGCGCGAGTTATAGTTAGCTGAACTAACTATAATGGGGGAATTTCTATGGTTTTGTACGAGTGAAATGTCCAACTAACTATAACTGTCCCTAAAACCTATGGTTTTTTCAGTGAATTTCTAAGGTTTTTTAAATGCTAATTTCTAACTATAACGTGCCTGAAACCTATGGTTTTTTCAGTGAATTTCAAAGGTTTTTAAATGCTAATTTCTAACTATAATGTGTCTGAAACCTATGGTTTTTTCAGTGAATTTCAAAGATTTTTTAAATGCTAATTTCTAACTATAACGTGTCTGAAACCTATTGTTTTTTAAGTGAATTTCAAAGGTTTTTTAAATGCTAGTTTCTAACTATGCCTACAGAGGTAGGACATGTGAAGAAAGACGAAAAAACGCACCGAAAGAAGCAAAAGAAATGCAGAAAGAAGCAACAGAAGTCCACAAAGACGAAGAAAAGAGCAGGAAGAAGCAAGACTTGTGCAGAAAGAACCAACAGAGGAGCAGAAAGAGGCCTTGTTGCAAAATCATCCTGTGCCCACAACTTTTTCAGATGGGTACTGGTGGTAACTGACTCGGACTAACCAGGCCTAGATCCAGTGCTATGCTAAAAGACACTTAGAATACAGTGAAAACACCTACATACATTAGGGAACACTATTCGTTGGGGTACCCCTGTGATTAGCATGACCTCCTCTGTAAGGCCCTAGTACATAATAGGGCAGGGGGATTAAAAAACGTCCTCTTAAAACGTGCCACGGGGCACGTTTGCACAGTGGTGAAGGGATGTCGGGGGCCTGAGGTGACATGTGTGCAAACAAGCCCTGTGGCCGTTTTAAGTTGGGAGAATAAGTACCCTTGAATCCTGAGGGTACCTGGGGTCCAACTAGCCCACTAGGTACCTCCAGTAAGTGCCACAGAGCTGCGTTGCACAGAGGTGTAAAAAGGGGCGTGGCCTGGACCACCTCTCTGCAACGCAGCCCAGTGGTGCGCACTGGAGGTACCTGGTGGGCTAGTTGGCCCCCAGGGTCCCTCAGGATTCAAGGGGAATTAATTCCCCAACTTAAAACGCGCCACAGGGCGTGTTTGCACACATGTCACCTGAGGCCCCGCCCCCTCCCTTCACCACTGTGCAAACGCGCCCTGTGGCGCGTTTTAAGTTGGTAAGAAACCAATGCCAGAGGTTATGCCTAAAAGCACTTGGCTCACTAAAACAGGTTTCTTTAAATGTAACTCCTGCCATGCTTGCACGTTTGCTAAGAATGGTACTCACTATAAGACAGCATTTAGTGAGAGGGAGATAGCCATTCAAGAATATCTTACTTGTCGCACTGAATATGCCATTTATAAATTGAAATGTACCTGTAACCTGGAATACGTTGGAAGCACCAAACTCCCAGTGCATAAACGCATCCTCCAACACGTAAGGGCCATTGTGAATTCTGACCATAATTATCCGGTCGCAAAACATTTTAAATCAGTTCACGACAACAAACTGAAGGATCTGGAATACACAGTTTTAGGGTCAGTTCCAAACCCCAGATGGGGAGGAAATCGAGATAAGCTATTAAGGCAACGTGAATCACATTTCATTTTAGCTCTCGATACAAGAGTCCCTAACAGCCTAAATATGAGTGAGGACTTGCACAACTTTTTATGATGATAACTAGAGTCTCTTTATTTATAAACAGAGATTCACTTTTGTCAGTTATCCTCTTTCTTTTTTTCAGGTATCAGTGGGCTTTGTTTGTTCATATGTGATGAGAATTCTGTTTATTAATTTCGTCATGTGTCTGTAATCAGTTTTATGCTCACTGTAGATGTGGTTTTATCTGTGAACTTGATACTATGTGTTGCACTTGCACTTTATAATTATTTAGGCTTAAATGATTTAGGGTTTTTCCCAAGCTGCTAGTGAACCAGTATTTTGCACAGCGCGATTTTGCACTTTTTTCACTTTGCACTTGTTTTCTACACAGACTATTTAACACTGTTGGCATCAGGATTAGTTATTCGTTTATTATGCATTTGTTTCAATTAGATTTTATCCAGTTTTGATCTTTTTAGTAGCTGGTCATTATGAATTTGACCGTTTGAGATATTTTTGCACTTGCACTTTAATAGGAAATGATGCCACTTTGTATCCTATCAGATGTGTATATGCTGCTATATCGATAGGTGTATTATTTGTATCAAATTGCTTTAATTTGATGATTATTTTTTATGCCTGAAATGTTTAGACAAGATGCCATTGTCTTTATGTGGCACTATCGATTCCCTAGTCATATTATGTCTTTACGATATTATTCTTAGAGTGGTCATTTATCATTTTATTGGGCACTTGCCCATTATAACATGATAGTAATCCTGACCGTTAATTAGGTTGATGTATGTGTGGTTTCATTATATTTACTGCATTTTGAAGGAATTGTATTTTAGATGCATTTTTACCACTCTCATGATTTTTACACCTTACTCTGTTTTTTTATCGTATTTGTAAGATTATTTATTTATTACAACTGTGTATTTATTACATTGACTAGGATAATGCCATAGTCTGTTTTCTGCACAATTGAGCCAGGCGAGTTTGTGTTTACAGGCGGTTGTGCACACTTTCACTTTTTAAAACGTCACTTAGAGGAGACGCATCATGTGATCAAGCTCCCAGTGAGGAGCGAAACGCATCATGGCAGGCATTGTTCCTGTGGTTATTGAGGTTTTGAAATAACAAATAAAACCGACACTGCTTCACCCACCTATGCTGTGTGGGAGTTCGTGATTTTCCTGAGGAGTATTGAGGTCCGTGCCTGGAGTTCCGCCGGAGTGAGGGGCGGACAGGACTTTCGCATATATATATATATATATATATATATATATATATATATATATATATATTATCTACTGGCGGTCGCCAGTAGATAGTTATAGTTACAACCTATTATCCATAGGAAATCCGCGACATTCTATTTGAAATAACTCTCTTGCCGGTTGACGTATCTTCGCGAAATTTTCAAACTTCGTGGGGCGCTCCGGTCCGCTCCTACCCTGAAAGTCTCGGGGTGATACGTTAAGTGGGGGCCGAGAAAAAGGGGGTCCCAAACGCGTTTTCCCCATGCATTTTTCCATAGGAAACTTTAGACACGGCTACAGCCCGAACTGCTGAACGGAATTACACCAAATTTGGCAAAGAGGTAGTTCTTGGTTCAGAAAGAACCCTTTTGTTAAATGGTGTAAATCCGTTCAGTAGTTGCTGAGAAAATGAAAAGTAAAAAGTTAGTGATATCTATGGGCACGGAGGATTCGCGCACCCTCAGCGCACCCTGCGCGCACCGTCCCGATCACGAGCTGCATTTTAATTGGCTGTCAACATTCCGATTCAGGAAATGTTGGCAGCCATTTTGATCCTCGGTAGAACCGAGGGACAGAAACAAGTGCGCAAAGCGCACAAAGGGGCAGGGTAGAAACACCCTGACCCCTAGGTTTGCTCAGGGGTCCCACAAGGACCCCTGGGCAAAAAAATGTTTTTAAAATCGCCAGGATGCGCTCAGGGTGCGCGAATCCTGCCGAAAAAAAAAAATCGAGCGCGGTCTCCCGCGCTTCGATGTTAATTGGCCCCGGGTGGCCCAAGTCCCGGGGGCATGGTGGAGGGATAATTTAATGTGTGGGGGCCTCAAGGGCCCCCAAGCCCGAGGACCGCCACCCCCGGGGCTTTTAAAAATGGTGCGGGAGGGCTCTGAGCCCTCCCGCAGCCCCGAGGACCACCACCTCCCGGGGCTTTTTAAAATTAATGACAACCTGTGTGGGGGGCTCCAGCCCCCCACACGCCCGAGACCGCCACCTCCCGGGGCACTAAACATTTAAATATGGGGGTCCGTTACGGACCTCAGAGCCCCGGGACCACCACCTCCCGGGGCTTTGAACTGAGTTGGAGGGGCCGTGCGGCCCCACTCCTGGAGCCCTTGATGGCCCTGGGGACCACCACCCCCAGGGCCGGCTCCTGCAGTGTCCCGGGTGCCTACCCCGGGACACTGTAGTTTGCTATGGCAGGACGGGAGCCTCGCGGCTCCCGTCCTGCCATAACAAACTGCTTGGATATTGGAAGAGAGCAGGGAAACCTGCTCTCTCTTCCAATATCCAAAGCACATAGCTTTTCCACATGGGGAGCAGCATGTCAGCTGCTCCCCATGTGGAAAGCAATGCCGGCTCCCAAGGGACGCGGGGAGCCGGCGGGACTGTGGGGGATTGGGGACCCCCACAGTCCCCAACGGAGAGGCCAGCCCCGGGGGATGGGGTCCCCGGGGCAAGTAGTGGCCCGGGAGGGGGCCACGCGGCCCCCTCCCCAAAAAGGAAAAAAAAATTTTAAAAATAGAAAGGCCAGCCCGGGGGATGGGGTCCCCGGGGCCTTAAAATGGCCAGAGGAGGGGGCCACGCTGCCCCCCTCAAAATAATAAATAAAGAGGCCATGCCCGGGGATGGGGTCCCCGGGGCCAATACAGGCCAAGGGAAGGGGGCCACGCGGCCCCCTTCCCGTTATTTTTTTGGTAATTAAAAAGGGGTAAGGCCCTGGGGGATGGGGTCCCCAGGGCCCAAAAACAGAAAAAAGGAAGGGGGCCACACAGCCCCCCTTCAGGGACAAAAAAACAACAACAAAAAAACGATCGGGCCCGCAGGCCCCGCCCCTTACTTCACCACTCTGCAAACGTGCCCCTGGCGCGTTTGCAGAAGAGGAACTAAATTCACCTTGAATACTGGGGTTCCTGGGGGCCAACTAGCCCACCAGGAACCTCCAGTATGCGCCAGGGGCTGCCTTGCAGAGACGTGTAGAGAGGCCACACCCCTTTTACACCTCTCTGCAACGCAGCTCTGTGGCGCTTTTGGAGGTATATGGTGGGCTAGTTGGACTCCGGGGACCCTCAGGATTCAAGGGGACTTAATCCCCAACTTAAAACGCGCCACGGGGCGCGTTTGCACAGTGGTGAAGGGAGGGGCGGGGCTTCAGGTTGACATGTGTGCAAACAGGCCCCGTGGCGCGTTTTAAGATGGGAATTAAATCCCCTTCAATCCTGAGGGTCCCTGGGGGCCAACTAGCCCAACAGGTACATCCAGAATGCGCCACAGAGCTGCGTTGCAGAGAGGTGTAAAGGGGTGTGGCCTCTCTACACGTCTCTGCAACGCAGCCCCTAGCGCATATTGGAGGTTCCTGGTGGTCTAGTTGGCCCCTAGGGACCCTCAGGATTCAAGGGGACTTAATCCCCAACTTAAAACGTGCCATGGGCGCGTTTGCAAAGATGTCACCTCAGGCCCCGCCCCTCCCTTCACCATTGTGCAAATATTCCTCTAAAATCAGCCGAAATAGGAATTCCGATTTACTCACCTGTTATAAGGAGAGACCTCAGTGCTGTATCTTTCAGCCCAGTACTGGTCCTGAAAAGTAATTTTAACCGTACTTACCAGTAACTTGAATTTCCTTCCATAGGCTAACATTGACTGGTTTCACTTGGAAATTCTTCTAAGTGTGGAGTTTTGGAACTTTAAAATATTCCTCTAAAATCAGCCGAAATACGAATTCCGATTTACTCACCTGTTATCAGGAGAGACCTCAGTGCTGCATCTTTCAGCCCAGTACTGGTCCTGAAAAGTAATTTTAACCGTACTTACCGGTAACTTGAATTTCCTTCATAGGCTAACATTGACTGGTTTCACTTGGAAATTCTTCTAAGTGTGGAGTTTTGGAACTTTAAAATATTCCTCTAAAATCAGCCGAAATACGAATTCGATTTACTCACCTGTTATCAGGAGAGACCTCAGTGCTGCATCTTTCAGCCCAGTACTGATCCTGAAAAGTAATTTTAACCGTACTTACCGGTAACTTGAATTTCCTTCATAGGCTAACATTGACTGGTTTCACTTGGAAATTCTTCTAAGTGTGGAGTTTTGGAACTTTAAAATATTCCTCTAAAATCAGCCGAAATACGAATTCCGATTTACTCACCTGTTATCAGGAGAGACCTCAGTGCTGCATCTTTAAGCCCAGTACTGATCCTGAAAAGTAATTTTAACCGTACTTACCGGTAACTTGAATTTCCTTCATAGGCTAACATTGACTGGTTTCACTTGAAAATTCTTCTAAGTGTGGAGTTTTGGAACTTTAAAATATTCCTCTAAAATCAGCCGAAATACGAATTCCGATTTACTCACCTGTTATCAGGAGAGACCTCAGTGCTGCATCTTTCAGCCCAGTACTGATCCTGAAAAGTAATTTTAACCGTACTTACCGGTAACTTGAATTTCCTTCATAGGCTAACATTGACTGGTTTCACTTGAAAATTCTTCTAAGTGTGGAGTTTTGGAACTTTAAAATATTCCTCTAAAATCAGCCGAAATCCGAATTCTGATTTACTCACCTGTTATCAGGAGAGACCTCAGTGCTGCATCTTTCAGCCCAGTACTGATCCTGAAAAGTAATTTTAACCGTACTTACCAGTAACTTGAATTTCCTTCCATAGGCTAACATTGACTGGTTTCACTTGGAAATTCTTCTAAGTGTGGAGTTTTGGAACTTTAAAATATTCCTCTAAAATCAGCCGAAATACGAATTCCGATTTACTCACCTGTTATCAGGAGAGACCTCAGTGCTGCATCTTTCAGCCCAGTACTGATCCTGAAAAGTAAATTTTAACCGTACTTACCGGTAACTTGAATTTCCTTCATAGGCTAACATTGACTGGTTTCACTTGGAAATTCTTCTAAGTGTGGAGTTTTGGAACTTTAAAATATTCCTCTAAAATCAGCCGAAATCCGAATTCTGATTTACTCACCTGTTATCAGGAGAGACCTCAGTGCTGCATCTTTCAGCCCAGTACTGATCCTGAAAAGTAATTTTAACCGTACTTACCAGTAACTTGAATTTCCTTCCATAGGCTAACATTGACTGGTTTCACTTGGAAATTCTTCTAAGTGTGGAGTTTTGGAACTTTAAAATATTCCTCTAAAATCAGCCGAAATACGAATTCCGATTTACTCACCTGTTATCAGGAGAGACCTCAGTGCTGCATCTTTCAGCCCAGTACTGATCCTGAAAAGTAATTTTAACCGTACTTACCAGTAACTTGAATTTCCTTCCATAGGCTAACATTGACTGGTTTCACTTGGAAATTCTTCTAAGTGTGGAGTTTTGGAACTTTAAAATATTCCTCTAAAATCAGCCGAAATACGAATTCCGATTTACTCACCTGTTATCAGGAGAGACCTCAGTGCTGCATCTTTCAGCCCAGTACTGGTCCTGAAAAGTAATTTTAACCGTACTTACCGGTAACTTGAATTTCCTTCATAGGCTAACATTGACTGGTTTCACTTGGAAATTCTTCTAAGTGTGGAGTTTTGGAACTTTAAAATATTCCTCTAAAATCAGCCGAAATACGAATTCCGATTTACTCACCTGTTATCAGGAGAGACCTCAGTGCTGCATCTTTCAGCCCAGTACTGATCCTGAAAAGTAATTTTAACCGTACTTACCGGTAACTTGAATTTCCTTCATAGGCTAACATTGACTGGTTTCACTTGGAAATTCTTCTAAGTGTGGAGTTTTGGAACTTTAAAATATTCCTCTAAAATCAGCCGAAATACGAATTCCGATTTACTCACCTGTTATCAGGAGAGACCTCAGTGCTGCATCTTTAAGCCCAGTACTGATCCTGAAAAGTAATTTTAACCGTACTTACCGGTAACTTGAATTTCCTTCATAGGCTAACATTGACTGGTTTCACTTGAAAATTCTTCTAAGTGTGGAGTTTTGGAACTTTAAAATATTCCTCTAAAATCAGCCGAAATACGAATTCCGATTTACTCACCTGTTATCAGGAGAGACCTCAGTGCTGCATCTTTCAGCCCAGTACTGATCCTGAAAAGTAATTTTAACCGTACTTACCGGTAACTTGAATTTCCTTCATAGGCTAACATTGACTGGTTTCACTTGAAAATTCTTCTAAGTGTGGAGTTTTGGAACTTTAAAATATTTCTCTAAAATCAGCCGAAATCCGAATTCTGATTTACTCACCTGTTATCAGGAGAGACCTCAGTGCTGCATCTTTCAGCCCAGTACTGATCCTGAAAAGTAATTTTAACCGTACTTACCAGTAACTTGAATTTCCTTCCATAGGCTAACATTGACTGGTTTCACTTGGAAATTCTTCTAAGTGTGGAGTTTTGGAACTTTAAAATATTCCTCTAAAATCAGCCGAAATACGAATTCCGATTTACTCACCTGTTATCAGGAGAGACCTCAGTGCTGCATGTTTCAGCCCAGTACTGATCCTCAAAATAAATTTTAACCGTACTTACCGGTAACTTGAATTTCCTTCATAGGCTAACATTGACTGGTTTCACTTGGAAATTCTTCTAAGTGTGGAGTTTTGGAACTTTAAAATATTCCTCTAAAATCAGCCGAAATACGAATTCCGATTTACTCACCTGTTATCAGGAGAGACCTCAGTGCTGCATCTTTCAGCCCAGTACTGATCCTGAAAAGTAATTTTAACCGTACTTACCGGTAACTTGAATTTCCTTCCATAGGCTAACATTGACTGGTTTCACTTGGAAATTCTTCTAAGTGTGGAGTTTTGGAACTTTAAAATATTCCTCTAAAATCAGCCGAAATACGAATTCCGATTTACTCACCTGTTATCAGGAGAGACCTCAGTGCTGCATCTTTAAGCCCAGTACTGATCCTGAAAAGTAATTTTAACCGTACTTACCGGTAACTTGAATTTCCTTCATAGGCTAACATTGACTGGTTTCACTTGAAAATTCTTCAAAGTGTGGAGTTTTGGAACTTTAAAATATTCCTCTAAAATCAGCCGAAATACGAATTCCGATTTACTCACCTGTTATCAGGAGAGACCTCAGTGCTGCATCTTTCAGCCCAGTACTGATCCTGAAAAGTAATTTTAACCGTACTTACCGGTAACTTGAATTTCCTTCATAGGCTAACATTGACTGGTTTCACTTGGAAATTCTTCTAAGTGTGGAGTTTTGGAACTTTAAAATACTCCTCTAAAATCAGCCGAAATCCGAATTCTGATTTACTCACCTGTTATCAGGAGAGACCTCAGTGCTGCATCTTTCAGCCCAGTACTGGTCCTGAAAAGTAATTTTAACCGTACTTACCAGTAACTTGAATTTCCTTCCATAGGCTAACATTGACTGGTTTCACTTGGAAATTCTTCTAAGTGTGGAGTTTTGGAACTTTAAAATATTCCTCTAAAATCAGCCGAAATACGAATTCCGATTTACTCACCTGTTATCAGGAGAGACCTCAGTGCTGCATGTTTCAGCCCAGTACTGATCCTCAAAATAAATTTTAACCGTACTTACCGGTAACTTGAATTTCCTTCATAGGCTAACATTGACTGGTTTTCAGCAAAAAAGTTTCAAAGTGTTGATTTTCACAAACTACAAATATTCCTTAAAAATCGCCTGTATGACTTAAACGCATTCTTTCAACTGTTTACAGGAGATGCACCAGTGCTGGATCCAGGATCCAACACTGAGTAAGAAAAAGTAACGATAACAGTTTTTACCTGCTAAGTGAATTTCCTTCCATAGGATAACATTGGTGATTCTATGAGAAAAAGTTTCTAAGTGTCAACTTTTAAAATACAATAATATTCCTTAAAAATCACGACTGTAACCAAAACGCTTTTACTCAACTGTTTACAGGAGATGTACCAGGACTGAATCTAGGATCCAGTCCTGTGGTTAGAAAAGTAATCCATAAAGTAACTAATTGCATTTAACTAGAAATTCACATTGAGCTGAATGTTGCATTGTGTTTGAAAATGTGTTGCCCATTGCAACAACTGTAACTACTGTACTTAAAAGTCTATTGCCTATCTGCAAAGTATTTAAACTAAAGTAATTCATTAAGAGAAAGTATTTTTGTAATGTAATGTATAATGTAATTACAATGTAATTTAAATAATAAAATATGTAAAAAAAATTGTTTCTAAAAATGTACTAAATCAGTATGAAAATAATTAATATAACAATTAATACATTTAAAAATTGTCATTTACAAAACCTTTGAAATTCACTAAAAAAACGTAGGTTTCAGGCACGTTATAGTTAGAAATTAGCATTTAAAAAACCTTTGAAATTCACTGAAAAAACCATAGGTTTCAGACACGTTATAGTTACAAATTAGCATTTAAAAAACCTTTGAAATTCACTGAAAAAACCATAGGTTTCAGACACGTTATAGTTACAAATTAGCATTTAAAAAACCTTTGAAATTCACTGAAAAAACCATAGGTTTTAGGGACAGTTATAGTTACTTGGACATTGCACTCGTACAAAACCCGTGAAATTCCCCGTTATAGTTAGTTCAGCTAACTATAACTCGCGCCCCGCAATGCACTGCTGATGACGTCACATATTACATCAAGCATGCAACTGAACGGAAGTACACA